>JADLZK010009626.1:0-367220 GCA_015847255.1 Hyparrhenia diplandra | reverse complement strand
TCGACGGAAATAGCCTTAGGTTACAAAAATCGACTCATGTATCCTAGGGGTAGTTTAGGCAGAGGGAATAGGGGCTATTTAGCGTAGGCATACCCCTTCATCCTCCCTTGCCTCTCATTTTACAGCTTCTAGCTAGGGTTTCCGCAACGTAGGTGTGAGAGGTCCACCGATTGTATCGAATCTTTTGGCAGCAAGGGCTAGCTCAGAGTAGCCCGCCATGGTGGCTTTTTGGATCGACCGACGGGTGTTTGTTGTTCATCTTGTGCTTTGCGATTTTCGTTCTTCGTGTGTTCATCCCGAAGTTCTTCCTCCCCCTCTATTCTCTTCGCTGTTTCTTCAAGTTTCCTCGCACCGCTTGATCTCGTTTTTTCTTGCCTTGATTCGGTGCTAGGACGTGAGAGGATAAAATCCACCGAGTGGTTTGAGCTAATTCCTCACGAGCACGCCGGATTGGACAAGTTTTGCATCGAAATTCATCTTTTGGGTGTGTTCTTCGGGTGATCCGCGATTTTCTTTTCGATTCACTCCATCAAACTCGAAATTTCAAGGGGGAAATGGTCACCTATATGCCTAGATGCTATGGCTTGATTCTTGTGACCTGAGGTTTCGATTTGAGTGAGTTTGGATCGAATTTGGGGTGAGTTTCCGCGGGGCGGCGCTCTGCTCGCTGACCGAGCTGACCGACGCTTGACCTGCCGCCGGCCAGCGTGACCGGACGCACGGCCCACGCCCACGGTGTTGGCTTGACCGACGCCGACCGACGCTTGTCCCGCCGGCCGACGGACGCACCGTGGCCAAGGCGTCGGCAGAGAGCCCCGCGACGCTTCGGATCCCCGATCGACGCACCGATCGACGCCGACCCCGGACTCGCCAAAGGAGTCCTGGCCAAGGAGTCCGGCCACTCTACGTAGGCCGCTTCTCGCCTCTTCCGCGTTTGTTTCGCTTTGGTTTCCTGTTGATCCGCCGTGAGTCTAGAGCAAACTCTAGCTCATCCACCTTGCATCCAAGGTTGTGATCATACCGTGTGGTGTGTGCTTTTGCCCAGAGGGGTCGTGGAGAGCTACTGTGCAATCTAATTCAAAGAATTTGATTTCGCCCCATTCACCCCCCTCGTCGCCGTTTCGTCCTTCACATTGGCCACATTTAAGCTACAGGAGGGAGCTTTTGATTGGTGGGATGTACACAAAAAAGAAGTATGAAGTTTGGGATTTTGGTTACCCGAAAATATTCAAGGATGACTTTTATAAGAAGTATTTTCCTACAAGTGTTCGAGAAAAAAATGGAGAAAGAATTTTTGGAACTAAAGCAAGGACGTAAGACCGTAGCTGAATATGAGATTGAGTTTTCTAGACTAGCGAGAACGCTTCCATTTATGTTCAAAATGACGAGGTCAAAGCTCGCAGATTTGAGGAGGGATTAAGACAACCAATTAAAGCACGAAAGTGGAGGTATTTGAACTGAAGTCATTTCGCGTGAGGTTGCTAACAAGGCATTGGCAGTTGAACAAGCTTTTTACACCGGGAGCAAGCGTAAGGCTTAACAACAATGTAAAAAAGTTAAAACAGAACATCAATATCCAGAAATGGACAAAGGAGGAACCAACAAAAACTGGTATTCAAACATGCAAAATAAGGTGCAATCGAGAGCCAACAGTGTGTTATCTCAGAACGGCAACCATCTAGCTTTCCAAAGTGAACATCGCCATGGGAAATGTTTTAGTTGTGGAAAGGAGGGTCATACCTCAAGAGAATGTCCAAATATTCGTAACAAAAAAATTCACTCTTGGGACAACCTCTTTTGCCATTACCAAAGACCACGTGCTCCCCTATACCGCCAAAGACCACCATCCAAGCAAAATGCATATGTTCATCGAGGCAACCATTTTGGGAAAAAAAGAAACCCACACCGTATGCTAAGGTGAATCATCTTACACGTAAGGACGGGATGAAATGGACAATGTGGTGACAAAGTACACTTTTAGTTTGCTCTCATGATGCAAAGGTTTTATTTGATTCTCGTGCGACACACTCTTTTTGTTTCATGCAAATTTCCTCAATAACCATGGCATAGAGAGCGAATTATTAAGAAAAAAAGACTTTGTGTTGAATCACCCATGGTCGGGTATGAGAGCAAAAAAGAATATGCTATGATTGTTTGCGAACACATGGTTGATTTATTTCAAATGTGTTTAGTTTTGATGTAGTGATTGTCAACAATCAACATTCTACTTCTATTTTCTTTTTATCTTTTTCTCGCTTCGGCTTATGGTTCACCGGCACACGTGGAGTGTGTCGAAGACGTATCTCTTGGTTCGTGTTGTGCGAGGTGGAGCTCCGGAGATGGTAGGCCGACGGAGAGGTGAAGGTGCCAAGGAGGACGGCGTCCGGGCCGACCCGGGAGGTGAAGGATCCGACGTGAGGCTTGGACCGAGGGACCGGTGCCGCGGCGGCTAGCCATGGTGGCTGACATCCGGGACATCGACGGACGCAAGAGGACGGGCAGACCGTGTCGATCGGGTCAAGACGGGCGAAGCGCGGGTGCAGAAGCGGGGGAGCTCGGATGACTTGGCGACTTCTGGGCGGTCAAGACGGCGGTGACACGTGTCGAGGAGGTTTGGTGGTTTGCCCTCAAACCATCGGGCGCTGGGTTTCGTGGTTTGGGCCTCAAAACCACCTGCGGGTTTGGTGGTTTGGGCCTCAAAACCACAAAGCGCTGGTTTCGCTGGTTTGCGCCTCAAAACCCGGGTGTTCCGTGATGACGGAAGGACGGCACGTGGCGGCATCGGGGAGATTGCGTGGGAGGCAAGGCTACCGGTGAGGAAGGCGCGGTGGCCGCCGGATCGAAGATTACCCCGAGTCGACGGAAATAGCCTTAGGGTTAAGAAAATCGACTCATGTATCTAGGGGTAGTTTAGGCAGAGGGAATTGGGGCTATATAGCGCAGGCATACCCCTTCATCCTCCCTTGCCTCTCATTTTACGCTTTCTAGCTAGGGTTTCGAGCACGTAGGTGTGAGAGGTCCACCGATTGTATCAATCTTTTTGCGCAGCAAGGGCTAGCTCGAGTAGCCTTGTGCCATGGTGGCTTTTGGATCGATCCGATCGGTGTTTGTTGTTCATCTTGTGCTGCGATTTTCGTTCTTCGCGTGTTCATCCCGAGTTCTTCCTCTCCCCCCTCTATTCTCTTTCGCGATTTCTTCGCTTTCCGCACCGCTTGATCTCGCTTTTTCTTGCCTTGATTCGTGCTAGGACGTGAGAGGATCATTTCCACCGAATGGTTTGAGCTAATTCCTCACGAGCACGCAGATCGGGCGAAGTTTTGTCTCGAGTTCATCTTTTGGGTGCGTTCTTCGTGTGATCCGCGATTTCTCTCGATTCACTCCGTCAAACTCGAAATTTCCAAAGGGAAAATGGTCACCCACATGCCTAGATGCTATGGCTCAATCCTTGTGACCTGAGGTTTCGATTTGAGTGAGTTTGATCGAAGTTTGGGTGAGTCGCCGCCAAGCCCACGCTTCAGCAGCCTTGCCGAGCCGCCAGGACGCCGCACCACGGCCTTCGTCTGTGCGCGACCGACGCTTACCGGTCTTTGTCAGTCTCGCCGGGGTGACGGACCTTCCGATCGACGCACGTCCGAGCGGCAGGACGCTTCCGTCGGTGCGTCAAGCGAGGTTCGCAGCCGCGACCGACAGACGCCCGGTCGACGCTGACCCGGACTTCGCCCGGTGAGTCCGGCCGGTGAGTCCTGGCCACTCGGGCAGGGCGTTTTCTTCCCGCCTTCTTGCGCTTTTGTTCCGCTTCGGTTTCCGGTTGATCCGGCCGTGAGTCTAGAGCAAACTCTAGCTCATCCACCTTGCATCCAAGGTCGTGATCATACCGTGTGGTGTGTGCTTTTACCCCGAGGGGTCGTGAGAGCTACAAGTCATTTAATTCGAAAGAATTTGATTGAGGCTCCCATTCACCCCCCCTCGGTCGCCGTTTCGGCCCTTCAATTGGTATCGAAAGGTGTTAAGGATCAAATCCACCTTTAACCTGTTCTTGATCCGCAGAAGGCGACATGGAGAGAGGTTATGGTCACTTTGGTGGCAAGCCTCCGGAGTTCGATGGCACTAACTATCCCTATTGGAAGATTAAGATGCAAGCGCATCTCATGGGGATAGATTGGAGAGTGTGGGAGATCGCTTGAGAACGAGAACTACCAAGTGCTTGCCGCCGAGTGGGTGAGGATCAAATAGCCCAACACAATGCCAACAACCGAGCGAGGAGTGTCTTGTTCTCTAGCCTCAAGGATAGCGAAGTTTGAGAGAGTAGCCACTTGTGAGACCGCTAGAGAGGTGTGGAAGACTCGAGAGCTACCATGAGGGAACCCCACAAGTCAAGGCCCGCCTCTACGAAACCTACAAGAGAGAGTACAATAACCTCATCCAAATTTTTGATGGCGAGACCATCGATTCTCTCTTTGCTAGGTTTCCGTACTTTATTCAACAAGCTTCGTGCGAACAAGCCTTCGGAGAGGTTGGACGAGCACGAGAAGGCGATGCGGCTCTTATGCGCCTTGGATCGGAAGGTGTGGGATGTGAAGGTGTCCGCGATCATGGAGTCCGCCAACTCACGACACCCCTCACTCCCGACGAGCTCTACAAAGAAGCTCAAGTCTTCTTAGATTGAGGCCCGAGATCCAGCGGCTCAAGAACCCATCGGCGCCGAATGTTGCACTCGTCTCGGTAAGAGCGGTTCAGGTTCTTCCGCTAACCCTTCCGCATTTCTTTTCGCCTTGTCTTCCTTGGTGTCTGTGATGAGGAGCCGATGGAGAGTCTTGGGGATGATGAGCTAGCGCTAGTCATCGCCTCCCATTCTCGCTTCACAACAACCGCTTGAACCGTCGGCGTGGCGGCCCATCCAAGGGTGGATGCTTCGAAAGGAGATCCAGATCACTTACTCGCCGCCCGCCCCAAGAAGAACAAGGACAAGTACTCCGGCGAAGTACTACTCCAAGCACGACCGACAAGCGCAAGGACAAGCGCGAGTACACCTCCCAAGCAAGTACAAGTCCAAGAAGGGATTCGACAAGGAGGCTATCAAGAAGAAGTACCTCAAAAGCGTGCCAAGCGGCAAAGACGAGCACGCCTTCCTTGCTTCCCTCGGCGACCTCGACAACGACTCCTCCGACGGCGATCTTCCTCAAGCGGCGAGGAGCCCGAGCGCAAGGTCGAGGACAGTCGAACGGACTTTTTCTTGTGAGCTCAAGCCCTGGGGCTTTTGCACCATGGCCCTCGATGGAGCGGTGGCCCGACGCGGCCAAGCCACAAGACAAATGATGCTTCTTCTCCCCGAGGTACTCCCCACGATCGACCTCTCTCGATGAGGTTGAATCTTTGGGCGATGCGCTTGTTTGCCAAGAGAAGTTGCTTAGGCGTGCCGCTAGAGAGAGGAAGGAGTTCAAGGAGAAGTGGGAGATGGTCTGTGGATCAGATAGAGCTTCTTAGGAAGCCCGTGGAGGTGTCTCGAGGAGATCGAGTGTGATGCTTGTGCCGCGGCACATGTCTAGCATCATGACTTTGCAGTCCAAGTATTCGGCTTTGCTAGACGAGCACGTTGAGTTGAAGTCTAGGCCGATGCTTGTTGGGTGCATGCAAGTCTTGTCCAGCTTGCAACTGAGTTGGCGTAGAAGGATGCCAAGCTTGCCGTGTTTTGAGAAGGCCCAGCCGGATAGCACCGTGGCCGAAGTTGTGCTAAGTGTGAAGCTTTGAGTTGGAGGTCATGTCTTGTAGACATGACAAGGAGAGAGTCGAAGAGGAGAACACATACCTTCGCCTCGCCCCGAAGTTGGGTGTCTAGTGGAGAGCCGCAGCTTGGCATGATGATGAGTCGGGCTCAAGAGGGGACCGACACATCGGGTTAGGCTTTGCTATAGGTGGGAAGGGTGAAGTTATCTATGGTAAGGTTGGTCAAGGTAGTGGTTTGAGCTCGAGTGAGAAACCAACAAACACCGCTAAACTAACCAAGACTTCCCCACCTAAGCCTACCCAACCCTTTGTGCAAAATGGCATTCTCCAAGAGCCCACCAAGACTCCACCTCCCAAACAAGTGTGGCTTCCCAAACCGAACCACCTCAAGAACCCACTTGACACTTTGCCCAGATCCCCGAGGAAACCCCTTCCTAAAGCCAAGACCACAACAAGAGTGAACCATCCACCCAAGAGAGTGAACCAACCACCACCCAAGAGAGAGGTGAGGTATCACCGTGAGTATTGCCAAAGAGATGGTCACTTGGTTGAGTTTTGCTTCGGGAGGAAGAGGGATGCTAGGCGTAGAGTGGAGTTTGAGAACCGTGACATGTACCACCCACCACTTGGCTTGTATGAGAGGCGTGTGCGGCGGGTTCGAGGCGCTTGCTAGGCCCGAAGGTAGGAGGTCTCGGAGGTTTGGGCCACGGTTTGTGAGACCGTTTGGCGGTCGTGCTTCGCGAGTGGATGTTGATCCTCGCTTTGGGAGCTTTGAGTTTGACAGAGGAGTGCACCACACTTTGTTGTGCGTGGTGAGCGCTTTGGAAGAAGGGTCATGGGATGTTTGTTTTGCCTAACGCCTATCTTGCGCAAAATGGTCAACACCGGTATTCTCCTAAGTATACTAACCCCCAGTGTTGTGCCATTTGCTCATCCCATGTTTTTCCAATGATGTAGGTGATCAAGTCTTGGGTTCCCAAGTTTATGCCTGTTAACCCTTTGGGATCCAAGACTTGGGTTTCTTTGTCCTCTCATGTGTAGGTATGAGGACGTGGGGTGGAGAACATGTGTTTGATGGAACTTGATCCTTTGTATGGTGTGATCAAGACTTGATGGTTCTCTACACTCACTCGATGGCCTCGAAGAGGCATGTGCCTAATTGTGACACCTACACACGCCTCCATGAGCTATCATATACACTCATGCCTTGTACATTCATGTTTCTCTACTTGTGGTATGAGGTAGTCTGTTCATTTGCTCTCTTTGTATATTGCTTGCATGTATCATACTTGTATCATGCTTTTATATCCTCTTTAGCATGTATTATCTTGTGTATTATATGCCATGCTAGCCTTTGTGCCCTTTTGTTTCCTAGTTTTCTTTTGCTAGGTGTCTTTGGTTGAGGGAGAGTTGGGAGTTTGCTATCCTTTTTGAGGGGTAGCTTTGTAGTTGATGTACAGTTGTAGTGCTAGGTTGCTTTTTCGTTTGTGCATCATCTTGTATCATATTGCATTCATCATGTACACTTTTGCATCTTGAGCTTCTTGGTTATATTGATCACAATGAGACTATGCTCGCTTTAGTATAACAATTACTTGTTGGTGCTTATAGCTTGTGCTCCTTCATTCAATTGATTTATGTTATGAGCAAAGTCTTTTTTCATGTGAACTTGCTTAACAACGATGAATCTTGCAAAATGTTCACCATTGAGATAGTTCCTAGCATGTTTAAGCCGTTGAGATCCTTTGTGCTTATCATGTATGCTAAGGTGACTATGTCTCATTCAATCGAAGTTATACACTTGCTTAGATGACCACATGCTTTCATATGCTAAAATCTGAAATCTAAGTTAAGTGTATGGAAAAGATCGAGATGGGTCCATACCGCCCCACATCCAAGTCTTGGGACCGCTTCTCATTGCACTTGAGTTGAACCTCGAGCTTGGTAGTGTTTGACCTGCACCATTGTCTTAAGCTTCGATTGCTCACATGCATAGGCTTGACATGGTTGATTAGTAAGGCGCACGGTTGTGGATAACCACTTTCGCACTCATGTCTTTGGACCAATGCTTGTATCCGCTAAATCTCGATAATCTTAAAATGTTGTTGGCAAGTGTTGGTTCTTTCTTTTGGCATGATGGATAAACTTTGCTTGGGGTAGTCCTCTTGATATACATGTGTAGCACTTGGTAGATTTCCAGCTTACTTATGCTATGTGATATTCTTTGTGGTGGACACCTTTTTTCGAAATGCTTAAAATGAATCAAAATGCTTTCAAGTCATATTTCATATCTCTTGATCGCTTTGAGCACCGTGTTAAGCACTTGATTTTGTTGCCATGACACTACCTAGAGCATCTTCTCATTTGGATGACTATAAACTTGAGCTCACTCATTGCACTTTGCATGCATTTTCATCGCTTGATTAGTGCATGTGCCAACAAGGGGAGAAAAGATACAAAGACGCTGAATTGTGAATTGGTATCTTGAATTGGTATCTTCATTGATTGCACTAGTCAAGGGGAGTAACCGGGGGGAGTATCTCTTTACCACTTTGAGCTAGATGTGTTGAGCCTTTGCCTCTGTCTTGAGGGTCTAGCTTGTGTGGTATCTTGAATTGGTATCTTCGATCGCACTAGTCAAGGGGGAGTAACTCCGGGGGAGTATCTCTTTACCACTTTGAGCTAGATGTGTTGAGCCTTTGCCTCTGTCTTGAGGGTCTAGCTTGTGTGTGAAAGAAATTGGTAGAGATTGGTTTGGAGCTGTGCTAGTGGTGTTGAGCCCGTTCTACCTCTTCTTGAGGACTAGCCGCCTGCTTAGCTTGGTTGTGTCGAGCCTTTTGCCCATGTCTTTGGGAACCAAGTTTTTGCTCCATGTTTGCTATCCGCTTAGGTTGTTCTAGCTTGCCCGGATGTGCTTTCTTCTACCTTATTCGTCTTTGTGTTGAATGTTGACAATGCACTCATCAAGGGGGAGATTAAGTAACACATGGTTGATTTATTTCAAATGTGTTTAGTTTTGATGTAGTGATTGTCAACGGTCAACATTCTACTTCTATTTTTTTTATCTTTTTCTCGCTTCGCTATGGTTCACCGGCACACGTGGAGTGTGTCGAAGACGATCTCTTGGTTCGTGGTTGTGCGTGTGGAGCTCGGAGATGGTAGGCCGACGGAGAGGTGAAGGTGCCAAGGAGGACGTGCAGGCCGACAGGACCGTGGAGGTGAAGGACGGACGTGAGGCTTGGACCGAGGGACCGGTGCCGGGCGCTAGCCATGGTGGTCGACATCCGGGACATCGACTTTACGCAAAGAGGACGGGGCAGACCGTGTCGATCGGGTCAAGACGGCGAAGCGGCAAAAAAAGTGAGCGGGAGCTCGGATGACTTTGGCGACTTCGGGCGTCAAGACGGCGGTGACACGGTCGAGGAGGTTTGGTGGTTTGCCCCTCAAACCATCGGCGCTGGTTTAAAGGGTTTGGGCCTCAAAACCACGGGCGGGTTTGGTGGTTTGGGCCTCAAAACCACAGCTGGTTTTCATGTTTGCGCCAAAACCCGAAGTGTTCCTGCCGGAAAGGGCGGCACGACGTGGCGGCATCGGGGGAGATTGCGTGGAGGCAAGGCTACCGGTGAGGAAGGCGCGGTGGCCGTCGGATCGAAGATTACCCTAGGTCGACGGAAATAGCCTTAGGGTTAAGAAAATCGACTCATGTATCTAGGGGTAGTTTAGGCGAGGGAATTGGGGCTATATAGCGCAGGCATACCCCTTCATCCTCCCTTGCCTCTCATTTTACGATTTCTAGCTAGGGTTTCCGCGACAAGGTGTGAGAGGTCCACCGATTGTATCGAATCTTTGCGAGCAAGGGCTAGCTCGAGTAGCCCGTGCCATGGTGGCTTTTGGATCGATCTGATCGGTGTTTGTTGTTCATCTTGTGCTGCGATTTTAAGTTCTTCGCGTGTTCATCCCGAGTTCTTCCTCTCCCCTCTATTCTCTTCGCGATTTCTTCGTTTCCGCACCGTTTGATCTCGTTTTTTTGCCTTGATTCGTGCTAGGGGCGTGAGAGGATCATTTCCACCGAATGGTTTGAGCTAATTCCTCACGAAACGCAGATCGGGCGAGTTTTTGTCTCGAAGTTCATCTTTTGGGTGCGTTCTTCGTGTGATCCGCGATTTCTCTCGATTCACCAGCCAAACTCGAAATTTCCAAAGGGAAAATGGTCACCCACATGCCTAGATGCTATGGCTCAATCCTGTGACCCGAGGTTTCGATTTGAGTGAGTTTGGATCGAGTTTGGGAAAGTCGCCGCCGGGCGGAGCGCTGCTCATGCTGCCGAAAGACCGACGCACGCATCGACGCTGTCGTCAGCGCGACCGACGCATCGGGTACGGTTCCGCTGCCGGGGTGACCGGACGCCGACCGACGCACGTCTGGGTCCGAGCGGACGCTCCTGGCCAAGGCTCGCAGAGAGAGGTTCCAGCCGCGATTCGACCGACGCCCGGACGGACGCTGACCTGACCGCCTCGTGGAGTCCGGCCGCTGAGTCCTGGCCACTCGCAGAGGGCGTTTTTTCCCGCCTCTTTGCGCGCTTGTTCCGTTCGGTTTCCGTTGATCCGGGCTGAGTCTAGAGCAAACTCTAGCTCATCCACCTTGCATCCAAGGTCGTGGATCATACCGTGTGGTGTGTGCTTTTTACTCCGAGGGTCGTGGAGAGCTACAAGTCATTTAATTCGAAAGAATTTGATTGAGGCTCCCATTCACCCCCTCTGTCGCCGCTTCGTCCTTCATTGTTGAATAATGATTAAGGAAGAAAATCTTTGGCAAATTTGATAGTATTAGACATGCATGATTTTGATATAATATTAGCAATGGATTGGTTAGCAAAAACCATGCAATCATTGATCATGATCGAAAAAGGTCACTTTGCATACACCAAATCAACGAAAAATAACATATCAAGGGGCCAAGAAGAGAAAAACCGAGTGTCTTTTTAACTAATTTAGAGGCAGATGTAAAGGACGTAAACAACATTCCGTTGGTTTAGAGAATTCCCCGATGTTTTCCCTAATGAATTGCCCGGCCGCCACCTACCCGAGAAATTGAGTTTGGTATTGATCTAATTCCCCGAACCACACCGATATCAAAGGTGCCATATAGAATGGCACCCAAAGAACTAAAAAGAACCGAGAAATCAAATAAAGGAGTTGGAAGAAAAGGAATTTATTCGTCCAAGTATGTCGCCATGGGGTGCTCCAAAGATACTATTTGTGAAGAAAAAAAGGATGGGAGTCTTCGCTATGTATAGATTATAGAGAACCAACAAGGTAACCATTAAGAATAAATATCCTCTCGCCTAGGATTGATGACCTATTTGATCAATTACAAGGCGCCGCAGTATTTTTCAAAGATTGATTTACAATGCGATATAATCAAATGAAAATCAAAGAGGGGATATTCTAAAAGACTGCATTCCTGACAAGATATGGACATTATGAATATATAGTTATGCCATTCGGATTGACAAATGCACCGCAACCTTTATGGATTTAATGAATCGAGTATTTAAGCCATATTTGGATCAATTTGTGGTTGTATTTATTGATGATATCCCCGATTTATTCAAGAACAGAGGAAGAACATGCTGAACATTTGAGAATAGTGCTTCGAGACCCTAAGGAAACATAAATTATATGCAAAGCTTAAGAAATGTGATTTCTGGTTGAGCAAAGTATCTTTCCTTGGACATTATTTCGGAGAAGGGATATCCGCAGATCCAATAAAGACACAAGCTGTTGTAGAATGGAAGAGACCAACCACTATCACAGAGACAAGAAGATTTCTTGGTTTAGCCGGATATTACAGAAGGTTTATCGAAGGATTTGCACAACTAGCCGCACCACTAACAAGGCTCACTCGTAAAGGTATTAAGTTTGAGTGGACTAAGGATTGTGAAGAAAATTTTCTCGAGTTGAAACGCCGACTTGTTACTACCGGTTTTGACAAGTACCAACTTAAGGATAGGTTATACTATTTTCTCGTGATGCTTCAAAGATTGGTCTAGGATGTGTTCTTATGCAAAACAACAAAGTAATTGCATATGCTTCACGTCCAAATAAAATTACATGAGAAGAACTATCCAACACATGACTTGGAGTTGGGAGCAGTTATCTTTTGCCTTAAAAATATGGCGGCATTATTTGTATGGTGAACATTGTGAAATTTTTACCGACCACAAGAGCTTAAAGTATATTTTACACAGAAGGAACTGAATATGCGGCAACAAAGATGATTAGAGTTACTTAAAGATTATGATGTCAATATTAATTACCATCCGGGTAAAGCAAATATAGTGGCTGGCGCCCTGAGCAGGAAGGGAGATTGTAATTTAGCATTTTTAATGACCAGTCAAAAGGATATTCTTAAAGACATGGAGAAGTTGTGTTTAGAAGTATGCATACAAGAACCATCTGTGAGGATGTTTGCATTACATGTCCAATCCGATCTTCATGATAGAATTAGAATAAAGCAAGAAGAAGACACGTTCCTTATGGGAATAAAGGAAGATATATAAAAAGGAAAGCTATCAGAATTTCAAGTACGAGAAAATGGATCGGTTTGGCTTAAGAATCGTATATGTGTACCTAAGGATTCAGCCTTGAAGCAAGAAATATTGCAGGAGGCACATACCTCCGCATACACAGTACACCCTGGAAGCACAAAGATGTACCATGATCTGAAAGGAGTATTTTGGTGGCCTAATATGAAGAGGGAAATTGCTCGATATGTTTTAGAATGCACCACGTGTCAACAAGTCAAGGTAGATCATCAAAAGACAGCAGGTCCACTACAACCATTGGAAATTCCAACATGGAAATGGGAGGGAATTAGTATGGATTTTGTTACCGGACTTCCTAGAACATCTGCAGGATATAATGCCATATGGGTCATTGTTGATAGACTGACCAAAGTTGCACAATTCATTCCAATAAAGAAAACGTATTCACTTCAAAGGTTAGCAAAGTTATATATTAAGGAGATAGTAGCATTATATGGAATTCCAACCAACATTGTTTCAAATAGAGACCCACGATTTGCCTCTAGATTTTGGAAAAGCTTACATAAAGCGCTTGGAACTAAGCTAAGCTTTAGTACTGCTTATCATCCACAAACAGACGGACAATCCGAAATGAACAATTCAAATCTTAGAAGATATGCTACGTGCAAGCAGTTTGGATTTTAAGGAAAGCTGGGATGAATTATTACCTCTAGTGAAATTTCCATACAACAACAGCTATCAATCTAGTATAAAAATGGCACCATATGAAGCTTTATATAGGAGAAGGTGTAGATCTCCTATTTGCTGGGTAGAAATGGGCGAAAGAAAATTTATAGGACCAGAAATTGTCCAAGAAGCTGAGGAAAAGTTACATGTGATCCATACCCATTTAAAGGCAGCACAAGACAGACAAAAGAAACAAGCAGATATTAGACGCCGAGAACTAGAGTTTCAAGTTGAGACTTTGTTTTCCTAAAGGTATCTCCCAAGAAAGGGACAAGGCATTTTGGCTTGCGAGGTAAACTGAGTCCAAGGTATATAGGACCTTTTCAAGTCACTCATAGAGTTGGACCAGTGGCATATCGGCTGAATTTGTCATCAAACTTATCTGCAGTACACAATGTTTTTCATGTATCATTGTTAAGGAAGTGCTTGAAGGAACCAACACAAATAGTTGAACTACCGTTGGTGGAACTACAACCAGACTTATCATACGAAGAATACCCAATAAGAATATTGGACACCAAGGAAAGGGTTATGAGACGACGAACCATTCGATTTTTAAAGGTCTACTCTGAAGAAGAGGCAACTTGGGAAAAAGAAGAGCATTTGTCTACAAGTTTTCCCTACCTGATCTCATATGGTAAATTTCGAGGACGAAATTTTTATAAGGAGGGGAGGATGTAATACCCGTATTTTTTAAATAATTTATTATAAAAGCTACAAACATTGACACACAGAATTTATTAAAGTTTAAAAGGTTCACGTAGGAAGCTTTGCACATCATTATTCATTTAATGTACTAATATTTTTGGTACTCTTTGAGTAGCACGTGAGACCTAGTGATCATATAAATATTTCACTAATCAAAGACCATTCCTGATACTAACTAAGATATGTGCTTGCCAAGGTTTTAGAAGTAAGGTTCTAGTATACCTTGATAGCTAATGATTAGTAGTAGTCAATGTTTAGTAGACAACAACATTGGGTGAAGATAAAAATATTTTAGAATGACTTGGGTCACTTAGGAAAACAAGAGAAGGATCAGGATAGTACTAGTATGCATGTCGGCAAGGAGAAATAAAATTACTAGTGTACATGTCGGCAAGAGAAATAGTTTAATCAATAGAGAAGTACAATACGTGTTTTAATCTGGCCTTCCATGCATGAACCTGGCTATTTCTAGAGTAAATAGTAATATTTGTTTACCCATACTTGGTCCAGGATAAGCCAGCGCACAGCCCTACAGTAAATAGCCTGAGTCTACTCTTATAGAGGTAAAAAGCAAGCTGGAAACATCACCCTTTCTTACACCTGAGGAGTCAACTAGTGCATGCACTTGCCTGTATTTGACTCCTATAAATAGAGGTGCAGGAATGCAGGGAAGAAACACGAGAACTGATCAGTTTTACAGAGCTAGCGTAGTAGTTGAGCGGTGTACTTGACAAGAATATTGGTTTTGAGTGTGGGCTCGGAGACAGGAGACAAGGCAAGCAGACCACCCTAGTAACAGCCTGTTCACTTGGCTTATCAGCCAGCCAGCGAGCGTTACTTTTCTCTCACAATAAATCAAGATCGGCCAGGCCACCCGGCCAACCTAACAAATTTAATAGCTCGTACCTTCTTATTTTTGCATTACTATTTTCCATGCTTTTACAATATATTTACGTATCGCTCCGCTTAATCTCTCTATTCATGAAAACATGGTGTTATGATGGCAATTTTATTGTATCGGTCACATTTCGGAGGTATGGGACTGTGCGGGTTCTCCATGGGAAATGACTCTTGGTACGCAATATAGTAGTCGGTGATGGATCTGTAGGAACGATCGACTACTAGTAGGTCAAGCTTGTCGTTACTCGTGGGTTTAAGGGCTCAGCTTTGCTGGAACCTTCGTTCTGGTAGAGACTGTTGATGTGATGATACCCCTCTTAAGAGTGTTAAAGTGTGAAATTTCATCCCTGTGACTCCGGGGTTGGGAAGCTTACGATCATATATATATATATATAAAAAAAATCTGATCTTAGGCTGTGTTTAGTTCCTCCAAAGTTTTCAAAAATCTGATCTACAGCTGCTGATGCTTAAGAACATGAGCTGCAATTATTACAAACGGAGTAGTATAGTATAATAATGTCCAGGGTGACGCCACCCCTGACGATGCAGAGGTTCCTTCCTTCAATTCGCGATGGATGGAGAAAGCGCGTTCATTTTTTTTTTCCCCTTTCACTTGTCCTCTATATTCTCCGATCCGGATGTCTGAATTTTGACATGATTTTAGACAATACTTAGCTTTGTACAACTGATTATACAACAATTCATTATTTGTCTTTGTATCCTTACCTGACTATAAAAACAATTGTAAACTGCTAATAGGTTTTTGTGCCAACATACATCATATTGTGTCAGTTTTATGCTTTTGTCAAACAGAACTTTTATTCTACTTAATGAAGCACATGCTTTTTCTCCACTTCTTTGTGATGATTTCAGCTTGGATGATAGTTTATCTGTAGCACAGATGAACGTGTGACGAGGGAGGGAGAGGTAGTGGATGGAGAGAATGATGTTCAGACCATCAATTCTGTTGCTCTTGCTTTTCGACGGTTGCTTGCCTGCTTGCTTTTTTATGGCAAGCAAATTACAGTAGCTAATAGCGTTTTTTACCTCTTTATGGTGGAACGATTGCTTGTTTTACTTTAGCTTAACAGTGTATTACCGTCATTTTATCTAACTCCTTATGTTAGAACGGCTACTTGCTTTTTACATACAAGAAAAAAAAATAGCAAAGGTCAGCACCAATGCGGTGACTTCACCAATGTCAATTGAGCGGATGCTACTGTGTGCATAATTTGGTACCGAGTTAGTCAATCATCCATGAGAGGGCAGTTTCTGTAGGTTGTGACACAGTACTTACGATGGAAAAACAGAACTCTCAGCTCACCTATACCCCGGCCCCAATAATTTTATCAAGCACATGTTTTTGTTACCTCTGTGCTAGAGCTAGGGTTGGTAATAGCGTGTTTGGTTTCCTGCCCAATGTATATACCAGCTAGGCTGGCCAGTGACCGAGAGTTCACTAAGTATGATGAAGAATGCATCACATTACACTGGAATCGAAAAACAGGTAATAAGACAGTATTTATTTTGTTTGAATCTATTGTATACTGTTAGTATATTAACTTAGTACATGCTAATTATTATCTTACTAGGCTGCGTCACGAGAGAACGAGAGTTTGGCATGGCAGGAGACAAGCTCAGGAGTTTATTCAGTCATCCAATCCAAACGCACTGAAAGTTGAATCCCATAGCCAGACCAGGCAGGATATATGCGCGGAGACTGGACAGGACATGCTGACATGCGAGCAACCAAAATGCTATATGGAGACGCAAGTGCTCACCAGCTAGGGCCGACCAATCACCACATTTGCACACACACATAAGGCCGGCCTCCAATAGTGCAATCCAATCCACGACAAATCCATCTTAATAAGAGCGGCATACAAAGTTACCGCAACCAGTTAAAAATACCATACCTATACTTCAATATAGAAGGTAGCTCCACAGCTCTGATTATTAACTTCGGCAGTGCATAATGTTGTGCCAGCATCACCAAAACAGCAGGTACTTGGAAAAATAGTCTAGTCTTAGGTAAATAACGAACGATAATTGCTTGCTCAAAGCATCAGCCGCAAATCAATCTTAGCAGTAAAACATGACGCGCTTCACGTTTTCCTTGAGGGCAGGTAATGGCCTCACAGCAACATTCCCAACACCAGCCCTGGTGTTGCGCGCCCCTGGTGCCCGGCTTGTCGTAGCACCGCTCGCCATAGACCCACTGTCTGTGGTATCCGCTCCATGTAAAAGCGAGCTCGGAAGGCTGCCAGGTGAGCATAGTATGCTGGAGGAACTGCAACCAATCCAAACAACGGTCAACATTCTGTTTTCTAATATTACCACCACACCCCTACGTCAACGGGTGGGTGGGTGGTTGTCAAGAAATTAAACTCGATGTTAAGTCCGGCTTACCGATTGATACCGAGCGAGTACACCTAGCATACCTGAAAAAGTTGATCTTCAGTTTAGAAATCAGCGCTAAAAAGAGTTCAAATAAAAGGAACAGATGGATGGAGCAGTAAAATGTTACGTGTAGCACAAGTTGTTGGTGAGAGTTTGCAACCCATCAGCAGTAAACTTATTCTCATCCCACAGAACATGATAATGGGCAGGGCGGCTTGTTCCCTGAAAGGACCCCAAAAGAAATCAAACTCGGTAAACACAATAAATGAAATTCAGCGATGAGACAGGGAAACCAACCTGAATGCCAGCATGGCTGCACAGGTAGAAATCAAACTCGGTAGGATGGCAAATCTTTGAGTCTACCACAGTGCCTATATTAAAAAAAAAAAAAAAACAGTTTGTACAAGGCAGCTTATCCACAAAAAAAGTCCAAAGTGTAACAAAAGACGATTAAAAACTAACCAGGAAGTATGTTTCCACTTTTGTCAACAGAACGTAGATCGTTGTGATTATTAGCAAACAATCTAGTGTGATGACGCTTTTGGACCACGACAAAAAGTAACCGGAGGCTGGTAATCGGGCTCCAATGATGCACAGGCCTATATCCGTAGTTTTGCAAGGGTGGTCAGAGAGAAAAAAAAAGTGAAGACCGTTACCAAACTAATGCACTCAAATCAAGTTCACCTTTCTGATGGCATCAAGTTCATACAACAAAACCTGGTAGAACTGCCCTTCACTGACACCATCCCTGAAAATGATACAAGAGTTTAATATACAGGAATCAGTCAGAAAAAGGTGCTTATTAATAAAAGGCTACAAACCTGTAGAATATGATCCTCTTGGGCTTCTGTTGAGTTGCCCTCCAGAAAGAAATGAGAAGTTCCCTGCACAATCAACAAAAAAGTCATGCATCTGGAGGATTCCAAACATGTAGGAGTGAATGCATCTCATTTATCTTAACAAAGACCATACCTGATCATGCCACCAGAGACAGTCCCCCTTTGGGGATCTTGATATACTTTGTAAAGATCCTGTATCAATTCTTGGCGATGGGCTTGAGCACTCACTAATCCTGCATACTTGGTAACCTCAGGCCAGTCTTGAGAAGCAACCACCTAGGAGAACAGTGAGAAGGAAAAAAAAGAGAGTAAGACTTCAATTCAAAAAAATAGCAATCTTCTGGTATTTCTTTGTCACAATAGGGCTTCACTTACGGCTGCAATGGAAGGACTGGAATCTTCCCCAGGATGGGGATGTGTCACATCAGCACCAAAGATAATAGTTGGTACGTCACTGACAAGGGGGATTCTCCTTGTCAAAGCATCAACGAGTACCGTATTCCTTCCCCCAACCTGAAAAGTAGGATAATTTAAGAGACAAATCGGAGTTGAAACCAAAGATTAGGAGAGTTAGTGGAATTACATACCTTCACATTTATTTTCAGGGCAACATTTGCAAGATACTGCTGCTTGTTGTTCTTGAAAACATGTTTCGTCAGACAGCATTGGGAGACCAATCCAAGTTCAGTCTCACAGATCCTTTTGAGATCCCCTGAAAAATGAAATGAAAAGAACTAATATCAAAGCTAATTCACTGAGCAAATGCTCGAGCGCCTTTTGGAAGAGAACATACCGTAAAGAGAACCATTATTGTCAGGCAGTATTACAATCAGCAAGTCAAGCTCCCGGCCCTGAGGCTTGAGTATGTTCATGGCATCTTGATAGCATCCCTTTAATGCTCTTTCAACTTGTTCAGGCCTCGCATACCATGGGGGCAGCACAGGTTCTAGTGCAAAATCCTGGAAGAGAGTATGAAGAGCAAATAACATCAAGAAAAACAGAATAACAGATGGTAATATTGAAGCTCTGAGTGACACACATACCATTCCCGATACTTGGCACATCAAAGCTAGCTCATGACAGAAATTCCTGGCAGCACCATCTTGCACGTTAGTGAGAAGTTAATGCATGTCCAGCTGCTGACTCTAGCACCATTGACCATTTTCTACCACAATAGATAAAAAGAAAAGAACAATCACAAGAATATAAAAAATGCTTTAATGATCGATCAGGGAAAATGGAAGCGTAGAAAAACAAAGGGCAAGCTACAGCTTGAAAATAGATTAAACTTAGGTTAAAGTAATGTTGGTATACGAATATAACCTAGATGGCCAATTTCAGTTGCAAAGTGGCATAAATATCAGTGACGAACTAACTACCAGGGTTATTGCAAATGCAGGCAAAACAAGAAAAAATTTTCCGTTAAACCAGGATGCTCACGATAGAGTTTTGCAAGTAAAATGACGCAAAAATTCCTCAAGAGATTTTCCATATAAAACTACACAAAGCACATGCAATTGTGAGATAAGGGGATGACAGAAACAGTACGAAGTTGTCAGCCGAACCCAGAACATGGAACTTCACTAGTCATTAGCAGCTATCATGCAATAAACAATATCATTATTGTAGAGCACATGCAATGATCAGACAATGGCTTGTAAGCATGCTATCATGCTTCAAGGGTGGCAGGCGGGAAGCTATATCATGGTTGCAGGTCGAACTTCATACTTTTTTGTCTAATTATAAACTATACAAGAATTTTATTTAGCTTGGGTTGCATCTTTATCATGTTTAATTTTCACCTCTAATATTTTCACAAGGGGAATAGCCTAGTACAGCTGAAGAACACACAAATAACGATTTTGCCTTGACAGCAGTCATACTGAGACATACCTTATTCATCATGTTCCACTGGCCGACTCTTGGCAATACATCCCTCTCTCTGCCACTATCATGGTATTTCAGCTATTACAAAGAAAGAAGAATGTCAGGTCAAAGTATGACCAAAGATGCAAATCAACTGTTACGTGCTAAACTTAAAACAAGATGAAAACTCACTGACCTTTGGGGGAGGCAAAACACGAGCTTCAACAGATGCAAGATGCGGATCAATCTTTATACCGAATTCCTCGGCATACACATATCCTTGGAGTAGGCATTGGTTTCCACAGTCTGGTCCAGACAAGTAAGGCAAACAAAATATTTACATTTGTGAAGGAAAAAGCTAATTAATTAATTAAACAACGAAAGAAACAGAATACTCCATGTCACTTATATAGTCATTATATATGGAACAATAATTATATATGGAACAATAATAATAGATGGCAGTCTGCACCGTGATATATAATTTTGCACAAAAAATTATTCATCAAGCAACTCCCATTTTATGAATGTATGTGTATACTATATAGTGCACTGCTGCTGCTGCTGCAGGTACTGCTACTACAATTCCATAGTCAAACCAAGAAACATGATCACAATCCCACCTGCAATATGGCTCTCTCCACGGTCTTGGGGGGACTGGCAAGTCACTTTCAGTAGAGCAGTGATCTGTTTCTCATTGAGTCGTTTTGAGTACCGCTGTCCCTCAACTATCTTACAGACCTGGTATTTCAAAGCCATAAGCAACTTATGAAAACATGCTGAAGCTGGATATAGCATTTTAGAAATCAAATGCATAGATAAACAAAGTGCAATGACTGATACTGCTAGCAGAAGACTAACCTCCATAGGCAGATAATTTGGTCTTTGCTGATTGCCCACTTGCAAGCAAGGTAAAGTGGTGTGCTGAATACTGAAGCCATAAGTCTCCAGGAAGTATTGCACCACAGTCTTAGAAGTGCCACGATCATCAATAGGGAATCTATCACAGGAAAACCATTGAAACCCTGTCAGTGCATTATACCTGATGATATCAACCAACATAAGCTAAGAAATGTGCACGTACGATAACTCCCGTGTTGCTTGTGAAGTGAGACCAGATATCCGATATTTCCTGCGCATGTTTCCACGGTGTGACCTCGACTTTCACACCTCGTAGGGCTTTTTAATCTATATATACAGAGGAGAGCAAATGGAAAGTGATTACGCATAAACCAAAGTTTCTATGCAGAAAGGTAGGGTAATAAATCAAACCTTCACACGATCAGAATCAGACAATGGTCTAACTGAGACATCTCTGTTAAGAAGCTGACCAACAAATTCAATGACAGGGAGGGGCTCAATAAATGCTGTAGAGGACATATCTGCGAAAAACAGAAATCAAGCAAACTCAAAATTTCAGATAAGGCCAAATAGTGATGACACAAACTACGTCCAAAGGCATCATGATCTAGAATGTAATGTGCTCCTAACTGTTATGATCATGTATAAAGTTTGAAAACTGGAAGGTAAAATCCCCCACCCAAAAATAATAATAATAATAATAATAATAATAATAATAATAATAAAAGAAAAAGGAAACAATAGTATCTAACCAATATTCAGAGAAAGACCCATCTGTGTGGGCCTTATGCTTTGGTAGAAACCACGCCAAGTTTCCAAACCGTCACTAAGCTGCTGGACGTCTCCCTAAGTTGGGAGAAAAAAATGATCTGCCAACAGGACAATACCTACACAAGCAAAATGCAAATTACAATGAGATTTTGCCACGGGAAATAAAAACTGCTTACCAAAATACCATTCACTCAAAGATTACTTGGCAGTAGGCAATTCACGTAGCACAATATCAAGAACTTGAAGAGCCTCTTGAGGAGCATCTGGTTGCCTCCCATCTAGAAACATAGCCAGATGGTGGAGATCAGCGCGAGCAGCAAATTTGATCACCACCCGAAATTGCCTCGTGCGCCTTAAAACAGAAGGAATGTCAGTAGGAAATTTTCGATGCGTTTTAAGCACAGAGACAACACCACAGCATTACCTTTGGCCACCACTAAGACTGTCTTCTTCATCTTGCAGAGTAATTTCGAATGTCTTTGAAGTAAACGGCAATGCTCCAGCTGTATAAAGACTCTTCCTTCCATCGTATGCAGGCAGACGCCCATCCAAATGGGAGTGTCTATAAAGCCCTACAAGCTCTTTCATGACAGCACGATTGACGCCTCGTGATGTAACCTCAGGGGTAATTGATACCTGATGATAATAGGCTGATTATCAGAAATCTCGTATAAAAACTATGGTGAGGAATTATGTCATCTTATTATGGGCTTACATCGTATTGGTGAAGGTCTTTATCAGGCAGCTCAGCAAAGAAATGATTTGCCTTCACAACGCACCTGTTCCCTTTTGTACCCATGCCAGGGCGCAATGGGAATCTAACCGCTTTGCTTGACGCTGGTGCCAGCTGACCAGCTTGGCTGGCTGAACTTTGGTCATGAATCGCAAGTTGTTGAAGCTGGTGCTGGACATGTCCAGTGCTCACCTCGGCCTTCCTAGGCTGTGAGGACGAGCCAGCTCCCGGTGGTGATGGTGTTGCCACCACAGGGGCCTGATGCTGGACAATTGGGGCTTGGTGCAGCTCGGGAACTGGTCTAGATGGACCTGAAGGAACACTTGGTCCAACACTACCTCCCACATGCCCGCCATGGTATGGCTGCGGCATTCCCCCTCTGGGACGCGGACCACCGCGTCCCTGATAGTCACGCGGTTGAGACCCAGGTGGTGGCCCACCAACTGGCTGCTGTTGAGGCGGCCCGCCACGGCCCTGGTATCCACCGCGTCCCTGGTAGCCTCGTGGCGGTGGTCCACCAGCAGGAAGCTGTCCGCCACGTCCCTGATATCCACCGCGTCCCTGATGGTCACGCGGTTGATACTCAGGTGGACCTCCACCACCTGGGTACTGTGAAGGCGGCGCTCCACGGCCCTGATATCCACCGCGGCCCTGGTGTTGCCCTCCACCACGGGCACCCTGCTGAGTTGCCTGCGGACGCTGTGAAGAGCCTTGCCCAGGCGCCTCAGAAGCCTCCCCGGAACTCTCTCCGGGGCCAGTTTTCTTCTTCCTCACCATGACTGACGAACACTGGCACAACAGATATACAAAGACTGTGAGACTAAAAGATTGTAACGAGGTGAAAAAACAAACAGAACAGATGTCAAGGAAAGGGACAGATTCCATTTATATATCACTTAATAAATAATAAAGGGGGAAAAAGGGCCTAGCATGAGCACATCATTTGCAAACTATTCAACCTTGATCTATCTCTCATGCATAGATACATCGTTATTGTTTATAAACAAGACCGACAGCAACAAAATAATTCATAGAATTAAATTTACACAATAAATTAACTATGCCAGTGGATGGAGGATGGCGGGTGAAGACAACATTGTCACTAGCAAATGATGAAAACGATACACACAAACTGCGGGGAACATGCGAACTAGTCCCGTCAAGGCATTATTCTAGACCAAGTAATGTGGCCTGTTGTGAGTTATGGCTACCGATCTGATGATATTACGCTCCCGTACCATTACCAACAGATTTGGATAATAAACCCTAACCACCAACCAGAGAATAGAACGCGAGTAGATCAACGATTCACGGGTGGAGGCAACAGGGAAAGGCCTGAACGGAACGGATGGGGGAACGAGACGGGACAGATCATAGATCCCATCTAATCCACGGGCAAATTACCCTACCTCCTCCTCCTCTCTGTGGAGGCGATGCATCAACGGCGGCGCACGAGAGAGAGAGGGGGGGGGAACCCAAAAACAACAAACCGTACGAAAGCGACGGACAGACAGATCTATCTATCTACCTAGAAGAGCGAGCAGCGGGGAAGGGAGGGGCGATGCCGATACCGGAGGAAGACGACGGGCGGCGCCGGTGGCGAAGGAAACCCCTAGCCTAGCCCTGGGGGCGCTCCAATCCTCCAACTCCTCCGCGCTCGTCTCGTGCTCCTCCTCTCTCTCGAACTGTTTGTTGGCTTCGACTTGGACGGGGGGAGGAAAGGGGAAGTGGGGAAGTGGACAAGTGAAATAGACGACGCGACGGCACTGGGTGGGCCCCGATCGTGGTGACTGCGGGCCTGCGGCAGCGGCCTGGGAGCCCGTGTCGTCCCCGTGTGTGCGCGCGCGCGCGGCAGATATCAATCAGATCACGACGAGGAGAGAAGGAGACGAGGGAGGACTGTGGCTCTTTGTAGGCCGGCCTCATTGTCCGGCCCGGCCCGGCCCGGCCCCTGATGCCTACGCCCTACGGCCCGCAAGCAGATTTTTCTTTTGTTTCTTCCCTTCTCCATATTATTAGGGACTACGCAAAATATCACGTGCACTTTGAAGCTTAGGATTACAGAAAAACGAGATAAAAACGAACAGACTCCTTTTGCAAGACACGCATGCGAGCCCAATCCTTATTTGGCGACGCTGATTTAAAAACAGTGCACGCTTCTTTTACGCCTACGCCCCCCCTCTCACTCTTCCTGTTCCCCGAGCCGTCCGGCCCGTCCGTTTGTTTTCTAGAAGCATTTTAAAATATTTCAAACAGTGAAACGCCGTGGACCGCCAGGTGTCGACGACCGTTCCCTTTCCCTTTCTCCTTTCTCTCCCCTCAACTCGCCGTTTGGAGAACCCTCGTCCCCTGAGCCGTCGATTTTGGCCGACGGCGCGAACCCTCCCCGGGCTCAACGCGCCGGCGAACCTTCGCCCTCCCCATCAGCGCCCACGTAGGAACGACGCCGTAGAGGCCCGGTGAGAGGTGCTCTTGGTCGTCGGCGTCGTCCCGTAAGCGATGGGACGCTGCGGCGTTGTTCTTCTTCGTCTCGGCTCCAACGAGGGATTTCCCTCTCGCCTCGCCCGTGTCCGAGGTCTAGTCGAGGCGGGGCTTGCCGGGCGTGTAGGGAGCTGCCGTCATGGGTGACGATGCTTTCGATTTGGTTACGATTTTGTGCTTTTGATTTGGATTCGGCGTAGAGGCGGATTTCGATTTTGAGCGGGTTTCATTGTTCTAGCCGTCCCGCGGATTCGATTTTGAGGTGGCATCGACTAATCCTTGCATTTTTGTTGTTCGGATCCGGATTTGGTGCGTCTTCATCGACATCGACGCCGAGGTTAAGATACGGTTCAGTTTCCCGATTGGATCCGGGGGGTTTTGTGAATTCCCGATTTGTAGTTGGTTTCGAAGTTTTTCGCATGCAGGCTGATTCGACCACGATTCGAGCTCTTCGTGCTTGTATGCGAATCCTGGCTCCCAGCTGTGGAGGCGTCGATTTGCTGTTTTTCGATGCGGCCACCGGGGTGTCACCGTCGCCGTGAAGACGTCGATTTCGTCGTCTGCGCCTACATTATACCGTTTCCTACAGGTTTGTGTAGCCCCTGGATTTCGTTTTGCAGGAGATTTCATGACCTGCTGTTGGACACGCCTATTTTTAGGCTTAGTCTTCTCAAAGTTTTTTGTGGAT
The DNA here is from genome assembly GCA_015847255.1 of Hyparrhenia diplandra. Taxonomy (NCBI): domain Eukaryota; kingdom Viridiplantae; phylum Streptophyta; class Magnoliopsida; order Poales; family Poaceae; genus Hyparrhenia; species Hyparrhenia diplandra. Next base: position 341,976 of record JADLZK010009626.1, on the reverse strand, counting down.
GCATAGACGAGAACAACTTAAACAAGTTGAGAAATCAGTAACTCATTTGTAGCAACAATAGCAGAGATACAAGCTGGGGATTGGTTTCTGAATGTAGTATATAAGCATAAGCACTGTTTTAATAGTTATAAATTAATTTGTTACAAATAATCTTGGCAACAGATCTACCAGACTGCATTCAGAAGTAAAATTCAGATTGGTTATTAGACGTTCCAGGATAAAGTTAAAGTCCACTTATTATCAGTGTCAAGACCATGTCTCTTTTTTTGTTGATCTAGCCATTGTATTTTAGGACCTTTTTTCTTGTGTTGCTTGGGGTGCGCCATGGTATATCTAGTCTCCATCTCGGACTGTAACCCATGACCTTGTAGGTCTATAACAAATTCTGCTGCTCTTTTTAATTTTTTGAGAAATCAAGTTGTGAGCTCCTCTATATGACAAGCTTTTTATTAGCTCCCTGTATCTCGTCAGGGGCATATTGTGTATGTGCTTCCTGTAGTTTTTTGAAGCAGTATTTTTCAATAACTATGCAAAATACCTTAAGTGCTGTAGCTACATTATTTTGTTCCATTATTTGTTCAATATATAAAATAAGTCTTTTCTTTCCCTCTTTTCTTTCCCTGAGCATGAACATGCTTGCTCGAAATGGGTCATATGTGATTTGGTAGATGATTAGCCCCATCCTCTGCTTGAAATAGATATGGTCATACGACTGAAATTTGTTTTTGTCCTTTTGATCGCGATTCGAGGCAGAGGCGGATTTGATTTTCAGGTGTGTCCAACTAAGTTTGAAGACTCATTAACAGTTTTACTGTTTTGTAGTTTCCTACCATCATTGACTAGTTTGATTTCATTATTAGTTTTAAACCTATTGCTTTAAATTGGACCATGGTGAATAAAATTATTCCAAAGTGTTTTTAATGCAAGTCTGATCATCAGTTTCAGAATTTTTGTCAAAAGTTAGGCAGCTTGTGGAAAGCACAATTTGCTCATTGGGTATGACCCTTTGAGGTCTAGTCAGTAGCGAGTATGGTTGAGGTTGAGGGGAGGGCAACCACTGGGTAGCTTAATGTATTTTTTTAATAAAACATGATGGATAATCAATATTCTAACATTTAGATTCTTTATTTGCTGGAAAAAAAATTAGTTCTTGTTAAGTAAGATCAGTAGCCTATGCACCTCATATGGTGCAGTCCTCTTATGAGAGAGAGAGAGAGAGATAGAGGTAGAGACAGGGGAGAGGGAGAGGGAGAGAGGGAGAGGGAGAGGGAGATGAGAGGGAGAGGGAGAGGGAGAGAGGGAGAGGGAGAGGGAGATGAGAGGGAGAGGGAGAGAGATAGAAAGAGTGGGGGGCACTGTTTGGCATCTTTTTTTTGTTTGTACCACCGATCAATGAGTGATTCAATTTAACACAGTCTATTTGACATCTTAGTATAACTTTATAGTCTGTATACCTTTTTTAACTTGCTGACTAAAAGCCTTTTTGTTGTTGTTGATTGAAAGTTACATGTTCCATGCTAGGTTGAGACTAATTCATTTTGTCCAATTTGTACACCTGAAGTTGATTGGTATTATATTGTACCATCATGAGAGGGAGATAGGGAAAGATGGAGAGTTAGAGGTAGAGGGAGAGAGAGGGGGAGAGAGAAGGAAAGATAGGGAGAGAGAGGGAGATGGAGAGAGAGGGGGAGAGAGAGAAGAGAAAGGCAGATAGAGGGAGTTAGAGAGAGATAGGGAGAGAGAGTGAAAGGGAGGTAGAGAGAGAGAGGGAGAGAGAGTGAGAAGGTTGGGGGTGAGATAGAGACATACATAGAGAGAGAGAGAGAGAGAGAGCGAGATAGAGATAGAGATTTCCTTGCATTGAGAAGGAAAAAAGGCCTATTCTTGGTTTTTTGTAAAAATGTCATCTACATGATTCTCTTTCTGTTAATGATTCTTTATTTCTCTATAATTTTCCTGTCCTTTTAAACTTGTCATTTACTCTAAAGTATGGTTTTAGAACGTTTTGTAATCAATTCATTTAACCTGTACTTTTTTTTTTGTAGTATGAAGTGACGATCTGCTCTGTTAAATTGTTTTATTGAAGTGACGATCTGCTCCAGGTGATTATCAAAATCTTCACCACCGGCGCCCTCGACGCCTTCAGCTCATCTGGTATGCTATACCGTGCTCTGCTGCCCTCCGAGGGGTCCTGTTCATGTGTAGCATAATTGTTATCATGGTACTGTGAAGGGATCCTGATTTATCATGGTACTTGCATAATTGTTATGACACCTCCAATTTTTTCTAATCGTGTCCAGAAGGCGACATTCCTTGCAATTTTGATTTTGTTAAATCCATAGCTTGAGTTTTTTTTATTCAATTGGATGCTTTCTATCTTTTTCGACCTCTAATTAATTTGTTAGTGGATTGTTGAAAATAAACATTACCCATTTCATTATGCATGATCTTTGTGCACATTTCATTAGTTTGATGCATCAAAACTATTAAAAACATGGATACTAGGAATGACTTAACGCCTTAGTTTTCGTGTCTGAAGCCATGGTCATGGTACATTTGTTTTCACCTGAAAAAGTAGTTCTTGTTTCCGACATATTGTTATACTTAGTCCGCTGCTGTAGTTGAGCAAAATTAGGAGATAACGTTTTTTCTTACATACCGCCAACACCCGCTCTCACCATCGCCTTCCACACTCCCTCTTTTTAAGTAACCTTGCTTTTAGTTCTAAAAGAGTTACGTCCTCCTCTATTACAAACCTAGATACATTATGAGTATTTGTTTTTCAATTTTTCTCGATAATGATTCTCGGAATTGAAGCTATTACTTGCATTTCTTCAACGAAAACAGTTTTAAAAGCAAAAGCAATGACGAAGAAGGTATGTCATAATGTCAAATAAGTTTATTATCAGAATTACATGCACTTTGTTAGGTTCAAAATACTTTATATTTACAATTTATAAACTTTGAACTATGAAATAATAAAGTTTGTGTTGGTATCTTTAAAACTTTTGAATGATAGGTTCAGAAACTTTAGTTTCGATTTAAACTATATACTGCTACGTTAAAAACTTTAAACTATAAATATTATAAACTTTTTATTGCTAGGTTTTAAACTTTTTTGACTATAACTTTGTACTAATACATTCAAAATTTTTGTACTTGTTAGGTTACAATCTTTAGTCCATAATATTATTTTACTTATCAATTGCTAGTTTCATTACCGATTGGTTCAAAAAAAAATAGACTCTGTAACATTAGAAACTTTGTACTAATGGGTTGAAAACTTTGCACTTTCTTTTACAAAACTTTGAACCATGACATAGCAAACTTTATAATCCTGCGCTAAAGGTACCTCCGTTCTTCTCTCCCGGTCTCCGTCCTAACAATAACATTCATGGGGGATGCGGATTGGGAGCGCCAGGCACTAGCCATGTGGTCATTATCTATGATTTTTGGTGATTCGATGCCCCTTTTTTTTTTGGTTGATTTGGTTCCTGTTCACCTATTGAGGGAATAATAAGGTGAAGAGTATATAGTTCTGCATTAACATGGGGGCATGTGTTTGCATTGCATATTGACCAAGAGAACTGAATCGATTATCATATTTTGCGATATTCGCTTTGTTCGTGTTTTACTTTCATTGGGTTTAAGCACTTGTGTGAGAATATATAGGCAAAAGGAGAAGAAAACTGAACCTAATTCAGAAGTACCCCCTCCCCGTGATGATCGATCAATCTTAGTTGGATTCTCCAAGTTATCAAAGCAAAATGTCATATGTTGACTTCCTGTTGACGTTATCCAATAGCATGTACACCTCTAATGCCTCCCTCCCACCTGAACATGAAACAACACATTACATACATGTAGCTAATTATGTGAGATAAATAGTTCAATAAATATAAACAAAGATGACTACACAGTTTATGTTTATATTCAAAAGTTCTGTTGCTTCAAGCTAGATGACTATGCTTTTGATAGGTGCCAAAACCAAGTTGCATTCTGATGAGCACAGTTTGCAATGAGCCCTACTGAAAGCATGCATCCATCATCGTCTATATCATGCACTTCAATTGGCTTATTGAGAAAACCATTTTAATGCTAGGCTTATAGAGTTTTTCTATTGTCATGTTTAGAAGCTTACAGAGTTTTATTATCATGTTCGTAGCCATGTTCGCACTGCACATATCTAAGCCATGTTCGAGCCATGTTCGGACTTACGCTTGGTATGTTTCAATTTGTAACAAATGATAGAACTGGTTTATTTGTTGATTTTGGAGCATCCAAGATGAATGGAGCAACCACTATTAGGCAATGGGTTTTGGGTCAATTATCTTTTTGGAAAATTCAAAAAGATCATGCTCCCTACTATGCAATAGGGTTTTGGTTCATTGTTTTTGAAATAAAAAATAATGCCCCCTACTAGGCAATGGGTTTTGGTTCATTTCTATTTTTGATATTAAAAATCATGCCCCTACTAGTCAATTAGGTTTTGGTTCATTTTTTTTTTTTAAATAAAAAATCATGCCCCTACTAGGCAATGGGCTTTGGTTCATTTCTATTTTTGATATTAAAAATCATGCCTCCTACTAGGCAATAGGGTTTTGGTTCATTTTTTTTTTAAAAAAAAGATCATGCCCCCTACTAAGCAATGGGCTTTGCTTCATTTCTATTTTGAAATAAAAAAATCATGCCCCCTACTAGGCAATAGGGTTTTTTGGCCTTTTTGTCTTTAGAATAAAAAGATTGCCCCCTAGTAGCAATGTGCTTTTGTTTTTTTTTTTTTTTTTTTTTTTAAATAAAAATTGATGCCCCCTACTAGGCAAAGGGTTTTGGTTCATTTTTTTAAAAATAAAAAGATCATGCCCCTACTAGGCAATGGGCTTTGGTTCATTTCTCTTTTGAAATAAAAAATCATGCCCCTACTAGGCAATAGGGTTTACGGCCTTTTTGTCTTTAGAATAAAAAGATTGCTCCCCTAGTAGGCAATGGTCTTTGGTTTATTTCTTTTTTTTTGAAATAAAAAAATTATGCCCCCTACTAGACAATGGGTTTTGGTTCTTTTTTTTTTTTGAAATAAAAAGATCATGCCCCTACTAAGCAATGGTCTTTGGTTTAGCAAAAAAGAAAAATAATTTGTGCTGCTTCTTAGCCTCTCAGAAATGAGCATTGTAGAATCAATAGACCCATTGCATGTCTTAACAACATCTTATTCTTTCATTGTAGTACTTCTCCTGACAGCATCTTATTCATTCACATCAAATTTTTGTGGCTGCATAATCATAGTTATATATTATCTAATGACCAAACTTTGGTGATGGGAATTGGCTGTATAAAAATGGCTTTTATTATGAGAAAATGTATGAACTACCATGTTTCATTTTTTTTTCTGATGCCAAGCAAATCCTTGTTCTCTTCTTCATTCACAACACACATTAAAGAAAGATAGATGTACGTGCAACAAATATCTTGTGAAATATAGCAATCATCATGCGTCTTTATTTAAGATGCACCCCACCATGCATGTAACCTCCATATTTCAGCATGATTAGAATCTACAGAGTAGACAAAAGAATGGATTCTGGATCATTATGAACAAACTACCAAGCAAACTTTAAATCGAACCAACAGGCCTGAGCAGGAGCGCGCGCGCTCACAGAACTTGAGACTGAATGGTCTAGCTAGCTAGCTAGCTACTCTATACCGTAACCCGTCCTGTACTTCCCATTAGTTGGTCTTGGGTTTTTTAAGGGTTGTTGCATCTGTTTAATATAGCAATCATTTTTTTTTAAAGTTTGACATCATCTGTAAGCAAAGAGCAATACTAATTAGTTCTAGATTGTAAGCAAAGACGCGTTGAAAACCTGCATTCGTTCATGAAGCTACTAGTGCTAGATTGTTAGAACCGGTACTCTGTTGATTTTGGCTGCATTGAGTATGAAATGACAGCATTGCAGCAGGGGTTTCCCTTGACGACAAGTATGTCTCCTGGTGCCTCATCGCCTGTGTAGAGATTCAGTAGGCACCAGGTTTAGAAATGGGATGGGAAACCAAAAATTTCGTGGGTGGTCTTGTGGTTTACTAGCAGATTATGATATTAGCGTACATAATACATGCAAATACACGCAAGGATGGATAGAACATATGTACAAACAGATATGCAAGATTTCCCAAGATCATGTTCCTGTCTCTGTGTCTGCCTCTTTGCCCTCCTAGTCTCAATGATTGTTTCAGTCTTAGTTTTATTGTAGGTCAGTTTTCAGTCATTGTTAATTTTGTCTTAGTTTGGGTGCAGGAGGAGAGGATAGTTGGGCAGCTACGCATTGGTTGGCTGTCTCATCTGATTGGTTGCTGTCTTAGTATATAATTTGGTAGTTCAAAGTTTTATAACTATATTATAGCAGGATCGTTATAGCATTACAAATCGCTCATGGAAATGTTTGTTTCAGAACATTTTTCCATGGTACAACCTTCTCTTCCCCTTTCTAGTCGAAGCTTCTGTTGTCATTTGTTTTTAGAAGAATGATTTTTGTTAGATGCCTCTCTGCTCAGCAGCTCATATTCATGACATTAACAATATGTAGGCTGCTGGTATCGTGACGGTTTCTTAGGTTGTGTTAGTGCTGTGAAGTATAATTGATTGATTTGACAACTGGGATTTAAATGAAACAAGCGGTTGCACAATTCTTATTTTTGTACTAGCATAATGCATGTGGCTATCTTATTATATTATATTTCTCTCATTCTTCTTTGCATGAGAATTTCTCAGCACCTTTGGATTCTTGAATCTTATGAGAAACATTATTGCACTTGCAGGTGGGAGTCCAACAACTTGTTTCTTGGTCTGTACATTATCAGTGGTGACAACATGTAGCTGTGATCATGGGGGGTGTTTGAGGTGGACGATGAGATTCAAAATCACAAGTTTTGCACGATGATTTTGAGGTGCTGTTTTCCAACTGAAATGAAGTTGTGACCATGCAGTAAGGTAGGGTTCACTGATGTTTTGTCATGATTTTTGTGCAGCTTCTATCTACTTTTAAATTAGTGCCCATTTTGTGCAGCTTGTACTGTTACTAAAGATAAGATATTTGACAGAGTTTCTTCGACATCTAGCCATTGGAGCTTTGCATTCGCCTATATGTCCTCCCAGATCTTTTGTAGGTGTTGGTAACATGTTGGGATCCTCCTAGATATTGATTATAAAGTGCTTGTCCAAGGAACCCCTCTAAGGTTTTTGGATCATGGGAAGTTTTTGTTTATGTCTGCAAAATCAGCTTACCTAGGAGATTAATTGATTTTTGAAATCTGAATCTGAAGTTTAATAGCTTTTTCAAATCTGAATCAGAGGCTTAATCAGCTTACCTATCTGAATGATTTCTTTTATGACAAAATTCCCGCTCAAATTTGTGTTGTTTTGAAAAGAGAATCTGTGTGAGAGATGTCTTCTTGTCACTCAAATTTTTGATTTTTCTTTGTTTTTGAAGATTATGTCCTGGCCAATATTTGTGAGGGATGTCTTCTTCTCACACAAATTTAGTTTGGCTAGATTTGTGTGATATGTCCAGAAAAATCACACGTGTGAGGGAAAAGGCTATGTCACACACGTTTGATATAGACAGCCTCTTTTTTTCACTTTTCATATATATGTTGATTTTTTACTTTCACTTTCATTTATATGTGAAACCATCCCCCGCCCTGATTTTCACCCACAAACCCGATGTCCCAAAAAGAGAAAAATTTAGCTTCTAGACAATAAATATTTCGGCCCAATGAAGCTAGACAGAGAAACCGTAAAACAATATAGGCCGGCCAAAAAAAAAACTTGGCCCAATGAAGCCTGACATGGTAATCGGGCCGCACGCTAACGAGGACACTGGGCGTCGGCGCTTTGTGAAGTAGTGCATGTGCACTGCTATCTGCAGTGGCGCACGTGCGCCGCTAACGATTCTGGTGGGCGTGCGCCGAGGAGTGACGCCCGCATGCGAGCCAACTTCTATACATTCTTTTGATCGTTGCGTGTTGTTGATTGACATCGGATTGATCTCGATCTAAGACAAGTGCTCTCGGGCTGCGAGAGAGCAAAGAACATGGCGAGGATCACCCTTAGGCAGGGGCGAAGCTAGGTGTCAAAAATTCAAAAACTCACTATTAGGAACATATTTTCACTATGATTTTTGATCGAATTTTCAATCTATAAGAGCAAGGCACTCCCGTAAAATTTGCTCTAGCTTCGCCACTGCCCTTAGGTGGTGAAGAACTAAGAGATTTACAAGCAAACTCATCAAATTATATCTATCGTACTTACGTGATGAAGAACAACTAGTTTATGAGCAAACTAGTAAAGGAATTGTGGAAGCTCTCCTGTCCACGCCCTAGGTCGATACACAATGACACGGTGTTGGACGACAATAAAAGAGTTACATATATATAGAGAAGTAAAAGGACGATTGGAATGTTTTGGACTTTGGGTAGGACTCCAGCTTCCCCAACGATTATGTCCAGAGTTTGTTTTTTTAGGAAATAGCTTTTCTATTATATGGAGCTGAAATCGTAGGCAAACGGCTCTAAGATAAAAAGAAGATTAGGCAAAAGGTAATTAAAAAAATAGAGTTTCAGTTCTGCTCCGGCACTCCCAAACTAAAAATCACATTACTTTCTTCGAAAAAATCACATTACTTTAGTGCGTGTGCTTTATTGTGTGTATATAATTCTTACTCATATTTATATGGTTTCTATGCTGCATATTCTTCTAAAAAACTCGTTTTGTTTATTTATATCTGAAACCTTTAGAAAAACCATATTTCTTGAGTCCCTAAAATGCTGAAATTTTATGAATTTTAGCGTTTTGAAGGTTAATGAGCAAAAGTTTCAAAAACAAAATCGAAATCCCTGACATGTCTATCAATCTTCCTCATGTGTTTATTTCACTTAAATTTATTTCTTGTTTGTTTTTCTATTTCTAGAAAAAAAAAAACATGAGATATTTGTTGCGTGAAACCATGAACTGGCCACACGACACGACATATACTATTCCGCATGATTATCAGGTTCAAAATATCGAGTTGCGTGGTTAGAAGATATTTTCTAGCATCCACGCATGCAGCCATGCAAAATCTCAAGTTACCCCGTACTTATCCCTAACCGCATTAACTAATTCAGCTTAAGATTCACAAATATTTTTAGAGGAGCCCCGGAGCAGTTCTCCATTGTGTCCGCCCAAACAAAATTGGATCATGGATACATTGTACCTTAGTATCCCACATTGGGTGAGAGAGGAAGAGAAGGGAGGGGGACTCTCTCTGGTCCGCTCGGCAAGAGGCCCGGTGGTGTGAAGCTCCACTGTTGGCACGGCGGCGTGCCGTCCTTCCCGATTGTCCTGGCAGCCGAAGCGACGTTAGGCGTGGTTCCCCCACCGTCGCAGCGGCGGTGGCAAAAGAGGTGAGGGGCGAGCGGATTCATACCTTTTGATCCACTGATAAAGGACCGTTGATGTCGTAAAGGACCCCTCACTGAATCTTTTAACTATTTGCGAGCGTATAAAGGACCGCCCGGTAGCAAAAGAGGCGAGGGATGAGCGGATAAAGGACGGACTTGTAGGAAGTGGGGGTTGGTTGCACGGCGTTGCCGAGCGCGTGGAGTTGAGGAGAACGGGATGAGCAAGGCGGATAGGGTTGGTGGGCGAGGGCGAGGCATATAGGACAAATGAGATCGCGTGGGCCGGATCGGACAGTTGTGGCGTAGTATTGTTCCAGAATAGTGTTTTGAGCTGGTGACTGAGAGGGCAGCTTCCACAAAGATAATAGTTATTAGAGTACTCTAGTTATTATTATATATAGATTAGTTGTTATTATTTTGAAATACTAGATATAATTAGTAAACTATTTTAATCCTATTTACTTTCATCCATCCAAACAAACCAAAAAAAAAAAAAAAGTTCTAGGGCCTCGCTTTGGTTGCAATCTAAAAATTTGCCATGCTAAAAACTACAAGAAAGCCAAAACTAAAGCATGCCAAATTTTGGTTCTTAAAACCTTGGTAAAATTTTTGGTGCAACACTTGGTTGCTTACCAAAACTTTGGCAAAAGTATTGGCATAGACTAGATTAGTTGACAAAACTTTACCACGATTTGGCTAGAACCATTGGCACGCAAACTTTTAGGTAGAAAACCAATTAAAAGGAGTAAATTGCAATTTGTAGGTACTTAAACTTTTAAGCCGTATAACGGATAGGTACTCAAACAAAAAAAAACGTAACATGTAGGTCTGCATCTACAATTTGGGCTATCCAACGATCTTTGCCGATGACGTGGCGTGTAACGCCGTGGTCATTTGATTGGCGGCGCTTTGGCTTTTTTATGAAAACCCCCTAAATATACTAAGCGAAATAGCCCTACGGGAGGTGCGGGACCTCCGAGTTCACCCGGGCGGAGGTGCGGGGACCTCCAAGTTCACTTCGCGGAGGTGCGGGACCTCCGAGTTCACCGGCGGAGGTGCGGGACCTCGAGTTCACCGACGCCTTTTTCCTCCGATATGGCACCCGTACCGCCGCCCGCCTCCATCATCTGGGTTGGTCGCCACCCCGCCATCGCCGAGGAGACCGGGGCACGGCGCGCGGGGCCACGTGACCGGAGCACCGTCGACGCGTGGGCGCGTAGAGTAGGAGGGGCGCCGGCCGGGCGCGGCCGCGCGAGGTGCTCCGCCGCCGCCTGGAAGTCCCTCGGGCCGCGCGGCCTCGAGTTGCTCGCTTGCCGCGCCAAGGCGGCCTGTCGTGGGCGTGAGCCACGGGCTGCTCAAGGCCGCACGGGAAGCCGCTGAACCGGAGGGACTGTCTTTGCCGCGGGAGCTCCCCGCTCAAGCGCCGCAAAGAAGGGGCCACGCCAGAACGCGCCGCCATGCCGCCTCGGAGCCTGGCGGCGCTGCTCGACGAGCGACAGACTGGCGCACACGTCGGCCTCGGAGAAACGCCGTCGACCGCCACGAGTTACTTTTGCCTGCGCCGCCCTCGTGAGCTCAAGGGCGGGAGAAAAATACTCACTAGCGGGCGGTCCGCGTCGGCAGATGCTCGCATCCTCGCGAGCTCGCGTAGTCTCGCGGCAGCGCTGGCCGGCGTCCGCCTCGCGGCCGCGAGGCACCGTGCTCGCGCGTGCCGCCCGCGCTACCGTGGAGAGGCCGGGGGCCGCCCAGGTGAGGCGGCGGGAGGGCGGTGTGCCGCGCCGTCCGTCGCGCCCATGGCGGCGGTGCCACTCACTTTGCTGCATGACGCCATGGGGCGTGGAAGCTGCTGATGAGGTGTGTCGTGGCCGAGCCGCTCGGGAACGTTAGCCCGTTGGTGGATGATCATGGTTCGTTCACCGGTGGGGACGACGGCGGAGAAGGGCGTTAGGGCGCGGCGTGATCTCGATCGTCGTCGATTGTTGGTGGTGGTCGAGCCCTAAGTACTACGCCACCTTCCTCATAAGCACGATGACGAGGAGGCCGGCGGCGTGGCACGAGGAAGAAGAAGGCCATCGTCCGGCCGGCGTCGGCTCGGTGATGTTCAGCCGGGGATGTTCGCGATATCGTCGTCTTCTCGCCCGTATGCCCGTCCATACCCGGCGGTCTGACCCAAACCCGCTGGTTACCGCGGGCGCATCGGCGATGTCGGGCATGGCGGCGCCCGGCGGCGGGCGGCGATGGCAATGCCGTTCTTAGTGCATACCGCAGGATAGACCGTTGCGGCGGCATGGCTTACAGCCCGGCGCACCCTCGGTCGAGCTAAGCAAGGTGGAAAAAGATTTGGGAAGGGGCTTTCACAAAAAAGCGATTACCTAGAAATTACGTCGATATAGTTTGATACCTAGGCGTTCACGGTTTGTAGTTGAAGTACCGGAAGTTACTAAAGTATAGTTCGATGCACCTAGAAGTTCACGTTTTTTGGTTGGATGCCTATGCGTTTACGCGTTAAATAGTTTAGGTACCCACGGTCGCAATTTACTCAATTAAAAATGTCGATTTGGCAATCTCATAATTTTTGGTTGGGCAAGTTTTGGAGGGCAACCAAGCAGGCCCCTACTACGTTACTATCCCACTGTAAAAACAGGATGGAGTCACGGCAGGGGTAGTTGACCATGGAGCAGGAGACAGACATGTGCGCTGGTGGTGACCGGTGAGGTTCACCACCTCCTTTTCTTGTTTGCCACCGCCGCGACACAACAGGAGAGGAGCAGCCGAGCAGACAGCGAGGCGAGTGCGGTGGGAACGTACTGTGGGATCCAGTCCAGTCCAGTCCAGTCCAGACCGCGAAGGCTTGGCTTGCTTCTTCCTTCCTCTGCTCGGTCAGCTAGTTGAGGTAGCTTCAGTAGAAGTAGGTCTCACAGCACAGCACAGCACAGGTCCTCTCGATCTCCGATTGAGAGAGACCGGAGGAAGAAGAAAGGAAGCGGCGTTGAAAAGGAATCAATGGGTGGTCGTCGCTTGGAGGAGGAGTACGACTACCTGTTCAAGGTGGTTCTGATCGGGGACTCGGGCGTCGGCAAGTCCAACCTCCTCTCCCGATTCACCCGCAACGACTTCTGCCTCGACTCCAAGTCCACCATCGGCGTCGAGTTCGCCACACGAACAATCCATGTCAGTACCCCTCTTCCTCTTCCTCTACTACTACTGTGCCTGTGCTGCATCACATAGATATTCAGATCCGATCATCCTCTCCTCTCTATACATCACACAGACATCACCCAGATCCAGCCTCCCTCCATTTCTCTTCTTTTTGTTAACAATTTATTCATCGACCAATTACTATCTGTCTATCACTAAACTGCCTCCTGTATGTAATTCGTTCAATTCCTTCGTCTATTAAATCACACTGTCAGCTTGCTTGCTGGATCTGCGCGCTACCTTTTTCAATTCAGGAACCAAATTAAATAAAAAGGCAAACTGTTGGCCAAGCTAAAAAAGTTACTGTCTTTCCTGCTAAGCAAAGCAATGGCAAAGCAACTGCATATTTTCGTGCGCTGCACATGGGATGGATGGGTGGTATCAGATGAGCACGGCGTGAGTCGTCTCCAGCTCAGCTCATCTCCACCTAGCTCCGCGGTGCCACGCCACACGCGCTCATCTCCATTGTTGGATTCATTCTGTACACCATGGATGATGATGATTCATAGCACTACTTATTATCATAGTCAGTCAGACAGCCATCTTCCACTGCCACCACCACCACTAGTGGGACACGCTTTTGCTTGTGCACAAACGTTAGCTTCCATTTTATTCAGTGTCGCTGTCAGCTCCGTAAGCGAGTGACAGGCATTTGTGTCTTTCGTGCCTAACTACACCCTCCTGCTCCTGACCATGAGTAACCACACTGAGCTCAACTGTTTTATCTTGCTCGATTGCTGTACGTGTTGCCTGAGACTGCAAGACTTCCTGCTGTAAGCAACTAGCATCAGCAAGTCAGTCCATGCCCACCCTTTTCCTTATTAGCCATCCGCATCCCAAGCAAATTGCAATGCAACGAGCAGGAGGTGCTCATTGTGCATATCTCTTATACAGTTAACATATCTGTTTGAACTGCGAATTTTGTCTTCAACTGCAGCCTCCAAATCAAGATCCTTTCCGAATCAAGCGCGCATTCTGCATTTTTCAGACAGTTGCCAGTTACCTGATATACCTAATCTACTTCTCTGTCTTTCTTTCTTTCTTTTTTTTTAAAGGCTCCATTACCATCTAATATTGCCTGTCTTCTCCCCAAAAAAAAAAAAAAAAAAATACCTGTCTTGCTCTCTATCACAATCTTTAATTTCTGCGAATGTGCAAGCAGTCCAGCTGCAGACATTAATCCTTTGGTCCCTCATCTATGCAGCTTGATAATCACCTTTATACATTGGTCAATGTAGAGACTGGTTCTGTTTTCTAAAAAAATGCAACTTGATAATATTGTAGGTTGAGGGCAAGATCATCAAGGCACAGATCTGGGACACGGCAGGCCAGGAGCGGTACCGGGCAATCACAAGCGCCTACTACCGTGGGGCGCTGGGCGCGGTCCTGGTTTACGATGTGAGTAAGCCTACCACCTTTGAGAACATCAGCCGGTGGCTCAAGGAGCTACGCGACCACGCAGACTCCAACATCAGAATCATGCTCGGCCGGCAACAAGACCGACCTGAGGCACCTTCCGGGCTGTCGCCACCGACGACGGGCAGAGCCGCCCGGCGGAAGGCCTCTCCTACATCGAGGCGTCAGCTGGAAGCGACCAATGTGGAGGAGGCGTTCCAGCTGATCCTGGGTGACATTTACCGGGCCATCAGCAAGAAGCCTGTGGCGTCGGATGAGGCTGGCCAGGGCGCTGCTGGAGGCGTCAAGGAAGGTAAGACCATCAATGTGGCGGCTGGTGGTGATGCCGCTGCTGAAAAGAAGCAATGCTGCTCAGCTTAGAAACCACGGTGATCTCGTTCAGTGGCGTATGTGTTGTTGTAATGTTTTTTTTTTTCTTTTTCTTTCAGTCCATAGTTTGTTGATTCATTTGGTCAGATATAGTACCTTTGTTGGACCTCATGTTCACATATATATTCTCTAAAGCAAGCAGTTATATATGATTATACCATCAACAAGTCAATTGTCTTCTAGTATTAGAAAGTCTACATATATTCTCTAACGGAGATCAGCATTCCAAGATTCAGGCACATAATTGTCTGAAGACAGAGAGAAGCTCTGGCTGACAAAAAAGATGAGGTAGATGACACTAGTCATCTGTTAACCAGCACTTTACATCAGTTATCATTCAAGTAACTGCCAGTATAAAGATTGACTAATCCCTGATGACACAATTTGCTAGGTTATACAAATGTGGCAATTAAGCCAGAACCCATACCATATAGCATGCAAGTAACTGCAAGTTTATAAGATTAACTGATGGTACACTGCTAGATATAATAATAATACAAACTGTGGCAATTTATGCTAATCTGTATAAAGATGAATATCTGACGCTGAAATGACACGATTATAGTATCTTAGTATCCTCCATTCCACCCACTGCCTCATCCAATATAATCTTGATCGGAAAACATCCTGCGACATCCATCTAACCACAAGCCAAATTTAAGTGCCCCCTGAACCCTGACTATGATGAGCAGCAGCTGCTCTTCTGCTGTATTGGCTGCCCTTTCATGTGAACATGGACGGTGGGTCTCCTCTCCACGGTTGGTTGGGATGCCATCCTGCAGGAGTCGCACGGCATCAATAGTAATTTCAATCACTCAGGACCCTCAGTCTAAAATCCAACTCAGAACAGCACAAAAAGGAGTTATATCACCGATACAACTGTCACATGGGGAGCATGCACACTCCATATTATTGGAGCACCGAAAAGGAACATAAAGCCACAAAAATTGCACAACAACCCACCCACAAAACTTGGGAAAGCTAGCATTAATGTCAAGAGGATGTCCTGAAATTTTTTACCTAAAGAACAATTCGAAGTTTTAAAGCAGCACTTTGAAAGGAAATCTTCATCATTTGGCTGGCTTGCATATATGTAATAATGGCTGGCTTGCATATATGTAATAATGTAATGTAACTTCACCCAAGAAAATGTGTAATCAAGTAACGAGTGGAAGAGCAAAAATGCAAGCACTCAGTTGTGCATAATTTTCCTCCAAAGAAATTGCAATAAGAAGCAGTAACAAATCACCAAGAGAGTTTTATGTATCTTGCATTTCTGCGGCATGCAGAAACTTCAGTAATTTACAGTGCTGAGCGTAGCAGATAAATGGGAACAAAATGGCTACTAAAAAGTTTACTTTTTTCCATACCTTTTCTTGATTTCTGATGACATGTTTAGGAAAGCTTCCTCCACGTTGATGGATTCCTTTGCACTTGTCTCAATAAAGGGAATTCCTAACGAATCTGCAAAAGCCTGCAATTGATTTGATTTTCAGATTTAGTAAACATGCACATCTAATTATCTGTCAAGAATACAACAGATTCGCAGTGATTATACTTTCATTTTTTAACCGAACACAGAATAGAGCTCTGTATCATTGTACCAAGAAAAATGTAGGAATATACAACACACTCACACCAGACCCACCCACCCACCCGTACACACCCTCAGTTACGTATACACACATTTGGATAAAAACAAATCACTGTACTTTCATAACAAACAGAGATTGCATTCTTTCCTTCGCCGTGTTAATTCTTGTTTGCTACTTGTAAAAGTTGTCTTAGTTTGCTGTTACCCAACATCACAATTACGGCTAGTATTTTAAAGAGCTGGATAAGAAAAAGGATCTTTACCTTTGCCTTTTCAGTGTCAACAACCTTACTGTCAACCAAATCACACTTGTTCCCAACAAGCAGCTTGCAAACGTTGTCACTGGCATACCTATCAATCTCATTCAGCCACTGCTTGATGTTATTGAAGCTCTCCATGTCTGTCACATCATACACTATCTGAAAAGAGCAGTGCACAATATTATAAGCACATACCAAGATTGGCACATTGTGTAAGGTCAAAATGGAAAATTAAACTACTTCAGTTCAACAACTAAACAGAGTGAACTGCAAATCTATTCAAGCCATCCTAGCTCGCTGTATTACATTGAATAACTGAAACAGGAAAGCAGAAAATGATTGTGTGTAAATAGAGATCAGCGCAAGCTGCAAACGGCGAGTCAAGAGGAATTACAATGATTCCATGAGCTCCTCGGTAGTAACTGCTTGTAATTGTCCTGAACCTTTCCTGGCCTGCTGTGTCCCACTGCACAGGAAACACCGACACCATTATCAGCAACTGATGGCTGAACAAACATGAGAAGGTTTTGAAAAGCAATGTGTGAGCTAACACACCGGTCAGCAAATAATTAGAAATTAATACCCCAATTTCATTTTTCTAGCTGCAATCCATCATGGGCAATTTAAGTACCATTTTTCTGATGTGGACCATTAGTATTTATTTTTTGAAAGGTAGACCACTAATATTTAGAAATCTGCTATTTGGCATGTACGCTTATCAATTCTATATCATGTGACATACTCAAATTATATTAGATGAATAGAGCATGAGGATCAGCCTAATCATCCTACAAATCAGTTCATGTTGGAAAAGAAACCTGAGATATGTCCATTAAGGATATTGGGATCTTGCTGGTGCGTGACTACTGATGCTAAATAAGTACAACCAAGAACTACTTTTCAGTCTTCTTTCCGTGGATAATCTCCTACCAAGAATTACATGCCATAATTCCAAGATTTCCTATGCATCACAGCCCTACAAACACATCATCCCCCCCCCCCCTATTATGGCCTGTTGTTATTCTTACATCTAAATTGCGTTTGGACAAATTATGCACCGCAGGGTAATAAATGAAGGCACGACAGAATGCATCAAATTGTGTTTCAACAATTCCTGCACCCAAATTGAGGTTGAACAAATTACGCACAGGATGATAAGTAAAGGCATGACAAAATGAATCAAGTTGCGTTTGAACAATGCTTGGAGGCAACTGACTATAATCTAGTCTGATGTAGAAAACCACATATATATTCTGATACCACAGGACATGAACGAGTCCAATTGCCTATGGCAAAAATAAACAGAAGTGTGGGAATGAATGAGCTTACAATCTGTAGCTTGACAGTCTTTCCATCAAGGTCGACAGTGCGGATTTTCTGAAAAGCACGATATTAGCAAGAACAAAAGGAGGTTATTGAAGTTGTGCAGCCAGACGATTGCAGTTAGTTGATGATCCAGGAATAAGGCGTAGAGCAGTAGTATTTAGTAAGGACAAAGAGAGATGGTGTACTGACGAAATCAACGCCGATGGTACTGATGTAGGTGTCAACGAACGAATCGTCCTGTGCACATGCATAGATGGATCAAAATCAAAGGAAGCCGGTTTTGTCAGGAGGACCAGAATTAAGCAGTCGCGTACGGCGTACCAAATCAATCAGTAATTTAGAGGAACGAAACGGAAATCTGCGGAGGGAAGCTTACGGCGAAGCGGAGGAGGAGGCAGGACTTGCCGACGGAGGAGTCGCCGATGAGGAGCAGCTTGAAGAGGTAGTCGCTGCAACATGACAGGAGGCGGAACCGTTTGTTTATCCCAGGCCCAGCAAAGAAAAAAAAAAGAAAGAAAAGCGATGGAGGTACTCGACGGCGGCGGCGGCGGAGAAGGCGAGACTTACTACTCGATGCCGCTGCCCATGGCGGCCTCGATTCGATGATGATGGAGTTTGGATGTGGGAGGGGAGGGAGGGACGGGAGGTTTCTTTTCTTGTTGTTGTTTGATGAGCTTTGACACAACAAGTGCGGAAGAAGAGGCCGGGACTGAGGGAGAAGCAAAGGAAGGAGGCAAGTCTGCAGCTTTTCTTGCTGCGCTCGCCACGCCCACGGGTCGTCGGACGTCGGGTCAGCGGAGTTGGCCAAATTCGGCAGTGGCGCCGGCACCACCCGCACCGCACCCGCCGCGCCCGCACAAGGAGACCTCGCCGTCGGCTGCTGTCAGGAATTGGGTGTCGCCGGCCCAGCCCAGCCCAGCCTAAGCCCACTGGTGGGAATTGGACCAAACAAGCACGGTTGGGTCCGGCTCAATGGGCCTTCAGCAACCGACCCACGGTCTGATCCCCTCCCAGTATCTCTGTCAAGTCCATCACTGCTCCCCATCTATAATGTCCAAGAAGCTCGAGATGATCATATTCATGGTTACTCCCTCGTCTCGTCTTATACCTCTGCTCCCATGTGCTTCATGACATGTGTGTCCTGCTAATGTCCACTTTTTCATCTCATCTTCATCCATCCAGTGTTTTTGGATTATATTTGTAGTTTACAATTTTCTGCAGGACACTAACCACCAGGCTATCAGCAAGAGCACAAAGCAAGCTGGGGCAAATACGGCAGCTGATGGACCAAACGCAGCTAAGCCAGGAACCTGACACAAGGGTATCACCTTTCCTAAACTCCAAGGGCATTGACAGTGGGACAGTGTACAGATTCATCAAGGCCCAAGGACACCAAAAGGATGAATCTGCAGATTTCGTTTGGAAGAACTCTGCCCCGCCGAGAGTTCAGCTCTTCATGTGGTTGCTACTACAGAAAAGAATTCAGTGTAGGGTGCTCCTGCATAGGAAACGTATCGTCCCTGATAAGATCTGTGAGATCTGTGCACAGCAAGAGGAAACACCGGAGCACATCATCAGCGGGTGCTCGCTCGGGAGATCATTTTGGGAACGGCTGAGCATGCAACCTGTCATTGGGCATGACGTCAGTAACCTGCACCGACTACCTCCTTTACCAGGTGTCCCAACAGACGAGCACGCAGCATTCATCGCATTGTGCTGCTGGACTCTGTGGAAGGCAAGGAATGCCAAGATTTTCAGGAACGAAAGCACGACGGTGAATCAGCCCCGCAACAGTGCATTGAAACAGCAAGGCTCGAAGGCAAGGATCAAGAGAAAAAAAAACACATCGCTGATAAATGGTGTCAAATATTTGAATCGGCAATGCAGAATAGAATAGACTTTGCCTATACTCTTGTCTTGTTTTGCCATTTGACATTTGATGTAATAACATCGCTGTAAACTTTATTCGGTCGTTCGGGGCCAATGGAAATAAAATTCAGGTGGGGAACGCCTCCCCCCCGGTGAAAATTCAAAAAAACAATTTTCTGCAGGTAACTCTATCTTGCTCTCTTATCCAGCCCCATACATACAAAATCTGTGCAAGGCTTTGATACACTGCGGTAAAAAGGATGGAAACATCAAAGTGTGCTGTTGATATTTACTTATAGGCTACTAAACTATGAAGTATGGCAAGTTTAGTAAAGTGAACTGGCAATGCTAGCTTCACTTTTTATACTATATATTATTTATAAAGAGAGAGAGAGCGCATGACGCCGCAAAACGAGCAGCGCGAGGTAAGAGCCATGATTTCTTTGTCCGGACCACGACTGCTACTTGAAAGTTGGAAGATCTTGAAACCAGTCATCAGCTTCTCTGTATGTTCAGGCCTCGATCTACCCAACCCAGAGTGTCTTATTACACGCTTATAAGATGCAACAACATGCTCTACTACTACCACTAAAAAATCCAACAAAACTTGGAGCATGCCACTATCGACATGTATATTGCACAACAGGAATATAAGACAATGGGAGTGACAAGCAAGGCTGCTTGAAGATACTGTCCAAGATTCTAACATCAAGGCTGCAAGATGAGATCCCAAGGCTAATTGACACTCTTCAAACTGGTTTCATCCATGGCCGGGTCAATTTCGAAACCTTTGTGTATGCAGCGAGAGCTAGTGCAGGTGTGCCACAAGAGGAAGAAGCCGGCGTTGGTACTTAAGCTTGATTTTGCCAAGGCCTTCGACACCGTCAACTGGGATGGACTCTTTGCAGTCTTAAGAGCACGTCGCTTCCCGGAGAAGTGGATTGTCTGGATGCAAGAGTTACTGTCCTCATCCAAGTCGGCAGTGCTAGTCAATGGGTGCCCGGGTCCATGGATAAACTGCAAGCGGGGCCTTCGACAGGGTGACCCAATCTCACCATACCTCTTCCTGATTGTGGTAGAAACTCTGCAATGCTTGATCAAGGAGTGTGGAAACATAAAGCACCCGACCGAGGACGGCCTTCCTTGTGCAGCGCTTGGTATGCAATCGACACACCCGATCGTCTCTGCTGAGGCAACCCGTCCGATCTTTTGCAAGCCTCAAGTCGGTGCTCATGCGGTTTGCGGCATTCTCGGGATGAAGATCAACTATGCAAAGAGCACTCTGGTACCGATTCATATGGAGGAATCCCACATTCAGGAGTGCGTAGACATTCTCGAATGCAAGAGGGAGGGTTTCCCGCAACCGTATTTGGGGCTGCCATTTGCCGATTCATAAGCTACCGCTCTCGGCCTACACGCCTTACATCCAAAAGGCCGGCCGTCACCTCGGCTCATGGCGGGCACAATTCCTCAATCCGATGGGCGGGACTATCCCCGGTCAACTTTGTTTTGGATTCACAGCTAGTATACTTCATGTGCTCACTACAGCTACCGCCTTCGATCATTCAAATCCTGTACAAGTTGAGGAGGGCCTTTCTCTGGTCGGGTGACACCAATGGGAAATCGTCACCGGCGAGCTGTCTTGTGTCTTGGCTCTCGGTTTTGCAAACCCAAGGAATTGGTGGACTTGGTATTAGGGGACACAGGCACCCACAACATCTACCGCTCTAAAAACTTCTTCACGCAGACTGTTACATCCGCAATCCTCGGCACGGGCGCAATGGGTGCGAGGCTGTTCCATGTCATCCTTGCGCGGTGGCGTCCATGGGCAGCAAAGACCGGGAGGTGCTTTGCGTTCACTCCTACCTCTATACCAGGCCATCACCTCGGTCGTGATTGGAAACGGAAAGAGCTGCTCCTTCTGGCTCGATGTGTGGATTGGCGACGAAGCACTAGCAGACTCCTTCCCGGCGCTGTTCTCCCATTGCAGCACAAAGGAGGCGTCCGTCTATGAGATTCTACAGGCAGGGGTTCACCACTCATTGGTACCTAGGCTGTCACACCGAGCAGCCGACGAACTACTGCAGCTTCAGGACATGCTCCTCAACGTCTCTCTCAATGAGGACCAAGACACCAGAGTCTCTCCCTTCATCACTACAAGGAACACACTCGATAGTTCGGCTATCTATTCTTTGCTCAAATCGGGGACAACACAAAGATGAGCGATCGGATTTCATCCGAAAAACCTCGGCCCACCGAGAGTGAAGATGTTTATGTGGTTGTTCTTTGCAAAGACGGATTCAATGCGAAAACGGTCCCGCTAAAGAAGCGTGTGGTGTCCTCCCCAACCTGCGAGGTATGCAACCTGCATGACGAAACGGTGGAGCATATCATACATAGTTGCCCACTTGCTAGGACCTTCTGGGAGAAACTGAACATGCCACAAGTCATCGGGATGGACATGAACTCGCTGCACCTCGCACAACCCGGGGCGTGGGGGGGTACCAAAAGATGAGTTCCCTGCTTTCCTTGCACTTGCATCTTTGGCAACCGTGGAAGGCAAGAAATGTCGTCGTCTTCAGAAACGAGCACCTCGCGGTGCGGCCGATTTTTTGCTCTGTGCAAAACAGACGGGCCTTTGGGTTATGTCCCAAGAGACCTCTGCACTAGAGGCTCCATTCACGCAGGAAGAGATCAAGGCCACGGTTCATTCTATGCCATCGGACAAAGCACCAGGGACCCGATGGTTTCACGGTGTGTCTTCTTCAAAAGTCTTTGGGAAATTATCAAAGAAGACGTCACGTGAATATAAAACAAAGATGTTTATGCTAAACTCCCAAGGTTTCGAAATGCTAAACTCAAAAAATATTATCCTACTCCCAAAAAAAAAAAAAGATGCGAGTGTGAGTAACTTTTCGACCTATTAGTCTCATACACAGTTTTTGCAAAATTGTTCACCAAGTCGCTTGCAAATAGATTGGCCCCCATGTTAGACTCCTTGGTCTCCAAATGCCGAGTGCGTTCATCAAAAGAAGGAGCATCCATGACAACTTCCTATATGTCCAAAAACGTGAGCGAACCTTCCAAAAAGCAAAAAATGCCACCTTATTCTGAAATTGGATATACACGACCTTCGACACCTCGGCCACCGAGCTACCTTCCGGAGGTTCTACAAGCTCTTGGCTTTGGACCACGTTGGCGTGAGTGGGTGTCAATCCTGTTCGCACCACTTCCTCAAGGGTTCTTCTTAATGGTCAGCCAGGTATGGCATTCAATCACAGCGGGGGGGTCCGGCAAGGAGACCCGCTTTCACCCATGCTATTCATCCTCGCCATGGACCGCTCACGCCGCTTTGCTTGACACAGCAAACACGGCAAGCCATCCTCACTAACCTTCCTTTAGCTACTGACTAGATGGCGAACTTCCATGTATGCCGATGATGCGGCAATATTCATTAACCCCTTGAAGGAAGATCTTGAAGCCATCACTACCATTCTGCAGGGAGTTCGGCAATGTCTCGGGCCTTCATATAAATTTACTGAAGAGCTCGGTTCACCCGATCGGATGTCAAGACATCGACCTCAATCATGTTTTTGGCTTCCTTTCTTTGGAAAAAAAAGAGACTTTCCGTGTTGCTACTTGGGGTTGCAAATGCATACGAGATCGCTGCAAAAGGTCCATGTACAACCCCTCATTGAGCGCATTGGCCGGAGGTTGCCGACACGGAAGGGGAAATTGCTAAATAGAGCGGTGTGGCTTACATTAGTGACCTCGGTCCTATCCTCTATGCCTACAAATCATCTCACAGTGTTCCCTCTAGCAAAGTGGGCAAGAAAAAAGATCGACAAAATCGAAAGATCATTTCTTTGGAAGGGAGAAGAGAATGCCAATGGGGGACGGTTGTAACACCCGTGGTGTTATTTCTACTAAAACCCGACATGTCATCATGATCATTGCAAAGCATCCATGTTTAGCCCACCACTGTGTTGCATTGAACTAAAATAAGTTTATTTTATGTTTAGTTGCTTTGTCGGTCGAAAAGACGCGAGAGGAATCAGATTCGAAAAACTATCCCCCTTGTCTAAAACCCTAGATTTCAAACCCTAGTTTGTCCCTTTTTATTTTATTTCAAAATTTATCAAGAATTTGAGGGTGGTCACAAAAGTGAAAAGGTAGAGCTTTCAAAACTAAACAAAGTTGGTATTTTGAGTTTTCAAAGTTTAGTTCAAAATTTTGAAGCAATTTTGAATTTCATTCAAACCCTAATTGCCCCCATTTCTGTATTTCAAAATTTAAGCAAAATTTGAGAAAAAATTTCAAAAGCTAGTTTGTAGATCTTGTTGAGAGGAACAAAAGTCATGTACAAAGTTTTTCAAGTTGTTACATGATTTTAAAAGTAATTTTGAATTCAAATTTCAAAAATTGGAACTGCATTTCAAAAAGTTATATTTCTAGGCTGAATTTGAAAATGCTCCAATTGTGAAAATTGTAGATCTTGAAAAATTAAGGGGGTTACTTTTTGGAAATTTTAGAGTTTAGTTCAAAATTTGAGAGTAATTTGAAAAGTTCAGATTAGGGTTGGATTTGGGGGGATGAACAAACGATTACCTCGGCCAACCCACCATTGCCACGGCGCCAAGAATCGCCCACCGTCCACCGTCGATCTCGCTCGACGCCGACCACCTGGAAGCCTTGCGACCCTCCTCCACCTTCTCGTCCTTCCTTTGCCTATAAATAGCCCACCATCGCCCTTGAGTCTCCCTCTTTTTCCAATTTCGCCCGCCGGTTCCGACCTCCTCCGCGCCGCACGCCGCCGTCGTTCAGTTCTTGCCAAACCATCTTGCCCATCCTCTTCGCAACTTCCTTGCGTATCTCTGGAACCTAGCCGTAGCCCGCCTGCGCCAACGGAATCGCCCCGCGACGTCGTCTTCCTCACGCCGGCCGGTCGGAAAGCCGCCGCCCTGACCTTGCCGTCGTCGGCCGTCTCGATTGAGAGTTTTACTCAACCCAGCTAGTCATTTGGAGTCGCCTGGACGTCGTGGTCGTGAAACGGCTCGACCGTTTTTGCGGTTGAAGCCCCATTTCGCCCGAACGTGGCCGCCGCCGCCCGTCGCCGCCCGCTCCCGTCGCCGACCTATCTCCGACTTCGCCTCCGCCCGACCAAGCCCCGTTTTAGGACCGGTGAGCCCCTAGCCACGATTCGTAGTTAGTTTTCCATTTCGAGCACCGCCGGCGCGCGAACACGGCCGCGCCGCCGCGATGGTGGCGCGCCAAGACGCCGTCGGTGAGCACCGTGCACGGCAAGTGAACAATCTTTGGGCCAAGCATCGCTCATGTTGGGCGGCCCAACATCGTTCCTTCAAGGGCGGGTCCGTTCTCGTTCACAATGGCCGTGAATGTAGATAGGCCCCGCATAACAAAGCCGAATTCAGCCCAAAACCCATTTTTCATTTATCAAATGTTTTATTTAATTTCTTTATTTGAATAGTGTCCGAAAGCGACCTGCTTGGACATCAAATCACCGATGAATTCAAGCATGCCTTTCAAGCTCATTTCATTCCAAATAGGGGTTATGGCCAAGAAGCTAGATGAGTTCTTAGCTTTAAAGCAAGGAGAAGACTCGGTATTGCGGTATGTGGGCAAGTTTAATCATCTGTCTCGGTATGCCACGTAACTTGTGAATTCGGATGGAAAGAAGAAGGAGTGGTTCATCCGAGGCCTCCATCCAAGGCTTCATGCCATGATGAACATTCGTGATACTGCACTCCTATCACGATGTGGTAAACATGGCCATATCCCGTGAAGAGAAGAATCGTGTTCTTATGGAATACGAGCGTAAGGAAGACAAGAAAAAGAAAAATTTCTCCTCCGATATTCGGTGGCAAACCAAAGCGTCGAAAAGTGATTTATCATCCCGTGAATCACTTCCGTCCTTCTTACCGTCCACCCCACGACTTCAACCTAGACGCCAGTCGTTTATTCGACCTCTTTGCAACTTTTCCTTATCCACGTCGGCGAATGCTCCCGACATTCGCAACCCTACTCCACAAAGCCACACTCCCATCTCGTTATAATTGTGGAAAACCCGGTCATTATTCTCGAGAATGCCCCAATCCTCGAAGGTACAATCCAGTTATCGGGTCCCTTCCGGAAGTCACCGCAACCCACGTAACAAGAATAATACCGGAAAGATCACAAGGGAAAGGGGGAAAAGAGAACCGGAAAAGTATACTACACCAATGTGGAGGACATTCTGCGGGGAACCGATTATGATGGGTATGTTCCCCGCCGCAAGACACCCCGCAATAATATTATTTGATTCCGCAAGATCGCATACATTTGTCGAAGAAAACATTTGTGGAGAAAAAATGCGATAGCCATTGGGGAAATGAAGGATGAGTTCATTATACACTCACCCTGGGACGTATGAGTACTAAAGAGGTGGTATATCGATCCCCATAACCCTAGGTGGATATGATTTCCCCACCAATATGATAGTTCTAAGGGATCAAGATATAGACGTGATCCTTGGTATGAACTGGTTGTACCAATACGGTACTATTATAGATACCGCCAATAGAACCGTCAAGGTAAAGTTGCACGAGAAAGATTCGAACTCCTTATTCAACTTCCAATTGTGAAGAGGACGGTTGAAAAAAGTTTGTGCAACTTGTGTGAAGGAAATCAAAGACATCCCAAGAGTATGTGAGTTTCCTGGATGTATTTCCGGATGATTTGCCCGGATTACCACCGAAAGAGATGTTCGATTCAAAGATAGAATTGAAACCGAACCGCTCCCATCTCTCGAAGAGCTTACGAGAATGTAACCCAAGGAATTAGCCGAATTGAAAGCTCGCTTACAAGGGTTACTAGACAAAGGATTTATTAGACCAAGCTCTTCACCTTGGGGATGTCCAGCTATTTTTGTGAAGAAGAAAGA
The DNA here is from genome assembly GCA_015847255.1 of Hyparrhenia diplandra. NCBI lineage: Eukaryota > Viridiplantae > Streptophyta > Magnoliopsida > Poales > Poaceae > Hyparrhenia > Hyparrhenia diplandra. The sequence goes on along the minus strand of JADLZK010009626.1, from coordinate 315,569 downwards.
TCGACTTTTGAGGATGTGTATAGATTATCGTCCACTTAATGATGTGACGATTAAAAACAAGTATCCTCTCGCCCGGATTGATTTACTTTTTGATCAATTAGCCGGAGCCAAAGTCTTTTCCAAGATTGATCCGAGGTCGGGTATCATCAAATTAGGATTAGACCGAAGATATTCGAAGACCGCCTTCACCACCCGATACGGTCTTTATGAATATTTGGTTATGTCCTTTGGTTTAACAAACGCCCTACTCATTTCACGTATTTGATGAATACGGTGTTCATGTCGAACCGATAAGTTCGTGGTGGTGTTCATTGATGATATTCTTGTTTATTCCAAGAATGAAGAAGAGCATGCCGAAAGCATCTCGTAATAGTTTTAAAACGACCGAGGGATCATCACCTTTATGCTAAATTCAGCAAGTGTGCTTTTTTTGGTGGAAGGAAGCACGCCTGGGTCATGTGCTATCATCCGGAAGGAGTTGCCGTTGACCCGAGTAAAGTGAAAGATATCCTCAATTGGAAACCACCAACAACGGTTCATGAGGTCCGTAGTTTTTACGGGAATGGCGGGATATTACCGTCGATTCATTCCGATTTCTCAAGAGTGGCAAAGCCTATTACGTGAGTCAAGTAAAGAATCGGACCAAGTTTGTATGGTCACCAGAGTGTGAGCGTGCTTTTCGATTTTGAAGAAAGCACTAACCACTCGCTCGATTTTAGCTCAACCGATATTGAGAAACCATTTGACGCCTATTGTGACGCATCCGTATTGGTCTTGGTTGTGTGTTAATGCAAGAAGGCAAAGTTATTGCCTATGCATCACGCCAACTAAAGCGCCATGAAGAGCATTACCCAACCCATGATTTGGAGTTAGCGGAAGTGGTCCATGCACTAAAAATCAAGGCGTCATTATCTCGTTAGGTAACACTTGTCATGTATATACGAGACCATAAAAGTCTCAAATATATCTTTACCCAATCGGACTTGAATATGCGCCGAGAAGATGGCTAGAATTAATTAAGGATTACGACATAGAAGTGCATTATCATCCCTAAAGGCAAATGTTGTTGCCGATGCACTTAGTCGAATCCTCGATGTAATTGTCTTATAGCCAATATAAGGGATAAAACCCTATGTCAAGAATTAGAGAAGTTGAATATTGGAATCGTTGAGCATGGCATGGTAACCAATGCCACGCCGGAATCAACTATCAAGAATCAAATTATTGAGGCTCGAGAAGATTAGTAAGGGTATAGCACACATTAAGGAGAAAGTCGAGAGCGGGACCCCTACCTGCTTCAAAATTGATGAGTCTCGATGTGCTATGGTTTAAAAGATCGGTTAGTAGTACCAAAGAATCCTGAGTTACGTCAACAAATCCTGGATGAGGCCCATTTAACTAGATATTCTATTCATCCCTAAGTACCAAGATGTATCGATTTAAAACAAAGATTTTGGTGGACAAAAATGAAGATTGAGATTGCCCGATATGTAGCCGAGTGTGATACTTGCCAGAGAGTAAAAGTCGTGCATATGAAAGCCGCAGGACAATTGCATCCTTTGCCCATCCCTTCTTGGAAGTGGGAAGAAATCGGTATGGATTTTATTGTTGGATTACCCCGAACATCGAAAGGGTTTAATTCTATCCGGGTTATAGTTGATCGACTTACCAAGATAGCCCATTTCCTACCAATGAATGATAGGTATAAAGCAATCGATTATGCCAAGTTATATGTCCATTGAATTTTCAGTCTACATGGAACACCAACACACATTGTAAATGTATAGAGGTGCTTTGTTTATGTCCAAATTTTGGAAGCGGATGCAAAAGTCCCTTGGTACTAAATCAATCATAGTTCGGGTTATCATCCCCAAAAAAGCAGACGTACGGAAAGAGTGAATCGATTTTAGAAGATATGTTGAGAGCATATATTCTTAATTATTCGAAAAAAGTGGGATGACTGCTTTACCATTAGCGTAGTTTGCCTACAATAATGATTATCAAGAAAGTATTCAAATGGCACCGTTTGAAGCTCAGATGGTCGCAGATGTAGAACCCCACCGCATTGGTCGAACCGGGAGAAAGATGGTTCTACGGAGTAGATCTAGTAAAAGAAGTCAAGAAAAAAAGTGAGATTTGTGCAAGATAAATTAAAAGAAGCGCAATCTCGATAAAAGAGTTATGCGGATAAGAGACGTAGAATTTTGGAATTTGAAGTAGGAGATTTTGTGTACTTGAAAGTGTCGCCTATGAAAGGGGTGAATCGCTTCGAATTAAAGGTAAACCGGCACCTCGATACATTGGTCCGTTTCAAATATTAGAAAAACAGGGGACCGCTTGCCTATCGACTTAGATTGCCGAAAAGATTATCGCCAGTGCATGATGTCTTCCATGTATCTCAATTAAAGAAATGCCTACGAGTACCGGACCGAAAGTGGTTGATTTTGAGAATGTTAACTTAGAACCAGATCCGACCTACTGGAATATCCTATTCGGATCTTAGACCGAAAGCTCGAGTCACCCGGCAAAACTATCGATGGTACAAGATCCAATGGAATCAACATTCGAAGACGGCTACTTGGGAATCGAGGATTTCCTAACGGAAAAATTTTCCCAAGTTTCCACTTTCTTAATCCTTGTAAATGTAAGACCCCTTCTTGTTTTATGAAATAGATAGAGATGTGTTGCTTGACATATTTCCTTTGCCGTTACTAAACCCTAGGACTTTAAATCTCGGGACGAGATTTCTTTAAGGGGAGGGGGTCAGAACACCCCCGGTGTTATTTCTACTAAAACCCGACATGTCCTCATGATCATTGCAAAGCATCCATGTTTAGCCCACCCTGTGTTGCATTGAACTAAAATAAGTTTATTTTATGTTTAGTTGCTTTGTCGGTCGAAAAAGACGCGAGAGGAATCAGATTCAAAAACTATCCCCTTTGTCGGAAACCCTAGATTTCAAACCCTAGTTTGTCCCTTTTTATTTTATTTCAAAATTTATCAAGAATTTGAGGGTGGTCACAAAAGTGAAAAGGTAGAGCTTTCAAAACTAAACAAAGTTGGTATTTTGAGTTTTCAAAGTTTAGTTCAAAATTTTGAAGCAATTTTGAATTTCATTCAAACCCTAATTGCCCCTTTTTCTGTATTTCAAAATTTAAGCAAAATTTGAGAAAAATTTCAAAAGCTAGTTTGTAGATCTTGTTGAGAGGAACAAAAGTCATGTACAAAGTTTTTCAAGTTGTTACATGATTTTAAAAGTAATTTTGAATTCAAATTTCAAAAATTGAACTGCATTTCAAAAAGTTATATTTCTAGGCTGAATTTGAAAATGCTCCAATTGTGAAAATTGTAGATCTTGAAAAATTAAGGGGGGTTACTTTTTGGAAATTTTAGAGTTTAGTTCAAAATTTGAGAGTAATTTGAAAAGTTCAGATTAGGGTTGGATTTGGGGGGGATGAATAAGTTACCTCGGCCAACCCACACGTTGCCGCCCCGGCGCCAAGAATCGCGCCACCGTCCCACCGTCGATCTCGCCGACGCCGACCACCACTGAAGCCTTCGCGACCCCTCCAAACCACCTTCTCGTCCTTCCTTTGCCTATAAATAGCCCACCATCGCCGCCTCCTCCCTCTTTTTCCAATTTCGCCGCCGCCGGACCCGACCTCCTCCGCCGCCGTCGCGCCGCCGTCGTTCCATTCTTGCCAAACCATCTTGCCCATCCTCTTCGCAACTTCCTTGCGTATCTCGGAACCTAGCGTAGCCCGCCTCGCCAACGAAATCGCCCCGCGACGTCGTCTTCCTCGCCGCCGGTCGGGGCGCGCCGCCATGACCTTGCCGTCGTCGGCCGTCTCCGGTGAGTTTTACTCAACCAGCTAGTCATTTTGAGTCGCTGGGCGTCGTGGGTCGTGAACGGCTCGACCGTTTTTGCGTTGAAGCCCCGGCTCGCCGGAAGCAATGGCCGACGCCGCCGTCGCCGCCGCCTCCGTCGCCGACCTATCTCCGGCTCGCCTCAGCCCGACCAAGCCCCGTTTTAGGACCCCGGTGAGCCCCTAGCCACGATTCTGTAGTTAGTTTTCCATTTCGAGCACCGGGCGCCGGAACTCTGACCGCGCCGCCGCCGCGAAGCCTGCGCGCACGCCGTCGGGTGAGCACCCGCAGCACGGGCAAGTGAAAGTGATCTTTGGGCCAAGCACCGCTCATGTTGGGCCGGGCCCAACACTGTTCCTTCAAGGGCGGGTCCGTTACTGTTCACAATGGCCGTGAACAGTAGATAGGCCATGCGATGCGAACAGGCCGAATTCAGCCCAAAACCCATTTTTCATTTATCAAATGTTTTATTTAATTTCTTTATTTGAATAGTGTCTCGATTTTCCAAATTTTGTATAAATTCAAATACTAGCTCAAAAAATTCTCAAAATTTTTTGTGTAGCTTTCCCATGGTTATGTCTATCCATGAAAAATTTGAAACTTGAAATTTGAATACTTTTGGCATGATTTAAAAATACAAATTTTAATTGAAAAATGCATCTTCCTTGATTTTTAATAATTATTTTATTTATCCAAAAATCATGAAAATTATTTTGGTATTGTTTTAGAACATGACCTACCTGTACAAAATTTTTTGAGCTTGTTTTGAGAAAGTTAAAAATTTTATTATTTTATTCCCTATCATTTCATGTGAAAAGCAATTTGTTTAATGCTTTCTAACTTAGGGTTTTGGGTAGATTTTGGGTTGTTTTGTGAACCCTAAACCATGTCGTTATCAAGTGGTCCTTGAGAACTCCTTAGACAATGGTGATGATATCTTGTAGAGTAGTTCAACAAGTTGGTTTTGTTAGGTTGCAAATTTATCGAGAAGGAAAGTTGTACTCACGCGTTTATCTTTACATGCACTCTCGCACCTCATGTTTATATGCATGGCATCATATTAAGCATACATTATTCTTTTCGTATAGTGAACGAAGGAAATCGTGAAGTTGTTGATCGTGGCCTCGGAAGAAGGCTATCTTGTTGATTCGAGTTCGAATATCGAGATCCGTCGTCCCCGAGTCAAGTTATTTCACCGATCAAGGCAAGCCCCGGTGCATTTAAACATTTTCTTGTGTTTTACAAATCTTTATATCACCTTTGCTTTATGCTTTGCATTAGGTGATAGGAGTTGAGTGACAACCTAATTGATGCATTATCATTCCTTGATTATTTCGATATCTACCTTGATAACCTGTTTTGCTAAAATGCTAGAACGCTTAGCCTGGTTAAATTAGTTAGACTTTTGAGTCAAAATGTGATGAGTCCCTTATGATAGCCCGAAGTGGCATTTGATGAGAAAGGATGCTATATTATGAAACCATACCGGGATATGGTGATAAAGTTGAGACCGGGTCGGGTAATTTGCATTGAGAATGGAGTCTCGGTGTAGTATTTCCGGCTTGTCGATTAAGGATTTGAAACGTGTAAGATATGTGGATCGAGACTCGAACGCACCTGCGCCGAGGTCGTTGGACCAATGGCACGCGTCTGTCATGGGTGTCATCCCATCACGGTCGACCCTAGTTCCTATTACACATACTCGTAAGCCTCGATCTTGGGGGTGTCAAATCGAAACGCATAAAACCACAAGACCGGGAGTGGAGAGATGGCGGGAGTACGTGTTACCCTCGTGGGTTAAAGTCCCGGATTGGGCGTTTGGTACTCTCGGGTGGCGTGGACGCGTTCCGTTTTGAGTATCCGTGAAAGGGTTGATATATGCAAGCTTAAGTGCTACATATGTCGTGTGGAAAGAACTCCCCAAACCGGGTTAATCGATTTCAAATCGCCGTGCTTCTGGATATGGAGACTTGGTTTCCCCTTACATCGTAGTTTAAATTATGGAACAAAGAAGAGATGGAATAAGTGATGGAACTTCTACAAGTGTTTGTTGTAGTATAAGATCACCTAGAATAGGTGAGAAACTTACTTGAAAATAAAACATTGAAAGTAAGGATTTACCATTAGTAAGCTTTTCTCGCAAAATGAGTCCTTGATTCTTGCTAAAAGCCTTACCTTGAATCCTATTAGACCAAAGATTCCCGAGTCTTCTCCTATTTTCTTTAGTCGGGTAAGACTTGTTGAGTACTCCCGCATCGGGGTTTGTTGCCCCATGTTGCGGATATGGGAGTCATGTTTGCACCGATGCGTCTTTGCATGACGGTTCTTCGAGAAGAAAGTGACGAGGAGTGAGAAGAGAGACCCGTGGGCGGGTCGGTGAGTGTAATATTTGTAGAAAAACTTCGCTACTCAAACTTATAAGTATTGTAAAACTTGTTTTGAATAAAAAAGTTGTAAAAGTTTTGTAATATAAATCTTTTATTTGTTTTTACTCGATTATGTATGAAAAGTGTTGTAATATTGCAATGACCTCGTAACGGATCCTGGTTGGAATAGTTAATAGTACTTTTTCGTGTTATAGGTGAACATATGTGACTATTAAAGGTTGTTGAACCGATAATTAGTACATGTGGGCCCCGTAATTTGGAAGGTTACATTACAACGATCTAGTGAACTGGCCGATCGTATGCATACCAAAAGAATTGGGCGGATTGGGGGTGCCGGACCGGAAAGGTTCGGGAGAGCTTTGCGCCTAAGATGGCTTTGGCAAGAGGGGGGCCGGATCCTAAACCTTGGGTGGGTTTGGGGGTGCCGTGCAATGACACAGATCGACTTCTTTTCAACTCCTCCACCACGATCCACGATTGGCAATGGCAACAAAGCACAATTTTGGCACCACAACCGGTTAGACGGGAGGCACCTAGATACTTGGCGCCACACTGCTCATGCTTGTGCGCAAAGAAAAATAGGACGGTTCAGCGGGAACTACACAATGGCAACCGGATTAAATCATGCGGAGATCTATCACAACATCGACACGCATCCGGGAATTCATTGGCCTATGGATCGACTACAAAATGTCCAAATTCAGCCCGGGTAGAAGACTCCATTAGATGGAAATGGACGGCCGATGGTAATTACTCCACTCGCTCGGCATACGGGATACGATTCGAGAGGTTCGCATCGGAAGTTCCAACATGATCTCATATGGAAGGCGGCGGAGAATAAATGCAAAATCCATGCCCGGATCCTTATGCACGGAAAATCCTAACGGCGGATAATCTTCGAGAAAAGGGGATGGCCACACCATGACCATTGTGTTACGTGTAATGGCCCTTTGGAGACAGGGGCTACATCTCTCCTTGTCATGCCCCTTTGCAAGAGCGGTTTGGGATCGGGTGCTATCTTGGGAAAATTTTGATCTCACAAAGGGCCACAACAAGACCCAACCTCAATTGGCACTTGGTGGGAGGAAATGGCAGGGAAGGTGCCAAAGCAGAACGTAGGCACTTCAATGGAGTTTTCATTTACATTGTTTGGAACCTATGGAAGGAGAGGAATAGGAGGATCTTCTTCAACGTTCACAAGACGGCGCAACATGTAGCCTCTATGACAAAAGAAGACATAATGCAAAGGCACGAGGGCAATGCATTGGCAAGGGCAATGAACTAGCAAATGACATGATTGTAATCTTTAGGTCCTAGGACCATTTTATGTGCCTCTGTGGGAGTCTTTTGTACATAAACCTCTTTTTCCTCCTTAATTGAGCGGCAGAGCTCCTGCCTTTTACTTTCAAAAAAAAAACAAACAGACGGCACAGGGCTGGAGGGCAAGATTCAAAAAAAGAAGAAAAACCGATTGCAGACAAATGGTGTGAAATATTCGAAATGGCTAGGCTAAGCTAGACAAATCCTTTAACCCCTCAACTCTTCTAGGAGCTCTGTCTCCCTTTGTACAATTCTGTTGTAAATGTTTACTCTGATGAGGCCATTTGGGGCCAATTAATACAAATTCAGGTGGGGAACGCGCACCCCCCCCCCCCCGTGAAACTTCAAAAAAACAAGCAAACAGTACATGTAACCAAGGCCCCAACTCTGTTTGAACCAGCTGGACAATTGATGACGGAGTTTCTCTGCAGGTCTATAGAAGTGCATTTCAATCAAAATACCTTAAATGAGCGCTGAGTGAAGGTTGTTACGGAGCTCAGAAACAGAAAAATAAATAAACAAACAAAAAGGATCACATTGAACTTGAACTAAAAGAGACTCTCAGAAAGCTAGTGTCCACATCTGTTGAATCCTCCATTCCCACATAGTTTTGCAGTGACCTGGGAACAGGTGGGACTTGGACGTCTATGACACCCTCCAGCATGTGAACAACCTGCCCCATCATCGGCCTGTCATCTTCAGCATCCTGAACGCACCAGCATGCGACTCTACATGCTCTCTCTAGCTGATCTGCATCAGCATCGCCCTCCAGACTATTATCTGACAGACACATGACATCTCCTTCGTTCACCTTAACAGCAGCATAAGTTGGAAAGTAAGTGAACATCCCTTCCTTAATTTTCTCTGAATTCCTTCGCCCTGATATGATTTCTAGAAGCATCTTCCCGTAGCTGTAAACGTCAGCCTTGTGTGTAATTGGTAGCCCTGAGATCCACTCTGGCGCAAGGTACCCGATGGTCCCTCGCATTGTCGTCAGTGCCCTGCTGAAATCTCGACCAAGAAGCTTTGCCATCCCAAAATCTGCAATCTTGGGACAGAGATTTGCATCAAGAAGTACATTGTCTGGCTTCATGTCACAGTGCACAATGCAATCCTTGCACCCCTCGTGCAGATAAGCCAGGCCGCGTGCGATTCCGAGAGCGATTGAGTACCGCTGCTCCCAGCTTAACTTAGAGGAACTCTTGGAAAACAGGTGGTTACTCAAAGAACCATTCGGCATGTATTCATACACCAGGAACCTTCCACTGTCTTCGGCGCAAAACCCAAGTAGACGAACAATATTGATGTGCTGAATCATACCTATGGTCTGCACCTCTGCTCGGAATTGCTTGTCTTCCTGTCTCAGGCATTTCAGCTTCTTGACAGCTACAACGGTGCATCCTGGCAATACCCCTTTGAAAACACAGCCAAAGCCGCCTTCTCCAAGTTTCTCAGAGAATGTTTTGGTTGAGCTCTTTATTTGTGCAAACGAGAATACCATGAGACTTCCATTGCCATCAATTGCTGTAGCCTTGAAAAGCTTTCTTCTGCATCTCAACAAAAGAATCAAACTAATAGCAAATACAGCTATAGCACCAATTGTAGATCCAAGAACCACTCTTTTCTTGAAAGAAAACAGTGGAGCGGTTCCAGAACCTGACTTTTGGTTGGTTGCTATGCGTATGTACATAGGGTTGCCATTTGGACCAGAGTCAAGCACTACTGTATTCCGCAGCTCCCAAAACCATAGTAAGCAACTTGTATTGTAAGCCAAGGCAGTACAGGTACAGTCCCTTAAGCAAGAGGATTGGCACTCACTCATGTTTGCAGCTTCCACCTTCAAAGCATTCTGAGGATATGTATGGATGCCATCTATTGGATGAAATGTCACTCCGACACCCCCACAGTTTAGAGGGACCTTTCTTGAACAACCAGCAGCAATCCATGCACTGGTCAATGGTGGATCAAATACACAAGAGCCTGATGTTGTGCAGAGGCCGTAAGGTCCACAATATGAATCAAAATTGCATAAGCTATCTGGGGCAGATCATAAAATAGAATCACATTCCCCTTGTTTAAGAAATCTAATAAACCCAGATCCATTTAACTGTAGGTATGTGTGTGCGTCGTTGAATGTTAGGGCATAGTCTAATTCTTCATTAATGTCCATCCATCCAGGGAAGGTGCCAGCAAATATCAGACCATCACGATTCTGCTGGATAATAAAACCTCTCCTAGTGGCATCCAGTGACACGGTATATGTAACTATGCTATAGCCAAAAGAATAGGAATTAACAGTAAGCGTAGCATTCTTGCCGGTTAACTTATTGAATCCCAGGTATCCTCCAGGTAGCAGTATACTAGTTGGGAAATCGAAACTCTGCCAAATCACTATGGAACTGTTTTCTTTGTCTCTTACCACAAGATTTCCATTGTCAAGAAGCACTGCAACAGCAGAGATAGAAGCAGTGGTCATGTAGGATGATGAGGACCAAGACGAATGACCGTTCGTGATCTGTAGCAATCCTTCCACTGAGACTGAGAGGTTAAATGATGATGAGAAATAAGTATAGGTATAAGGACCATCAGTATCAGTATCCAGACGAGGATACCAAACTGGAATATAATTAGATCTGCAAGATGATGAGTTAGCAAACCAGATGCCCCAACTGCAGAAGGAATAAAAATAATCTTGATGGGTGGCACAGTCAAAACCCAACTTGAAGGCACCATTTTTGGAGACTAAACTCTGGTTAGCATCCAAGAAGTGTCCTGGAAGGAGGGTTTCTGTTGCACATACAAAGCCGATCATCAGGGAGGGAAGTAGTAAAACGAAGGGAGCTGGGATCAAAGACCTCCAATCGATTGCCTTCTCCATTTCAGGGATACTCAGTCCTTGGCAGGCAGGCAACCAAATCATCGAATCACCGATGCATATATCTGCAAACCAAGTAAGTAAGTGTTCTGCTCCCAAGTCAAAGAATCAAAGAGTGTGGTCACCTATTTTCTCGGGTCAAATATGGTGGTTGGTGGGGCGAGCCAGTGACATATGGATTGTTTCAGACATACACGGCACCCAAAAAAAATTGACATGAGAATCCGGCATTACCCTTTTTTTAACAACATGAGAATCCGGCAACGGCATTACCTTATCATGATGGCAGTAGGAAGTCAAAGCTCGGGCGTAAAGTATCAAGGCGCTTTTGCGGGCGGCGAGGCATTTCGCCGAACACCTTCCGCTCGGTCGTTCAGCTTCCCCGGCGACAGACAGCTGACGCCGCTGCCAGTACCGTAACCAGTGAACCATCTCGCCTGATTTTTTTTTTTTTTTTTGGACTCTTTCGTCATCTTCTGTGGCTAGCCGGCATCCGTGGAGCCGCCAGCACCAGCAGGCCATTTTTGAGCTGACAGCTCAGTAGCTGAGCTGAGTGTGCTGCCTTGCCGTGTCGTGGAGCTGAGGCTGAGCTGCGAGGGGAGACGCCAAACGTAATGGCGAAAGCGACCGGCCGCGCGGCGGGAAGCAGGAGCTGCATCGAGAGGCTGCCTGCGTCCCGCGCCCAATCCTCCTCCTTCGACCTAATCCCCTCCACCTCTTCAACTCCACGTCTCTCTCGCCGAATGCTCCGGCCTTGGCCTCGGCCTGATCTTGGGTAGGGTAGTGCTGGATCGATCGACACAATGGCGCCTCTCCACGCCGCGCTGCCGCCACCCTCCGCCGCCGCCGCTCACCACCACGCGGCAGCCCCGCCTGTCTTCCTCGCCCGCTCGCCATACCACCACCTTCGCAGGCCGGCGGCGGCCTCCTTCTCGCTCGCCGTCGCCGCCGCACCAGCGTTCCTGTCATGCCCGCCGCCGGACCACTGGGTCACGTCCTCGCCGCCGCGCGCCATCCCCTCCCCTCCTCGTCGTCGTCCCCGGCGCTCACCGAGTCCGTGCAGGACCTGTACGACTTCATCTACAGCGGCCCGCTGGTGGACAGGATCGGCTACACCGACGAGAAGATCGCCGAGTCCATGGACCGCTGGCTTCTCGCCGGGGCTCGGCTGGCGCGCCTCTTCCGCCTCGACGAGCTCCAGCTGTCGGAGGCCGAGAAGGCCCGGATATACCACTTCTACATCCCCGTCTTCCTCTGGTGCGAGGACCAGGTCGTGGAGCACAGAGCCAAGTACAACGACGGCGATGAGATCCCACCATTGGTGGTACGAACTCCACCTCATGTCCTCATCAAAATTTGCCCTTTATTTTTCCTTCACACACATGTCAGTTAGAACTATGCAACAACGTAACGTAGGCAGCATCAAACGTTGGCCTCAACAAAAAGCTAGATAGAGTCCATGTAGAAACGGATAAATTGAGGGCAATGGCAAACGCAGGCAACAACTTCCACCTTTATGGCGGTCCCAAATGGAGGTCTGCTTTTCGGAGAAGTCAAGTCTTGGCCACAACGGACTCTGTCTGGCTGCTGCTTCTGCTTTGCCAAACCACCGTTCAGATGGTTGATGCAGAAGTCTAGCGCGGTGCGTTGGGCCTGGCCTCAGCACATATTCCTGTCACACAACTTTGTTCTTGAATAGTGACGATAGAATCCAAAGGGCTCATATCATGTGCACGGATTATCATGTTCCACTATCCGTGCACAAGAGAACATGTTCTTCTGAATTATGTGTCCAACACAAATTTTCTAATAAGACGATTGGTCAAACTTGGAGTTGAAAAAGTCAAATGAAATATAATTTGGAATAGATTTAGTACTTCTTTTTTTTGTGATGAAAGAACAGATTTAGTACTTAATGATGAAGAAATGTATGTCTGACCCCACACCTGATGGATCCAGGAAATCATTAAAGGATATATTTTATACAAAATTACAGAGTTTACAAGAATGAACAGCTTAGCAATTCCAGATCACATTTGATAAATAAATTAGTTATCTTTATATGTGATGCAGATTGGGGTCAGCGCTCCCCAAGGAAGTGGAAAGACGACTCTTGTCTTCGCACTTGATTATCTTTTTCGGGTTGCTGGTAGGTGAGTTCTTCTTATCGAAGCTGATCATGGTGCCTATGTTTGCTTGAATGAATTCGATCTAAGAGCCAAACTTCTGTGTGACACAGGAATTCTGTCACGTTGTCTATAGATGACTTCTATTTGACAGCAAAAGAACAGGTGTGAAGCTTCTAGTAAATACGGAAAATTCTCGGCCATATAATCAGAAATAGTCTTCTGTTTTTTCGTGAGAGCAAGTGTTGAAATAGGTGTCACTTATGTTTTTTTTTCCTTATGTCCAGAATGAACTGAGGGACAGAAATCCTGGAAATGCTCTTTTTTAGAGGTACAAGCTCCCTCACTCCAGTAGGCTGCTAGGCCGTGCTTTACTTTGAATTTTGTAAGACAAGGTTGACTGGGAATCACTGACGAAAATTTTCCAGCTCCGTGGAAACGCTGGAAGCCACGATCTCCAATTCTCAGTTGAAACACTTGAGTCACTGATCAAACTAACAAAGGAAGGTACCAGTTCAGACAAGTATTTCAACCTTCTTCGAGCTATTTCTGTTTCTTCTCGATAGCTGTTCATAGGGCTTCTCTTCATTAACTTTTTACAAATTGTTATAATGTTTTGCATCCTTGTAAAACAGATTTTAGTGAACTGACAGTTGTTGCAACATTCTAGGTATGAAGATGAAGGTTCCACGGTATGACAAGGTAAAAGGTTGCAGTGAACGTCCTTCTCTAGCTGATATTTATAGGTGATCAGCTGCATGATACATGTCATGTCCATGTAGTCTGCTTTTGGAGGAAGGGGTGACCGGGCTGATCCTTCTGTATGGCCAGAGGTTGAAGGGCCCTTGGAGGTAATATCATATTTAGTCAAGGAGCATTAGTTTGAGATATATGTGATTCTCAACTTAGAGTGTATCTTCTTTCATGTCCTAGGTTGTTCTGTTTGAAGGATGGATGCTTGGATTTAAACCTCTTCCAAATGAAGAAGTGACAAAAGTGGATCCACAGGCAAGTTTTTTTAATCTGATTTTATTGTATTTGTTTATTTTACCTGCAGTAATAGTATGAAACTAATCTTGTGATCTTTCAGCTTGAGGTGGTTAACAAGAACCTTGAAGCGTACTATGGTGCTTGGGACAGGTTCATCCAGTCATGGATTGTTATTAAAATAAGAGAACCCAGTTGTGTATACCAGTGGAGGCTGCAGGTCATTACTTGAATAATCTGACAAAGTGCCACTGCTGAACTAGTAACAAATCATGAGTTGAAATTTCTGATTTTGGCATTTGGATTTGCAGGCAGAGGTAGCAATGAGAGCAGATGGAAAACCTGGAATGTCTGATGAGGAGGTGTGTCTCTGACAAAGCTATTCACTCCTTAGAATAGCCCCTCTGTTATCCTAGTAACGTTATTTGTTGGAGCCGGATATGGTTTCTTCAGTAAATTATTTGTTGGAGCCTTGTGCGATTAACCTTAGTTTTTTTCCCCAGAGCTATATATTGATAATCTCTACAGCAGTGAACTATAACAGTGGTATTCTTGCAGGTTATGGATTTCGTATCACGCTACCTACCGGCATACAAGGCATATTTGCCCACACTATATGAAGATGGACCAAATGGTTCGAATCCAGACCATCTGCTGGTTATCGACATAGATGAAAATAGGAATCCTATTTGTGGTGGAGATTGGGATATCGCGTGTTTGTGAAACTACTTTTATGCCCATCAAACACCACTGGCCTCTTGTTGTAAATTGCTGTCTATTAAAGGGAATCAGCATTCTGTTTTTGCTCCCATGTTACCCAATTCTGGGTGCTAAACTGTAAATATACAGCCGATGCTTGGCGTTCATTTGATGTCAGTGACTCAATCCGTCATGTAAATAGATTTCGCTTCTGTCTGGTGTGGTACTCCCTCCGTTCATAAATAGTATATATACTGTTACTAATTACAAAACTCGCATCGTATAATTAGCCCTTGGGAGTGGCATGTGTCCTCTGTAATTCTGCATCCTGGCCTCAAAACCATGTAGTGAGATGTGTATTTCTGAATTTGCAAAGTTTGGATAGGATCATAGGAGTAGTAAATAGGAGTAGTAAATAAAGTTTGGAGCACAAGGGCCACAGAGCGCTGTGCACAAGGGTCAGCAGGTCAGGTAAATTTGTCCAACTTGTACATGTTTGTAGGAATTCAGAGAGAATAGTAAGAAACGTGTCATTGAGAATGGTAAGCAAGATCTGCCTGCGTTCCAAATGGAGTCTAGCTGTGGGCCTATATGAGAGATCCCAAGCTAGCAATGCAAATCTTTGACAAGTTGGTTTCCCTTGCCGCCAGCTTGGAACACAGCACAAAAGGCGCCAAAACCAGAGGGAAAAAGGCATGACCCTCACTAGCCTCCCGGCGACCAACCACTCTTTCCCCTTTTTTTTTTTTTTCCTGGTGTTTGACCCAACGAATTCCCCAAACCAGCAGGGCAGGCAGGCGGCAGGAGATGGACACAATGACAGCACAGCACGGCAACTTTTATTGCTTGTCCCGTCCGTCCGCCCTGCTGCTCCCTCTTCTCTTCTCTTGCGGACGGAGAGCGTCGCCGCCACCAAATTCCAAACCGCAATCCCGCCGCAATCCGCTCACCCCGCGCGCGAAATCGGCTCACGCGTCCTCCACGGGTCGCTGAATTGCTCGTCCTCCTCCTGCTCCTGCTCCTGCTCGCTCGCTGACTTCCACTCAACTGCTGGCCTGGCCTGCTGCTGCTGCTGCTGCGGCTGCTTCAATCAATCCACCGGAGTAGAGACGTCGGCTGAAGGCTGGTGCTGGAAGCCCAGCCTCTTCCTCTCGCTGCACAGCACAGATCTTCCTCCAAGGTCGGTTCCCCTTCCATCCATCCTCCCGTCGAATCGAATCCAAGAGGCAGAGCTTCCTCAAATTCCGATTCTTTAGCCGTCCGGAGCTGCTCCGTCCGGCCCAGGTTCGTCAAGATCGAGGCAGCGAAGCGGCTTTAGGGTTCCCGCGCCCTGTGATGGTCGGGAATGGCGCTTAAGGCCACGGCGCAGGGCGCCGCGGAGGCGGCCGTAGCGGCTATCGGCCGGGGCTACGACGTCGTCTCCGACGTCCGCCTCAAGTACTGCAAGGGCAGGCTCGCGGACCCGGACGCCCGCCTCATTGACGTCTCCCGTGATGAGGTCCAGGACGTCCTGCTCCCTGGAGGGATCAAGGTTGCCGCCGTCCCTAAGTCCATCAAGTGCGATAAGGGTGAGCGCACGAGGTTCCGCTCCGACGTCCTCTCCTTTCAGCAGGTGTGGCTACTGTACCCCTTGATTTTGGTTTTGCTTTCATTCTTCTAAACATTGCTGTCATTGCCTTGGGATGGATGACCACTACTTTGTTCTTAACCAACCAAGAAATGTACTTTTTTTTATTTGTTGAATGGACAGATGTCGGAGCAGTTCAACCGGGAGCTATCATTGACTGGGAAAATTCCTTCCGGCGTGTTCAATAGCATGTTTGATTTCTCTGGCTGCTGGCAGAAAGATGCAGCCAACACCAAGTCACTTGCTTTTGATGGTTGGTACATTTCGTTGTATACCGTTGCGCTGTCAAAATCTCGGATCATACTGCGCGATCATGTTACTCAGGCAGTTCCTTCAACCTGGGACCCTGCTGCTTTGGCAAGGTTAGACCCATATTGTCATTGTGTTTACCACCCTACCATACCTACATTCATATATCGTTTTTGGAGTTTCTCTGGTTTTATTGTATATAAGTGGGCATTGCAAAGGAATATACTGCACCTGAACCTTTGATTCTTGCTGCTTCACTTTCCAGGTTTATTGACAAGTTTGGAACGCACATAGTTGTTGGTGTAAAGATGGGAGGGAAAGATGTTATCTATTTGAAACAACAACATTCATCAAGCTTGCAACCAGCTGTTGTACAGAAACGACTCAAGGATATGTCGGACAAGAGATTTCTCGATGGAAATGGACAGTATGACATGAATAACAAGGATGCGTATGGCAAGGACAAGGTACTCTGCATTTTGTTGTTGTTCTGTGTATTCCAAGCAATCAGAAAATATGCAGAAACCTGCTTGTAAACCTTACTATTGTAGTTTTGATAAGTGACTGTTAAGTTTGTGAAAACTGCATGATGATCAATGTTTCCGGTCTTTCAAAGACGGGTCTTCAGTAATTTGATGTAATGTCCTGTGCAGCACGATGCAAGAGACCATCGGCTAAGATTTGTGGAATCAAGCCCATCAAGTTCATACAGTTCAAAGGAGGTATTGAGTTTTCTTTTCTTTTCTTGTCTAGGAAGTGTGCTTATCACTTTTCCTATTCATATAACTCCTTTCTTGGTATCTCAGGACTTGGTGATGGTGGTTAAGCGGAGAGGTGGAAAGGAATGGGACAAAGATATGCCTCACAGTGAATGGATAAACACGGTTCAATCAGAACCTGATGTTATCTCAATGTCCTTCTTACCTATTACTTCTTTGTTGAATGGTGTACCTGGCTGTGGGTTTCTGAATCATGCAATTAATCTATACCTACGCTGTAAGTTCCCTTTGCTAATTCGTTTTCTAAGCATCTAGTATCTCATGCCCATTGGTTTTTATCAAGTTGCTAGTATTCGGCACAAATCTAGATACTATTAGGTGAGAAGGCCTATACCATTGGCAATGTATATGGTTGTGTTATGCATGCTTTCTGATCCTTGGATTGCCTTTTTGTTTAGAGCTATTGCCTGCTCAGTGTGCCACTTGATGCTTGGTATAGCTGGAAAGTTATGACATAGCATGCCTTCCTTGATGCTTGAAAGACTCTAATGTCTGTGGAAGGGAAAAAATATTAAATTCAACAAGCTGCACAGGAATTTGCTAAATAACATGTTGGCTTGCCTAGTAGGTTCATATTATGTGTTAGCATGCAGTTTACAAAAATTCCATGTTGCCAACTTACAACAACGTGACTGAACAGCTGATATAACAATGCCATAGAAACTGGGTCATAGATTTATTCAATTTATTGCAGATAAGCCACCGATTGAAGAACTACACCAGTTTTTGGAGTTCCAGCTACCAAGACAGTGGGCACCTGTGTACAGTGACCACCCTCTTGGACCTCAGAGGAGGAAACAGAGCAGTGCATCTTTGCCCTTAAGTTTTATGGGACCGAGGCTCTATGTCTGCACTAATATGGTACCATTTTTCTTGTGGCTTCATCAGTTTATAGACTTCATACATTGTCATTCTGCTTTATGAGATTGTTTATACTTGCAAGTAGCCAAAAAGTGCTTCTATGTAATGCTCATCATTTTCCCCTTTGTCATGCTAGTTGAACCATAAAAAGAAAAATTAACTACCTTCGTTAGCATAACAAAATTAGGTTCTTTAAAAAAATCTGTGGAAATAATCTCAAGTAGTTCCAACTTCCAAGTGATACTTCTGCTAAAGAAATGGCTTCGGTAGAGAAATGTAAGTTGTACACTTTGTATGGGTTGCTGACTGACTCCACACTGTCGGTCCTCAGATTAATTTAAGAAGCTTTGGTGTCTGGAGAGAAGTATTCATGCCCTTTCCTTACATGTTTCGTGGTGTTTGATACAGGTTGATGTGGGTGAAAGACCTGTTACTGGGATTCGGTTGTATCTTGAGGGGAAGAAGAGCAACATGCTGGCTATTCACCTTCAGCATCTATGCTCGCTTCCTCAAATCCTGCAGCTCCAGGATGACCCATACAACCACCGAACTCCAGAACCATATGACCACAAGTACCTGGAACCATTTGGAGCCTGGAAGCGTTTCTCTCATGTTTACACGGCGCCAGTGGAGTCAGACGATGACTCCTCAATCGTGACCGGGGCACAGCTTCATGTGAGCAGCCATGGGTTGAGGAAGGTCCTCTACCTTCGCCTCCATTTCTCCAAAGCCAGCAATGCTGCGCTTGTCAAGAACCCCGAGTGGGAAGGGTCACCGAATCTGGGGCAGAAATCTGGTCTCATCTCGACACTCATCAGCACGCATTTCTCTACGGCAGCTCAGAAGCCTGCCCCTCGCCCTGCAGATGTGAACATCAACTCAGCTGTGTACCCTGGCGGTCCGCCAGCGCCAGTGCAGGCACCAAAGCTTCTCAAGTATGTGGACACAGCAGAGATGGTGCGTGGACCGCAGGACACGCCGGGATACTGGGTGGTCTCTGGTGCCAAGCTGCAGCTGGAGAGGGGCAAGATATCGCTGCGGGTGAAGTATTCGCTCTTGACAGCCATGGTACCTGACAATGAGTATCCACTTGATGAATGAACAAAGTTAAAGCTTATTGCCTCAAAAGGGGGCTAGCTAATGTGCATTTGATCTTGTGGTGCATTGCAAGTAAAGAGTTTCAACATTCTTCTTAGGAAACCTGACTTGTATGTACACCGCTTGTATTTCAATTATGACAATTTTCTAGGCAGATCCGGCGGCTGCCAGTAGTACAATCTTTGAAATTAAATTTGTTTTGCAAAAAGGGTACACTTTTTTTTTGTATATACACATGTATTCACAACGCAACGAGGTGAAAACAATGGTCGCCTTGCTTGTGCTGACATTGTTTTGAACAACATTCTTTAAGATTACATTGATTACATTGCCCTCATTGGTTGCCAAACCAGGCTACCGTTTCGTTCAGCAGCAAGCCAGCAACATAGTTATTCTCGGGTTCCTGTTTGTTTTGTTCTACAGCAACGACACAGCTATTCTCGGGTTCCTGTTCCTAACAGACTCTAGCATGGATCACCAGAACAAGCTTTGGTATTCGAACTCTATTACAGTAACTGTATCTCAGGAAATATATCGAAGTAATAATGTTTCAGGAAGCATCAGGTGTTAAAATCACATGGGGGCTGTATTTACCAGCACATCTATGCTTCTACGCGAACACTATATAACAATTATAAGCAGTTTGAGTTGACCCCATATAGAACCAGTTCAAATCGTTCTGTGAAGGAGTGTCAGACTGTCAGCGCCTTCAACCAGTTCACCGACGCATCTTGATCTTTATCTCAGTTGTGCAGTCATCTATATTTTGTATTACTCCCAATTCTCGAACAAACTCCAACTCTCCATGCTTGCCTCCAAATTTTCCTGCAAATTAGGAATATCAGAAAATAACATATATAGCAAAAATATAGAGTAGGTGCTACACACACAGGATGAGGGTAATACAGACAACAAAGTTCAGATTCCTGGCACCTGGCCCTCTGGTTTCAGGACCAAATGATTTCTGACAGAATTTGAACCTGCATGCTTATTTTCTTTATTTGGGATAGACTGCCAGTGGCTGCATATGAGCCGTGTCTTTCTAAGAAAAGGGGTGCACCGATCATATATTAACAGATGCTATGCAATGCTACACATCCTTTGCAGAATGCATCCAGTTCTATTATAAAGATCAGGTAACAGAAGGTGCCCTTTGTCACAGATTCACAGCTCTAAACACAAATATACATACCACAGGTTTCAAATCATCAGAGAATTGAGCAGCATCATGTGTCCACTCTGAATTTCCTCTCTTTTCAGCACGGCGTGCATTAGCCTTTTCTTCATAAAAATCAAAATCATCCAGAATTGATGTTCCCTGAGGATGATCCTTGAAAATTTTCAGCATTTGCACACCTTGCGGCAGCCCAATCTACATAAAAAGAAGATAGTGACTAAAATGGTACAAAATTATGCCCTGAAAAAATATGATGAGAAAGCTTTTGATGTCTATTAGAGCATTCATAATCAAATGGGAAAACCTTAGAGCATTTGTATAAAACCTTCTACTGTCCTGCTTGAAAATAATACAAGTTAATGTTTTTTACTGTAACATCACCAAATAATTCATTACTTTGCATAAAACAGAATCTCCCCAATGTGCTAATATAAGAAAATAACCTCATTTGCATTCTTTATTTTTTTTTCTTTACAACAGAGGGGTATCAGAAATTCAGAATGACAAGCTAGAAGCTTGATACCTCCTGCGTGTCCCTGCTAAAGGTAACCTGCCTGTTGTCATTATTTTCAAGAATTATATGTCTGAACAACCGATTTGGAACATCCTTTATAATATGCCATTTTATAGGGAAAAAAGCCATTCCATTTATCTTGTTCCCAAAAGTCCATGGTCTTCTTGAAATCAACAGGACCTAACATTTCAGCCAAACCTACAAATTGTCCGCTCGTGTTGACCTGAAAAAAAAAGGGAATATGAGGAACATAAATGTATTGAAATTTATAAAATTACAAAAATAGGCATGGAACTGCTTCACTTATTCAAATGGAAGGACTGGGAAAGAATCAGGTTAAAGTGGTCTGCTAAGAAAATCAACTACAATTTGGAATAATGGCCACAATTGATACAGAAACCAAACAATAGATAACAACGAATATCATAAAAAGTAGCATGAAGCAATCTTTTCATGCTCGTAAGTTGCAACTAGCCAAAAAAGAATCCTTTTTTTCTTTAAATTAGTTAGTCCTCAAATTGCACTGGTAATGAAGCAAGCATCACCTCATACATGTTTTGGTTTGAGAAATCACATACATGTCTTGGTCAAATCAGCATGTATGATCAGAAGTTTATTCAACCCTTTGAGTCCTATGTTTATGTGAAAAAAAAAAAAAACTAAACAATTATCCTAAGAAACCTTCAATAGGGTACAAATTCGGAAAGCAAAAACTGAAGCAGGTTGTCTATAGAATCTAGATTCATGGTTGCCCAACACTACAATTTTCTTTAATATTGTCACAAGTGCTCATTAGTAATCTGCAACAAAAAGTGAACTCCTCACATGCCTTCTTTATCCTTATGTAGCATCGTAGTGGGCAATTAAAGAGTAGAGACAACAACCAATCATCTAAATCTAAAACTTTGTAACTTAAGACAAAAAACCAGTCCTAGAATCCCCTCTCAGAGTAGCCTTTGCTGTGATGAATTAATTAAGTATCTTCTAAAACATTGATTTTACAAGATATTAGGACCACTGGCCTCTAAAAAATTACAAGGCAGAGTAGCCTTTGCTGCTATAAACTGTCATTTACAACTGTTACAACCTAAAAACAGGCAAAAAGGTAATAAATAATTTGAAGAAAGCATTTGATCCATACTGACCGAGAAGAATAGGAAGACAGGACACCTTTCACCATTGTCCTCCATTAAATTTTGAGCTTCAAGGTATGCAGCATCCAGCTTATTGTTCCCATTTGGTGTACTTGCCCAAACGTTATATTTGATACCTTTATGAATGTCATCTTCACTATATGACTTTATCATAAAAAACTTGGCCTGTTTATACTGAACCGAAAAGTCTGATCTATTATACTGATTTCTACGGATCAATGGACTTATGATATCTTTCACAGTGGATGATACTGAAGCATTGTTCAATTTATTTGCCCTTGGCCCACGAACTTGGTCCCTTAAATCCTCAGAATTTCTCCAGCGATTACCTTTCATATTGATCATATGGTGGTTGCTACTGTTTACAACTCTGTTAACCACCCTAGGTTTTGAAAAAGTATGTTTGCTGGTGATAACTTTGGCTTGCTCATTGGTATTAATCCTAGCAAAATTTTGCCTTGAGTGGTTATTCCCATTCGAAGTACCTTGCTGGTATCTTGACAGTATATGTGCCTCAGCATCATGGCACCGATGACCAGAACGCAAAGGGATCCTATCTCGGTAACCATGGTGAAGAGACAGCGACGGGATCTCATCAACATAGTCAAGTCTCCTTGAGGACAGTGCGGCTTGAGGACCATATTGCCACTGACTTGAGCATGAACGTACCTCATCATACCTCTTTCTAGATAAAGAAGGGATCTCATCACCATACTGCAGGCCTCTTGGTACTGAAGGTACCTCATCATACCTCTTTCTAGATAAAGAAGGGATCTCATCACCATACTTTCTTGGTACTGAAGGTATCATACCTCTTTCTAGATAAAGAAGGGATCTCATCCTCAAAGCACCATTGACATGGAACTGGATTGATCTCATCTGCATAGCGGAACCCTCTGGCATATTCAACCGTCTGTTTACATAGAAAAAGGTTAATGGTTATACTTAAGTCCAGATAAAAACATAGGCATAAGTTGCCATTTTAGTAGTCAGAATGATCATCAGATATACCTCTTTGCAATGTTGTACAGATCGACCATTGCGGCTTGAAAAGGAAGTAAATCGGTCTGATCTTCTGTAGTGTTCTGAGTGATCTAAACCATAATCAAGTTTAACTGCTCCCCGACACTCCCGCATGTGAGGAGCACTAGTAGGATATGAAGCAAGATAATCTGGCCTTGCACTGAGGGTGTCGGTTCGGGTTCTCATTGTCCCCAATGCATGCCCTAATGCATCTGGGCTACTTGATGCTGCTTCTAATGCAGAAGACTTCTCCCAAGAACAGACTGAACTAGGAAAGTGTGGCTTCTGCCTATGATAATCTCTTCCCAGTGGCAATGAATCCTTTGAACATGCATGTGACCCAAGTTCAGTAACATGTTTGGTGTCCACAGACTCTGCTTGATAATCCTGAGAAGGGAGGATTTGTTCAAGTAGAGAGTGAACAGGAGTTTAATACAGATACCAAGAATTTTAACCACAAATTGCATGGTTGAATTTAAAACATACACGCCATGGTACATAGCTCTTGAGTAACAAATTTATTCATTGATCTATCTAAACCACAGATATTGGCTGAGTAGAATGGACTTTGGACATATGATATAGAAAATGCAACTAGTGAGGAATGATATTCAACAAGCGAACATAAGTGCACCAAGAATTCAAGAAATCGCTCAGATGTCAATGTATCTGCTTATCTTTTGTTAAAACCAAAGCAATCGTTCAGATGTGAATGTATCTATTTATCTTTTGTTAAAACCAAGCTGATCTTCTGAGCTTATGCTAACAAGCTGAAGTGTGTGAACCCATCCAGAACTATCTAGTAAATGTTTTATTCAGCATTTTTGCTGAATTATTTAAAATTTAAACCTTGATTGGTTAGTCAGTTAATAATTTGTATGGTGTCATAAAGGATGCAAGTATTGTAACATAAAAAGGAGCATAGATATAATCAAGAGAGCCTGTACCAAATGTGACAAATCCCTCTTTGACTGAGACAGCAAATGGCCATCTTCTTCAAATTTCATACTGCCCCCTACAGAATGAAAGCAAAATTGGGTAGCAAATAAACACAAACCCAACGGAACCTCACTAATAGAATTTGGTTTCTTTGGAAACTACCAGAACACATACATAATTGATATGAAGAAGATGAATCTTGCTGAAAAATCACATCCTTCCTAGTGGTTGTACCAATTTTTGCTTCTGTTTTCCTTTCTGTTTCTGGTGGATCAAAAACTTCCTGCATCTGTCAGGAAAAAGACAAGTACATGTGAGAACTGACAGACAAAATGGCTAATCTTGAATGTGCTGTTACTTCGTAACTATCACAAGCTAACATGTATGGTAAAAAGAAAGGAGCCATGTAACAGCATGTAATCGGACTGGTTCCTTAACTATCACACACCAACAATTAAGGTAAATAAGACTGAGCTGTGAAATCAGCATGTAATTGGACTGGTTACTTCTCAACTATCTCATGCCAACATTTAAGGTCAAAAAACAAATCTGTGGCATCAGCATGTAGTATGTGTTTGGTTTCGAGGATGGAAGAGGATGGATGGGTCAATCCAAAGACTGGTGGTGTTTGGATGAGGATGGGATCACCCCATTTGAGAAATATACCTTGTAGACGCGGGGCGGAGCCAGCCCTACGAATCGAGGATGTGGGGACGGAGCCGCCTTCTGTTCCTTCACGCAAGTAGTGCGGGGTTGTGGGGGGTGGCGGGCACGGCTCCAGCGCAGTGTGGCAGCAGCGTGGATCCGCGATGGGGAAGGGAGATGGGAGGCGGCGTGCTTCGGCGTGGAGGCTTATTCTCCAGCACGGCGCGATAGAGAGGCAGCGCCGCTGCTTGGAGGGAGAGGGGCGAACAGCAGAGAAGATGTGTGGACAAGGATGATAGGTTGGGCCCATTAATGACAGACTGGAAAACTTTAACTGACGACGTTAAAAATCTCCATCCATCCTCTTTATCAAAAAACAAAACATCCATCCCTTTTCACTCCAACCAAATAAAAAATGAGGATGGCAAACCAAACACTTGCAGTATCCCCCAAAACAAAAATGGAACCATTCCATTCCACCTCGACTCGAAACCAAACACATGCTACTACAATGACACGGAGTTCTTTGCGTGTTTGAGAAAAAGAAACCATTTAAGGTCAAAGTATCAATATTTGAAAAGCTGGACAAATTAATTAATGTTCCTGCAGAGTATGGTCAGTTTTATTTGTCTCTCAAAAATGTCCATGCACATGCCTTCCATGCAGGTGCTACTCATGTACATGTTATTATGGCAATAACCGGGTTTCTCATGCAACACATACGAAATGACGAAATGCTTTATCTAGAAAAGGCAAGGCTTTTTTCTACAACCAATATATTCGTTAGGTTCGAGAAAATGAATCATAAAGTGGCTTCCCTCCTCAAAATCCATACATCAAATATATCTAATGTGCTATGGAAGCAGCTTCTGTTTTTTTATGGAAAAAACTACTTACTGGGCCCATAGGTTGTTATGGACTGCCTAAACAACGTTTGTTTGTGAGTTTACACAGTTTTTCAGAGACGGAAGTAGATAATTATGAGGGAAATGGGGAGAGATGCCTCCAAAAATACAGTACTGTTGGACTGGATGCGGGAGGCCATCACTCCACTGATGAGTGAGGCTGGGCTGGGAGGAAGGATGGACAGAGAGAAACAAAACAGGGGGATATAACAGTTACTAGCAGTATTAAATAAGCAGCCCTTTGGCTAAAAATTAAAGCATCATCCTTCCTTTCTTTTGTCTCTGAATAAAATATAAGACGCTGTAGATGTAACAGATACGCGTACACGGCCAACATTTATTTATGTAAGAATCCACAAAATTATGTAAGAAACCAAATTTGTATTGTCTTACAATACAACAGGCTCAAGATGACCTGGCGAAGGCAGAAAAGGACAAGAAGGAAGTCACACTTGTCCTATATTTTATTTATTCATACATATATATAAATAAATAAATAAATAAATCAACGCATGGCGAAAATGTATAGGATAAAGAAAGACCCAAGGACATGGCTTTGTACATGCACACCAAATCGAAGTGAGTATGCACAATAATACATGTATATATAAACTTGCGATTGAATCAAATCAGATCGGCATACAAGTATCCAAATAGCACCATTTAGGGTTCAAGTGCTAAATTTTGCACGGCAGTCAGGGAAGGGAAGAGAAGAGAAGGGGCGGGCATACCTCTGGTGGTGTGGCGGCGTTGCCGTCGTCGTCGCCGCCGGGCAAAGGGCTTGCTTATGGCGGCGGTGGTGGTCGCCCTAGCTCTTGTCGTTGTCGCGCACCCGCACGCGAGGTGAGGTGTGAACGCAAGGAAGTCTTCCTCTTCCTTCCTCCCTCCGCGCGGGCCACTGGGCTGGGTTCCCTACACAAAGCAATCAGCCGGCCCATTGGGTTCAGACAGGTGTGGACGCGAGAAGCGGGGCCGGGCGACCGTACCGTCGCAGCTTCCCGTCAGGCTGTCGTCGAGGGGAGGGGGGGGAGGGCGGCGGCGGAGGGGTCTCCCCGGCGGTGGAAGGGCGGCGGACGGACGCGGAGGGCCGGCCGCTCGTCCGTATCGCGCTGGCTCTGTTCGTGTGTGTCCGACGGAAGGCCAGCACAAGGGGTCCTTTTAGATGGCTACTAGGAGAGGTGTAAACATTACATGAAAATAAAATTTTGAGAAGAAATAGGGGAAATCCATTGAATCAAAACAATTCGAAGTTACAGTGTCAAATTTTGAAAGATAGATGAATTGAATGTCAAATCTTGTCAGGCTTTGTCAACTAGACGAACGTCAAATATTGAATGAGGGGATGAGATAAGAGAAAATGATTTTCTATTAGGTAGCCGTAACGCTAACTTGAGCGTAATTGATGGAAGATCCAACCAAACTAACCGAGACAAGTTTTCGGTCACTAGTTCAATCCTGAGAAAACCGAGACCGAGAACCGAACTAACGCTTTTTACCATTATTCGCCATATGCCTCGCGTAACCAAACTAACCGAACACTTGAATTTCGTTGACATAATGTCTACTTTAGACTATCATTAATAGTGATAGAATGTTTATTTTAGTGGGTTTATATCAACCATCGCTCTTACAGCTTTGTTTAATTTATATTTATATTATTATTTTTGCATCTAAATAGAAAAAACATTACTAAAATTTGTTGATATCAAACACGATCCCCACCTACGTATTGCATTCCACGGATATCAAGCCCCCCAATGGTGGAAGACAAGGCCTTGCACGCTTTACATAGGATTACAACCAACATGAAGCGATACATTACGAGGAAATGATTGTTCTCCATGGAGCTTGAGGCTCTCTTCTTTCTTCGGTATTCGGCATTCCTTGACCGCGGCTCAGCAGGAGGCTTTCAATCGCCATGTCTAGTGGGGCTCCCTTGAAAGATGACTTTGTTCCAGTGCTTCCAAATTTCCCAACAAATGAGGAGCAAGAGTGGATGCAGTGCTTTCTTTGGCACCCATGGACACGACAGGCTAGCCCAAAGTTCATGTTCCAAATCTCCCTTCAATCTTGTTCTAGATCCGCCACTTGTCATGACCGAGAACAAACCAAACTAACTGAGATCGAACTTCCTCATTCTTGAGTTTTGATACTAACCGACCGATCTCCGTTTTTAGATGACCGAACTTTTAAAAAGACCGAAGAACCGAACCGTTTGGTTCGGTCATGAACGCCCGGGATGAGCCGCCTCAAGTTACTACTTGCTCAAATAACTACCACCGTTATAAAAAAAAAATCATTGTTGTACACATGGTAAGTCTTGTTCAATTTTCCTTGTTTGTTGGTAGCGGTTGGGTGAAAGACTGAACCTGCTGTAAGACTGTGAGACTTGTAATGTTGCATTGCCAATTGCTAATGGATGGGGGGAGCCATTTTGGGACTCTAGAACTTTAACTAAGCACAAAAGTAAGTTAGGCTTGTCAAATCCAATAGGAATTTCTTTGCTCAGTTATGTGTCAAGTAGGCCTCTGTGCCACAGCCAAGGAGAAGCCTCATCATTCAGAGAATCAGAGGAGCTCCCTTGCTGCAGGTTGCACCATCTGTACATGTGACTAAAACTAAATACTCTATCATCTTCGATTCAATGGCGGCAGACCAAAGAGGAGCTTAGCTAGCTGTATGTTGAGGTTAGTTGTCATGAAGCTTGCCATGGCCATTGCCAGCAGCAGCACCGGCTTGAAGGTAGTTGTCCTCTGAACTTTGACGAAACTGGTACAGACTTCTTACAGCACACAGAGACCTTAAATAGTAGATAGATATTCACTGGCTACTGGCTACTTTTCTAAATTTTCTCTTGTTTTTCTTTCTCTTGTTTTTTCTTTCTGCAGGTCTCTGCAGCCTGCAAGATGTGTAAAGGAAAGTGCGCAGTAGAATAGAATGCCCAGGGTAAGGTATGATAGATGCATGGTGAACCATCCATCAGACTGTCTCAGATGGATGAATATTTTCATAGACACAGATGGATGACCATTTTATTGTTTTCCATGTACTGTATTACATATGTATTCTCTGCTATCGCCACACATTCACAGACATATGTACTGAAATGAAACGATTGGTGTCCGAATGATGCAGGGCACCAGCAAGAACAAGAACGACATCATTTTCGAGAGATGGAAAGGAAAAGGAAAATAAATAAATAAAAAAGGATTGACTCTGTGACTCGCAAATTTTCAGTGTTATAAGAAAGAAGAAACGAAACAGTTACAGGCGAGCACAAACCTTTGCGCAGATGAAACAACAGCATTCGGCCATACCTGGATCTTCAGTATTAGGCATATAACAACGTATCATTCTACAACTGTGCTAAAAAATGGAGTGTAATTTCCCACCAACTTTTGTCATCAGCTAATCCTTACACTCACCTATTTTATGATTCTGTTTGCCTATCACACGCAAAGCCTTGCAAAGGTTAAGTATCCAGTGTGCCCTTTAGCACTGCTGCATGGCCTAACCAAAATGTTGGAAACCCTTTGTGAGCAGTCTGTGTTTTCACCTGGGGTTGTCAACATTCTTCTTTTCTGTGGAAGAGGACCCACACATGCCTCATCGGAGGTGAGGCTCTTCAGAGCAACGTCTCGTACTTCATACGTGCGAAGAAGAATCTCAAAGGTTCTAATATCTGTGAAACACAGATGATTTTCGTTAGGCCCCTTGAGCAAGGCAATTTGAAAGCATGTGAATACACTGGCCTCCAAGGACGGCAAGGTGTTGGAGTTCCATTAAAGAGATGCTCGATTAGTACCAACATAAACAAGACTCTGTAAGGTAAATGTATACAGTATGACTTATGAGAACCTATCATGTAGTCCACTCAGGACACATGAAAAATGATATGAAATCACATATTGTTGGACACAAATTTTATTTATTTATGATCATGAAACAAGACTGCAGTTAGGCTGAAACATGTTTTAGGAAAGTAAGAAACATTATCAATTCTATCTAGATGAAGCAAAGTAAAAGAATGTACCAACATTATCAATTCTATCTAGATGAAGCAAAGTAAAAGAATGTACCATACCTGTGAAAGATGTTTTCATGGCTTCACAAGCACGCTGCACTTGCTCAATACAAGGTGAAAAGGAGCATAGAACACCGTCTTTCTTTAGCATCGACCCAACAGATGGTATTGCAAGCCAAGGCTGGGGCAAGTCCAGGAAGACAGCATCAGCAGCACCACAATGTTCCTCTGGGAATCCTTCCCCTTGTACATCCCTCACATTGACTGTGATGAGGCTGCTCAAGCCATTCTTCTCAAAATCTTCCCTATTTAACAGAGGAAATTTATTAACCTATAATTGCACACATAGTAACTAAAAAGTAAAAATCCATGATATTCCCCCAAAAATCTATTCTTTCTACAACAGAAGCTTTCCCACCTATATTTCTATAGAGTTAATACAGATATCTATCCACCCAAAGAAAGAGTGCGGCCTGAAATTGCTGTTGCATCCGCACTTGAGTAAAGTTTCCTACATATACAAGCTGCACTTCACCATATCGATATCCCTAAAATGCCTGTAACAAAATGGCATTCCTGTATCTTGTATTTTGCGACTGCTATCTAATTTCGAACACAGCTGTGAAATGCTGGATCACTAACTCCTATATGTGCTCCTTGCGGGGGAAAAAAAACTCCTATACGTGCTGCAAAGGCACAGGTTACGGAATCTTGTTTGCTAAAATCTTCCAAGCTCTACATGTCCATGTACTACAAAGGCATTTAATGGACGGTGGAATGCATCTTTGACGTGATAAATAACTAATTGTACTGCAGGGATTTCAACACTGAAGCATGGATTTTTGCTGTTCTGCCTTTCCACGCAGCCTCAGCAAAGACCAGACGCAAACCCTCACAGAGCTTAAGGGTGTCCACAGTTGCAGGTACAAAATTCTCTTTTTTAAGCACATGGAAGTGAACCACGTTTATGCCATGCAATTTTCTCGCACCAAACCCAGCTCGAAGTCCTTTGATTGAAGGTAATATATGAATGTGCAGGTTCAATATGTTATCATTAGTTATTAGTTTGTCATCAAAACTGACAACACATAGAACCCTGGTTCTTCAATATCATCTTGTGGAGTCAAGGAGCAAAATCACCGCCAAGCACATATTTTTCACCAAATTTATTCTCCTATTTAGAGCAAATTTTATTGCAGTTATGCTATGAGTGAGTATAAGGAATTATTGTATTCCAGGAAAATTAACATGCTTTATGGGGATTGTATCACAGTATCAGTACTATCCAACAATCATACATTATATGCTGATGACACAAGGGTTATGAAAATCTCATCTCATGTATCCTAATTATAATAGGCTAAGATGTTTCCTCACAAATTAAAAGCCTTGATGACCATAAAAACAAAACAGAGTGATCCTTACCTAGCTGATGCGGCCCTCTGCTCGTGGAAATCAAATGTATGGACTTGACCATGCGGCGCGACGGCACGTGCCAGCGAAGTGGTGAGCGACCCACTACCCGTACCCGACTCAAGAACAACGCAGCCAGGTACAAGCTCGAGGTAGGCGACGACGAGGCTGATGTCAGCGACGTAAAGGATCTGTGTCCGGTGGCTGAGCACCAGAGTCCAGAGCTCCGGGGTAGGCGCCAGGAGGTGCACGAACCCGCCGCCGCCCGCCTTGGCCTTGCCTCCTCCTCCTCCGGCTCCGCCCTTATTACTACCGAATACCTTGGATCCGAAGGGGCGGCCGATCCAGTCGTCGTGGCGGAACACGCCGAACCGGTTCTGGAGCACGCCGCCGGCGCGGACCGCGACCGCGCGCATCGCGTCGTGGCGCTCGTATACCACCACCGTGTCGCCATCTGCGATGAGACGCTGTGAGGTGGGCTTGGATGAGGGGTCGAGCGGGACCATCGCCATGGCTGTGGAAGGGTCACGGCGGGCGACCGGGCGGGCGGGGAGACGGGATTGGGAAGGAGGACCTGGAGGAGTGACAGACAGCCTCGGCTCCGGTGGCGGCGCCGACGCGGGTGAGAGGGAAGGGAATTAGCCGCCGCGCTCTAGGGTTTTGGGCCTTTTTTGTTGGGCCCTCAGAATTAATCAGGCCCATCAGCCTCTAGGCCCAGGCCCACGTGCCCCCCCAGGCCTGTCGGCCTTTCCAGTGGCCGATAGGATGATATATATTCACGATTCTGTATAAACAGGTTCTAGATTTGCAATTATTCAATAAAAAATATAATTAAAAGAAATCTTTCCAGGGAGGGAGGGCCTATCCTGGTGCTATTGTGGCCATACAAACTCCCAGCAGAAGGACCAGAATAAAACGACAACAGATAGAAAACCAACTATAGTGCACGCAATGCAAATTTGATTCTGTGGCTACAGATTAAAGAAGCTCCTCACCAGTTGCTTTCTTTCTTGCTTGCATTGCTTTTTCTTCATCATCATTCATCAGAGGAGGAACTAGTCGTCCACGTTGAGCTCATTACTTGTTATGGAGCTTGCCATGGCCACTGGCAGCAGCAGCAGCAGCAGCAGCAGCTTGGTCACCGGGTTGAGGTGCAGGACAGGTGCATTCAGATTCACTAGTGCTACTGATGCCGGGGATCGCCGCCGTGGCTGCAGGACTACGCCACTGACGGCATCCCACAGACTGACGGTATGTGTGCCTCACACCAACTAGTTAGTTGTTCATCTTCGAATTCAGTTCAGTTATACATACATGCTACTTGTCTGAAATTAATCTCTCTTGCTTTTTTTATTTATTTATTTCTTCACTGCAGGTTTCTGCAGCAGCCTGCAAGACATGTAAAGGAAAGGGCGCAGTAGAATGCCCAGGGTGCAAGGTACTATATGGTAGATGCATGGTGAACTGTCAGATGGATGGATATATCATTTGTTGTTTTTGCATCACACAGTAACAGCTATACATACTGAAATCAAACTGATGCAGGGCACCGGCAAGAACAAGAAGAACGGCAACATTTTCGAGAGATGGAAGTAGGTCTTTTTAATACCACCTAGATTCAAATTGGTTAAAAGCTACACTATTGTTGAATCGAATTCCATCTCCGTCCTGCAGGTGCTTTGACTGCCAGGGGTTCGGGCTCAAGAGCTGCCCTAGCTGTGGCAAAGGAGGTCTCACACCCGAGCAGCGAGGGGAGAGATAGTAGTACATGGACACCTGATGATATGTACAAACTGCTTAAAATGCAATATTATGCCTTCAGAAACTACACTACTTTTCTCATGTATACTGCTGTCTCTGTATGCGCGTGGCCTACTGGCCTTGGCTTTGGATTGGTATGTTATGGTTGGTTTGCCAAAACCTACAGACAGAAATCAAACACTGAATGTTATGTTTGGATTAGTGAGTACAGTATTTATCTGCTAACTCAGACAGGCAGATTGGATTGGTGAAATGCTATGGATCTGTTAAACAGAGGTTGAAACCAAATACTGAAGACAATAGCGGGGCAGGGCACCAAGACAATTTACCTAAGTACATACATTCTCTAATGCATGAATGAATGCAATAGGAAAAAAACAAACAAAACCAAGAGACAAATCCATGGTATTACTACAATCTCATGCTTTTTGTTGTCTATCAACAAAACATGACCAAGTCAGCAAGTGGATAAGCTTCAGAGATACTGTTCCATGTCACATGCAGGATAGAGACATCTGAGACGGATTTAACATCTACTACTCTTCCTTTAGGCATTTCGTCAATTACAGTGCCGTATTAGTATCAACAACACATCAAGCAAGTGCGAGTCAAAAATTGTTAAAACAGGCGCTAACAAGTTTGCAGCTGCTTGCTGTCATACCATGCCATACTCTGGCCAGCATAACATCAGCAGATTGTATACAAGATACACACAGTACAGGAAAAAAAAAGGCAATGCAGATGCCGTTGTCCAGTTCAGTTCGGGCGGTAGCTAGGCATGTAGCGGAAGAGTACTACTGATGCCCAGACAGACCACGCCCCACTAAGAGCTTCCTTCCTTGAGGTACGCAAGTCTATTGTCCGAGCAATTTGGAATCGCATGCCACAATCTTCACCTTGCCCACCTGCTCTGTTGTCTCCTCGTTCTTGAAACTTGCGTCTGTCAGGATAAAGGTCCACACATTGTCACAGAACCTGTAGGTGTGCAGGTGACCCTGAAAATACAAGAAACCGGGCATCAGTAACTGAGGAAAGCTAAAAGTGAATACAAATGCGTTGACAAGCCCCAGGTCACAACCAGAGCTGCATTTAGTCACAAACTGCTCAGTATTACAGGCTGGGGACTTGGGGGGGGCATCAAAATCATTAGATTCCCCTCATGCACTACTCGTCACAATACTTACTAGAGAACTGAATGGTTTCTCAAGCTCCATTGGCAGGTTATTAAAAAAAAATGCATTGTTGCCATTTCCAGTTACATTTTTGTCCACAACGGGAAACCTGAATCTCACTAAGTTCAAAATTCCATGCCTTGATATCCTAAACGGAATTAAACCAAACAGTGTCTAAACTCTACCACTGTCTATGCCTAAAACCAAAAGATTAAACGCTAAACGATGGTCGACCGACTGTCTACAAACTGCAACAAGGATTCCATGTACTCACCTAAAACCAGAATGAGTAACGGTAATGCACGGCTCAAACTGCAGTGACAGAAACAACAACTACCAAAGTACTTAGGCACAACCCGCTGCCCCCCACCCCCAAAACAAATATAACATCATCACAAGTTCCACCAACTATCAGCACAAAATAAAAAAAGAAATTCATTACATTTCCTTCCTGACATCATAGCACTCAGGATATCCGATATTGATAAAATTCCTTCCAAAAGTGGTGTTGTAGTATGAAGGTTTTACTTATTAGGCAAAAGGGTTTCACATCCCATGCATCACAAGTTCTGCATGCTATCAGTTAGGCCCATTGTCGTTTTTTTTTTTTTTTTTTTTCGGAGGTAAACTCTGCTTTTATCACAAGTTCTGCATGCTATCTGTTTACAGCAAAGGGATACCAGCTAACAAGAGGGAGCCCAGCTCCAACACAAAACAGTCCAACAAGTGAACCCCCTACCAGCAGCTAAACAGGTCACCACCAACTACTACCAAAAACGCTACAACAAACGTTGTATTACAAAAGATCATCTACGGATTTTACAAGTAAAAGATGGACAAATTGCCTACTTCAACCAGAAAAGTTAGCAACCAAAGTCCAAACGTGCCATGACTGAGGTTTGGGCAAGCAACAATGAAGAATTTTGTTGCCAAGATTGGTGCAGAAAGCCCTATGCTTGTCATTTAGGAAATGCATAAAGGTACTATTGACCTAGTTTTCCACCTTTGAGATAATTTAAAACTTTGGGGGTCTGGAAATCCTACAAACATGGGGATGGGGGGGGGCAGGGGCAGGATCAGGGAGGGAATAGCAGCTGAAATATAAAAATTAGCTCACATGACATGGTTGGGCACCAGCAACACGTGACCTAGAAGTGCAGCCAACTCACTGTAACCCATGATGTCTCCGGATCATGCACGGCATCTATCATGCTGTGTGTTTTCAAGCAAGTTAACCCATGTTCTCCGTTGAACATGTTATTCAAAGGAACAAATTAGCCTTTTGTTATCCATACTCAAGATCATTTCAGGTGCCAACCTCAATAGTTTTGTATAAGATACAACTACAATTTGGAGACACAAAATATATTCAAATTCTCACTGCTCTTGCCACATAAAGGGCTAGCTATTTTTGTTAAATAAAAGGGGTCAGCTATCTGACAATGACAATAGAAGGCATTTGATCCTACTCTCAGAGCAAAGTTCCATTTTAGAAGATTTTAACTTGTCTGCTGACATGGTTCATTACAGAATCCATTTTACTAGTTTGTCTATTAAGCAGGGCAAACTCTGCTTTTATACAGCAAGGTTCCATTTTTGACAGAGGTAAACTCTGCTTTTATACAGCAAAGAGTAAAAGTTTACAAAGTAGGGATACCCCAGCTAACAAGAGGGAGCCCAGCTCCAACACAAAACAGCCCAACAACTCAACCCCCTACCAGCAGCTAAACAAAGAGACCACCAACTACTACCAGAATGCAAAGACAAAACGAATTACAAAAAGGTCGTCTGCTGTTCTGCTTAAGCCCATTGTATAAAAAGATTGCCAATTACACCCATCACATGTTTATAGGCATCAAGATAAAGAGGCGAGGCTACTATACAGATTTTACAAGTAAAAGATGGACAAATTGCCTACTTCAACCAGAAAAGTTAGCAACCAAAGTCCAAACGTGCGTTACGTGCCATGACTGAGGTTTGGGCAAGCAACAATGAAGAATTTTTTTGCCAAGATTGGTGCAGAAAGCCCTATGCTTGTCATTCCTACAAACATGGGGATGGGGGTGGGGTGTTGGGGGGGGCAGGAGGAGGGAATAGCAGCTGAAATATAAAAATTAGTTCACATCACATGGTTGGGCACCAGCAACACGTGACCTAGAAGTGCAGCCAACTCACTGTAACCCATGATGTCTCCGGATCATGCACGGCATCTATCATGCTCTGTGTTTTCAAGCAAGTTAACCCGTGTTCTCCGTTGAGAACATGTTATTCATAGGAACAAATTAGCCTTTTGTTATCCATACTCAAGATCATTTCAGGTGCCAACCTCAATAGTTTTGTATAAAATACAACTACAATTTGGAGACACAAAATATATTCAAATTCTCACTGCTCTTGGCACATAAAGGGCTAGCTATTTTTGTTAAATAAAAAGGGGTCAGCTATCTGACAATGACAATAGAAGGCATTTGATCCTACTGTCAGAGCAAAGTTCCATTTTAGAAGATTTTAACTTGTCTGTTGACATGGTTCATTACAGAATCCACTTTACTAGTTTGTCTATTAAGCAGGGCAAACTCTGCTTTTATACAGCAAGGTTCCATTTTTGACAGAGGTAAACTCTGCTTTTATACAGCAAAGAGTAAAAGTTTACAAAGTAGGGATACCCCAGCTAACAAGAGGGAGCCCAGCTCCAACACAAAACAGTCCAACAACTCAACCCCCTACCAGCAGCTAAACAAAGAGACCACCAACTACTACCAGAATGCTAAAACAAAACGAATTACAAAAAGGTCTGCTGTTGTACTTAAGTCCATTGTATAAAAGATTGCCAATTACACCCATCACATGTTTATAGGCATCAAGATAAAGAGGCGAGGCTACTATACAGATTTTACAAGTAAAAGATGGACAAATTGCCTAATTCAACCAGAAAAGTTAGCAACCAAAGTCCAAACGTGCCATTACTGAGGTTTGGTCAAGCAGCAATGAAGAAAAAATTTGCCAAGATTGTTGCAGAAAGCCATATGCTTGTCATTTTGGGAATGCATAAAGGTACTATTGACCTAGTTTTCCACCTTTGAGATAATCTAAAACTTTGGGGTCTGGAAATCCTACAAACATGGGGATGGGGGGCGAAGGAAAAGGATGAGTGAGGGAACAGCAGCTGAAATATAAATTGGCTCACATCACATGGTTGGGCACCAGCAACACTGGAAGTGCAGCCAAGTCACTGTGACCCGTGATGTCTCCGGATCATGCACACCATCTGACATGTTCCGTGTTTTCAAGCATGTTAATCCATGTTCTCCGCTGAGAACATGTTATCCATAGAACAAAATATCCTTTTATTATCCATACTCAAGATCAGCTCAGGTGCCAACCTCAATAGTTTTGTACAGGAAACAGATACAATTTGGACGCAGTAAAAAGATATTCAAATTCTCACCGCTCTTGCCACATAAAGGGCTAGCTATTTTTGTTAAATGAAAGGGTTCAGCTATCTGACAATGGAAATAGAAAGCATTTGATCCTACTGTCAGATCAAAGTTTTATTTTAGAATACTAATTTGTCTGTTGACATGGTTCATTCTAGAATCCACTTTACTGTTTGTCTATTAAGCAGGCCAGGCAGGGGAAATAAAGCATTTGAAGGCTAGACCCCTATTCACAAGGCACTTTATTTCCTTGTTTTCTAAATCATGGTTATCATTCAATCCCATGATATTTACGGCTACTCATGAAACGTGCCACAGGCTCGCAGCACAAATTGGTGTAGCTCTCAAGTTGACAATATGAATCATGCCTTGAAAGGATATAACTATAATCAGACAAAATACTACTTGATACTAACTGCAAAACAATCTCGAATCATACAAATGCAAAAACTGCCATGAAATCCAGCTGAGGGCTCACAGAATCAAGGTCAGTCATGTGTTAAAATAGCAAGTGTGAATCTTTGCATCGGCCTGAACTTGCTCAGATGGCGCGAAAGCGCGTCTTGAGCTTACTTTTTTTTTTTTTTTTTTTTTGCATCGTGTTACATTAATCACTAATCTACAGCCCATAATTATTCCCTCTCAACCCAGAGGAACGTGTGAAGTTGTGTAGGATGAAAGAACCACTTGATAAACCACTAGTAGTGCACAAATAGTAGTGCACAAAAGAGAGAGAAAAAACATATGATACCTTGATGTTAACCTTGCTCTTGACTTGGTTCTCCAGCGCATCGGTCATGGACTAGACAGACGAACAGCACAGAAGGGCAAATATCAATGACCAGACGATTTACCGTTGGGAAACGACACACCGAGATTAAAAAACAACTAGACGAGGAGCATCTCCACCTTGTCGAACTGGACGAGGACCTGGATGGCGAGCTCCGGGCTGAGGGTGCCGTTGGAGACCATCTCGTCGAGCGTCTCGGTGAGGCACATGCCGATGGTGGACCTCCGGTACAGCTCGAAGGTGGCCATGGCCCGCCCGCCTGCGGGGCGCGCGCACGCACGCGGGAACGCGGCGATTAGATTAGATTAGATCAGATCCGAACATGGATGGCTTGCGCTGAGGTTTGGGTGCTGCTCGGTTTCGCGCAGCAGGAAGGGAAGGGAAGGGGCGGGAGGGAGAAGGTGTGGGCATACCTCCTGGTGGACGCTGGTTGCCGGCGGAGGGAGAGCCCGACGGAGACCGAGAGAGTAGGAGTCGGCGGCGCTCGCGCAGTCGTCGCCGCGGGAAAGAAAGGGAGACGAGAGAGAGGCGAGAGAGCAGAAATGAAATGCCGCTCACTGTACCTTTTTTAACTTCTAGTACTTCGGGATATGCTACGAGCTCTGTTCCTGATGAGGGAAAAAAACAAATGTTTTTTGAAGTTCTACTTCTGGACATGCTCCATTTGTGAATCCGGTTAGACAAATAGTTTGGCAGGGTATGGCATGAGGTTTATTATAGTTTTTATTATAATTGCAGAGAAAGTTGCATTCAGTTTTCATTGGTTTTGGCATTGTTATTTCTCTATTTTTTCTAAAAAAAAAAAAAAAGTGGCCTTTTGGTTTTACAACACCCTTTTGGGAGAGCTGTGTTAACATTGCTTACTCGAGATTCTCCTTTCCCCTTTTTGTCATTTCTTTCAATTCGTTTGCCCAAGGCTTCGTTAGTTGCTATTTTTGTATTGGGTTGTTAGCCCGTTTTCTGTTGGTCTCCTTAGAGGGGCCATGCGATCTTTTGAAAGTCCACATCTACAGGACTACAACTGCACTTAAATGTTGCCGAGTCCGAGAAGACTAGCGGATCGGGTCACCCCGTCACCAAGACAAAGAATTTGTTGCATTTGCCTCTACTCCGCCGCTCAAAACTCAGACGGGGACCGAACGAGCTAGTAGCGGCAGGACTACGCACCTCATCTACACATGCACTGCGGGGACTACGGTAGATTTGGCACCCCTTTACTCGATCAAGCCCTCAGCCATTTGCTTGAGCATCACCAAAAGAATATGTATATCACTCCTATTGCTAAATTTGGGTGAAACATTAGAAAATACTATTTTATGCCTAGAGGTCAATATATGGGTCTTCTATAGAGGGGGGGGGCAAAGGGTCCTACTCCCTCCATTACAAACTACACGTTTTTTTTTTTTGAACAGGGGAGGCTTTAGTGGCCTCTACTAAAATTTATTATTAAAAAACAACCAGGGTGATTATAGAAATGTTTGAAGTAATAAAGGAACTAGAGAACTAGAAATAAAAAAAAGCTAGAGATCTAGATAGCAAGAGAGCTAGAAGCTAGAAGCTTTAGGAGACAAAGAAGGAAACGAAGAAAATAAGAACAATTACACATAAAGCTCTAGCCATGATTCAATGTCGGGAAAGTAACTCTTCTTTGTTCTCCATAAGAGTTGCTTGAATAAACCTTTGAAGACTCTAAAACAGCAAAAGCAGTCATCTGCTTCTCTTCTGAAGACAACATCATTTCTAGCCATCCAAATACTCCAGCACATCAAGATGATTATTTCCAAGAAAAACTTGACTTTGAGCTGAATTTTGAAGCTTTGAAGCCTTTAGAAAGGATCTGGGTGGCTGATTAATGAGAGCCCAATCTGTCCCTAGCATTTTCTTTTTGCAAAATCACACTCCAGAAAGAGATGACTAACCGTTTCCTCAATCTCTCTAGAACAAAGGACACAATTATAGGAGGGATGTGCAAGCTTTTCCTTCTTAAAAGATTTCTTATGTGAATCCTGTCCAACAAGAGAAACCAAAAAAGACCTTGTGCTTGCGTTGGATGAACATCAGCATGACCTTTAAGCTGACCATAGGCCTTTTTGGAGGTAAAAGATGCATTGCCCCAAATGTGGCACCAATGGTTACATTCATTCGAAGGAAGATGGTCCACAAAAATGACTTCAAGGTGCTAATATTGACAAAAGGCCTCTGCTAACAGTGGAAGACTGAACAAATTATGCATTTGATTAACCTCAAGGGCCTTCCCAAGAGAGATGGTGGGCTTCTTAGCAAACGAGAACAACTCGAGAGAAGGCAAGTTTTAGAGGCACCCCTTGCCAAAAGTCATCCCAAAGGAGACAAGATTTACCATTCTTTGCAATACCGAAGCCATACCCTTGAATTTGTCTAGCGACTTTAAAATATCTCACCACCGAATGAGCCTTTCTTAGTATGATTGGGAAGCCTACCATTGGAATAATTCTTTCTCCCAAACCAGGTGAACCCTAGGAATATCAACCCTACTTAAGAACTTATGAAGATACTTGAGCAACAAAGCCTCATTACGAGTTTTAAATCCAAAACCCCTAAACCCCCATCTTGTTTGGACTTAGTGACCATTGGCCAAGCAACTTTAGTGTATATTCTATTATTGGTGTCGATTCCCTCCATAGGTAGTGTTTTAGTATCTCTAACAAATTACATGGAGATGGAAGGTTCCCATAAAGAAAGTTGGGAGGGATGTGAAGACCGAGTTTTGTAATCTGATCTTACCAGTGGAGATAAGAAGCGAGAAGTGCTAACAAGCCTTATTTCACATTTGTTCACCAAAAGGCAAAAATCATCCACACTCTTGGCTTGGTGAGTCCAAGTGGGAGGCCCAAGTATGTGAAAGGGAAGACTACCAATGGAGCAGCCAAAAGTAGAAGCAAGGTGCCAAATTCTTTCTTGATTGATGTTAATGGGTTTACCATAATTCATAATTCATCATGGATTTAACAAAGTTCACATCAAGACCTGTTGATGATGCAAAAGAGATGAGGAGAGCTTTTAAGAACAATTGCCTTCTATATCGTCTGCATATTGAATCATGGGGATACAAGTACTGTACTAGAGCTGAATAAGCAAATTCAAGAGCACCTGGTCTTTGGCCTTATTGATGATGGATTGCAAGAGATCATCAGCCACAAGAACAAAGAGGAGAGGGGAGAGAGGGTCACCCTCGTGCGACCCCTCCTCTCTCGATGAAAAGACTTTTCTAGGGTTTTCATTTAGCAATACGAAAGAGGTTCCCGAATTGAAGATCATTTTCATCCAACCAAGTCATTTGTCACTAAAACCTTTGTCATTTCAAACTACACGTCATTTTAATCTTTTATAAGCTACTCAGAAAAATGTTTTATTTTCAAATATAAAAAAACTCTTTTTTTCATGAACATTTAATTTTTTATAAACTACTCAGAAAGGACTATGTATGTACTATCTAAAGACGATGGATATCTAGATCCATGGAAAGAAGAGTCTATATTTTCTCAGTTCAAAAGTTTTGTTTTTCTATGAAAAAAGATTGTCCAAGTTTGCTTACTTGTCCTAAACGAACAAAGCGGGTTGCCGAGGTCCAGTACCGCAATAGAGATAGAGTATCGACTTCGGAGACTTGCCGTGTGTTTTGGTTGGAGGTGCGGGGCGAACCCGCTTGGAGCCGACCCACTTTTTGGTCCGCTTTTGGATGAGGAACGGAGGGGAGCGGAGCGGCTCCAGGGGGGAATATTCGACCAAGATCCGGGTTGGCTCCGCCCCTCAAATTTCTAGGGACGGAGCGAAACCGTCCGGTCCCGTCGGCGCCGTCTCCTCCGTCTTCGCTGTCTTCGCCTTTGCGCTCCGTCGTCCTCGTGTCCCGACCCTCATCCTCACTCGTCGTCCCCGCATCCCGACCCGTGGCGGAGCTCGCGACCCCGAGGCGGGCGTCAATCCCCATCTTCTGCTCGGTGTCGGAGGAGGAAGAAGAAGAAGAAGAAGAAGAAGAAGGGCTGAGTTGTAAATATTTTTTTTTTTGCTTAGTCCACTCCACCCAGTAGCCAGATTTTTGGACGTCACGAAAAGCGGTCGCCGGTTCCGGGGTTCAAATCCCGGGTGCAACACTTTATCCCTGGATTTATTTCGAATTTTCGGCGCTATGCATTAAGTGGTAGACGATGTCCCCGTCGATAGCGCGGCGTGACTGAACTTCAAGATTTGCCGCTCAGTCCTTCGAAGGTGCTCATAGGGGTAGGGTTTGCGTGCGTGTGTTCATAGGGGGTGAGTGTGCGTGCGTGTTGAGCGTCTGCGTTATGATCTGTGTAATTAAAAAAAAGAAAAGAAAAAAAAGAAAGCTGGTCGCTGGTTGTTGTAAAAAAAAAAAAAAAACCCGGTTGGTAGCTGGGGACGTGGCCCGCGTGACATGCATCCCATTTTTCCAAGCCGGGTCCCACACACCTTTGCCTGGAATATGACAATCCGTCGGTCATCGGCGACTTGGGTCGTCTCGTCCGTTGAGCTCCATCATTAGCGACCGGGCCTTCTCTGCGTTTGCATTCTATCCTTCCTGCTGATATGTCCCTCAACTCGAGAAGGTCAGTGCTAATCTTCGATCGCCAGTTATTTTTTCGATTTCTATTTTTACAAGGCAAGTTTTGCTCGGCTCAGTCGATATTAGTAGCCTCCCCAGGTCCAGGTCAGTGCTACTTCTCCATCGCTACTTAATCTTCTTCGTTCTTCTTATGTTTTATGCATTTACCCGGATAAACTTTTGCGCCCAAATAATTGACACACTCAAGCTAAGATTGAAGACATTAATTTGATTCCAAGACATCGATCTGCTTGCATCGGATCCAAATAACTTTCTATACATCGATCAACTGGTTTCTGCTGCTCGGGAATCTGGATCTAGGAACTAGTGCGCCATATATGCCACCATGATCCAGATCCAAGTGCTGGGACCTGGGAGGGAGTTTGGTCTTTGAGCACGAGTACTTAACATGAGAGAGAGATTATATTATATTATAAAAAACTCGGTCTACGGGGGATGACACCCTGAGCTATTGCGTTTAAGTAGAGGACTCTCACCTCGAACCCCATACCCCACTCGCACACGGAGCCTGCTACCCGGTGAAAGAGTTTGTCTATTTACCTGTGCTTTGGGAACGTGAGACAAGCGAGAGATATATTTTTTTTGTTGCCTGCGGTAGGTGAACGAGCGCACCCCCGGACCTCCTGACCATCTGGTCCGTGGAGCCATTGGGAGAGAGAGATTATAATATTATGCTAAGCTGTTATTTTCACCCAATGCATTTCAACCTAGCTAATTAATTTGGAACCTGGCTAATGTGCAGTTGATCGAGCAGTTGACCTGAGCAACTAGCTACACAAGTG
The DNA here is from genome assembly GCA_015847255.1 of Hyparrhenia diplandra. Taxonomy (NCBI): domain Eukaryota; kingdom Viridiplantae; phylum Streptophyta; class Magnoliopsida; order Poales; family Poaceae; genus Hyparrhenia; species Hyparrhenia diplandra. The sequence goes on along the minus strand of JADLZK010009626.1, from coordinate 272,340 downwards.
ATCAATTTGCTGCGTTGCGATCAACCACAAGAAGGAAACTCAGCTGAAGAATGGAACGGACGGCGGTCCCAGGTATGAGACATGCATGTCCAAATAAAAGGAGCATCGATCTATTGCTGCTTTACTTACGCTAAGTATCATATCTGCATCACTACATGCCAGGGCATCGATTCTAGTCGCACACTGCCAAATCACATCAGCTCGCTAGCTGCATGAGCTGCCAATATGGAAGAAAAAGGAATCGACCACCAGTCCAATGTGGATCTCATAACTGCAGCAAGGGCCATTGGACGCCTGCTCCCCAAGCTGGGCGAGTTCCTCAACCAGGAGCACAATCTGCAAACAAGTAGTATGAAGCAAGACATAGAGTCTCTTGAGATACATCTGAGGAGAATGGACACTGCCCTGTGCAAGATGCCCTCATCATCTCAAGTTCCTCAACCATGTCTTGAGGACAGGTTCATACAAGTGAGACAGCTTGTTGGTATCCACAAGTTAAGATCTGACCTCATATCCAAGATGTCTTCGTCAAATCAACAACTGAAGATAGTTTCTATTTGCGCGCCTGGAGGAATGGGCAAGACCACTCTTGCACAAGCAGTATATGACAATATTAAAGGGGAGTTCAGTTGTAGCGCCTTTGTTTATGTTGGCCGACAGACTGACATGAAGAGAGCCTTGAGGGACATTCTCATACACCTTGACAAGAAAAGGTACAGTGACCTTAACACGACCAGGCTGGACGAAGGGCAGCTCATCGGTGAAATCCGACAATTCCTTAAAAACAAGAGGTATAAATGAATTAACCACCAATACCTTTGGTGCCCAAATTTTCTAACAATTGTTGTTCATTCAAAGCATACACATATTATTTGAGTTTTTTAATCCGCATATGTAAGTGCACATAGTATGTAGAAAGAGCTTTCCTGTAGAAAACCATGTACCTTACAATTTCAAAATGTCATTTTGTCATGACTCAAATTTTTCTAGTTTAATTTTCATCAATTTTATAAAAAATGACAAACATTTTAAGGTCAATTTATTTTGTTTAAACCCCCCTGGAATATGTATTCATGGTTCATTTATTCGGTATTATAAGATGTTAATGTATTTTCCAATAAACCTAATCAATGTTAGATGAGTTTGACTTTGGACAAAACTAAGACATCCTAATTTTGAAAGATGGTAGTAACATTTTTTAGGACCCTACTTGGTTTATAGCCACATTATGTCACATCTTGCTACATTTTCCCACACTTTGGTTCTTACCCTAGTTTAGTGTGCGATTTACCAGGGTTTGACCTTAGATGTCCAATACTCAGATCATTGCCAAAGCTTGCCTCAGCATGTTGTTTAAACTGACCCTTAATCAGTGCAACTTCTAGAAAAGAAAAAAAAAGTTCTATTGCTATTATTATCAAGTGCACTTAACTGTTTTTTTTTTCGAAACCGGGACTTTAAAGTGCACTTAACTGTTAAGTCACTAATATTTTCATATAGATGTTTTTGTTGGTGGTGGTTTTTTTTACCACCGGCAAGTAATCTAATGTATAACATGCAGCAGTTAGAGGGGTAACACACAAGACATGAGGCCATACTGCTCTATGTCTAGTTCGGGGGTAGGGTAACAAATAGAGTACATACCTGATCAGTTTACAGATTGATTCTTAGTTGGGTACCCGGGGCCAATGTATTCGCTAGTAGCCCCTGAGCCTTTGTTGCATTCGGAGAATCAGAAGGAGGTTTAGCTGCAATCTGTTTTGTTCTTTCTGTTCCCTATCTAGGTGTGCGAAACCCACGGGTACGATTGTCATCTCTAGTCCACAAATCAACACATCCGGACACCCTGTCTATCCGCAATCAATAACCGTGTTTAGTGATGTGGAGAAACTTTTGTGTTTCGGTTATCATGGTTATGTTTTTTTTTGTAAGTAGAAGTCAAGATAGTACTGTACTAATTCGTGGCTTTTTGCTTTTTTTATGTGAATAGGTTCTTGATTATTATTGATGATATAAGGGACATACCATCATGGGAAGTAATAAAATATGCTTTGGTGGATAATGGTTGTGGAAGTAGAATAATCACCACTTCTCGTGTACTCAGCACCGCAGGGTCGAGTGGTGAAGTTCTCAAGCTTATGCCATTTTCTATTGACAGCTCTAAGGAACTATTCTATGCCACATTATGTGATCGTAAAGGCGCAGTTAATTTTGACCCACTGGATGAGCAAACCATTGAATATATTCTACAGAAATGTGCTGGCGTACCATTAGCTACAATTATGATAGCTAGTTTGTTGGCTGGTAAATCACAAGAGGAATGGACTGAGGTGTACAACTCTATTGGATTTGCACAGGAAGATAATATAGGTGCTGAGAACAACACAAGAAAGATGATCCAGTTTAGTTACTATGACCTGCCAAGCCATCTGAAGACTTGCCTGTTGTATCTGAGCATATTTCCTGATGGCCATGTGATTGAGAAAGACAGACTGGTGTGGAGATGGATAGCTGAAGGTTTTGTGCACGATGACGGATTGCAAGAGGAATCATTATTTAAGATCGGAGAGAGGTACTTGTATGAGCTTGTTAGTAGAAGCATGCTCATCCTGGCAGTAGAAAATGCCGACACCAACATATGTGTTTGCGGTGTTGAAGGCATGGTGCTGGACTGGATTCGTACTGTGGCGAAAGAAGAAAACTTTGTCAATGCATCAGCGGATTGGTATGATGAAGATCAATATGAAAGTAACAATGCTCGTATAATGGCCATCCACAATAGAGTCCTGGACAAACCACACGTCCTGACAAGAATACGGTCATGTAATGGCACTGACTGTAGTATTAGCAATATGACGTTTCTGCATACAACGACTTTTCAGGTTTTACGTGTCCTTTCATTAGAAGGTTGCAAGTTAACTGGAGATTGTTCTGATGGCCTGAAGAATCTTATCGCGGGGGTTAATTCACCTGAGATACCTTGGGCTTGGTGGAACGTATATTCGGGGTCGATTGAAGATTGACATTGGCAGTTTAAGATACTTACAGACACTAGACTTGACGGATACTGGCATAGGGGCACTGCCACATGGTGTTACTCAGCTTAGTCAACTCAAGTGCTTGCGATGTTTTGCTTCAAGAAGACTAAAATCACCAATACAGATGGGAAACCTAACATCATTGGAAGAGCTGTGGTTGGGTAAAGTCTGCATTTCCCCAAACTTGACTGAAGAGCTGAGCAAGCTTACAGGGCTAAGGGTGCTCCATATTTGCACACGGTACATTTCGTGTGGAAAACAGCAGGAAGCAGCCTTATTAGTGCAGTCTCTAAGCAAATTGCAGAAAATTGAAGTACTCGAGCTTCGTATGGGTGGAGGATTGCAAATTTATTATTTGGGACGAGGGGGCAGTAATAAGGAGCCCCAGTATCATGCCATTGCTCCTGGTTCATTTCCCAAATTGCGCTACATGAAAATGGATACCTGGCCGGTTTTACAACCGGGTGCTATGCCGCAGCTTAAATCTGTTGAGCTTGACGTTCATGTGCGGCCTCTCAAGGATGCCAACTTTGACTTCCACGACTTTTATAAATTGAATTACCTCCGTTTGCTTGAGAAAGCTCATGTTCGAATCAACTCAGTGGCGGAGCTGGCGGATTTTGACGCCTAAGGCCACTTAGTAAACAATTATACCCCTCAATCTCAATGTAGACCACATAATAGCGGTAACCACATGTATTCCTCTTTTTTTTTGTCTCCTTCCTCGGAACCGTACGGACAGGGTAGGGAAGCACCCTCGCGTAGGAGCTGAACGAATGGACTAGTACGCTAATGCAAGGCAAGCTTTGCTTGCTTGCAAGGCAGCAGCACGCGGTAGCAGAGTCCATCAGGCCAGCAGCAGCGGCGCCTGGCAGCCCACGCGCGAGTGGCCTTGGGCCAGCAGCAGAGCGAGCAGGAGCACCGCGCGGCCCAGCGGCGCACAAGGCCCAGCGGCGGGGTATAAGAAATATTTTGGCCCACGCCTAAGGCCATGGCCTGGGTGGCCTTAGAGGAGGCGGAGGCAGCACTTAGGCTTGTGCTGGAAAGCCATCCCAATCATCCCAAGCTTTTTCTTAGAAGAATTGGTCAGTGTGTAGATGACGATCATTCTCAAAAAAAAAAAAAAAAAAAAAGATGACGATAAGCAGGTACTGCTACTCTGCTTGCTAGTTGCTAGAATTAGTGTTGTTTTCTTGTTTTCTACCCTTGTCATTCACACCCATATGCTTGGGCTTGGCAGATAAGTGGCGATTGCCTGCAGATACACTTCAGCGGTGGCTTACACGGTTCTCAATTGGCACCCCAGGTCATGCCACTGGAATTATTGAGAGAAATTACAAATGATTTCTCTGAGGAACAAAGACTTGGTAGTGGGACATTTGGAACAGTATACAAGGCAAGTAATATTATAAACCATGACTACTCTTTAATAATCAATATAAATAGTATTTACAACAAACACTTTTACATGTTTGGAGTGTAAAATTTGGAACGGAGGGAGTATGTTTTGCAGTGAGGAAAACTTTAATTTTGGTATTAAACAGACCCAAGTGAACTTTGATTTTGCTAATTACTACTGCTACAATAACACCACCAATGTCAAATGTTTTTTTTTTTACCAAAGCCAGCAAGGGAAACCCTAGCCTATTTTTTTATTTTTTTAATAATGCAGAGCTGTTTAAATTCACTGCCGCGAGGAGTCGAACCTGTGTCTGCTGGGTGCCTCTAACCAATAGGCTAGAGGACCTTTCGCGCCACCAATGTCAAATGTTGATATGGGTGTGCAAAGTGGCAAAGAGATTATTGCCATCATACTGCTTTGTTCAAGTCACAACGAGTTGTCTTTGAAGCCGAATTTATGAAGAAATCGAGAACCTTAGGAGACTCAAACATCCTGACATTGTAAAACTGGATTTATGCCGCCGTGGATTTTTTTTTCGTCAGCTGTCATGTTTGTTCTTCTGTATTGAACTAGTGGCATGATTTCTTCTTGAAGAAAGAAGCTGGTTGTTTAATCTACCATTATCAAAAAAAATAATGCCATCAATGCCAAATGTTGTGGTGTTGATTAGGGTGTCCTAAATGACAAAGAAGTTGCCGTGAAAATGCTTCATTCGATGTCACAAAGACTCAACTATGAAGAGGAATTCATGAAGGAGTTCGAGAACCTTAGAAGACTCAACCATCCTAATATTGTACAGCTACTTGGCTACTGCTATGAAATAAAGCGTGTATGCGTAGAGCACGAAGGAAGGTATGTTCTTGCTGATGAAAGCCATAGATCTCTCTGCTTTGAGTATATGGGCAATGGAAGTCTACAACGGCACATCGATGGTGAGATGGTGGTCTTATATATAATATATATTTTGGCAAGCTGCTTATCATTACATTTTTGTCCATCTCTCTTCTTTTTTTGCTTCTGTAGATAAAGTCCACAGGCTAGACTGGCCGACATGCTACAAAATTATTAAGGGGACTTGCGATGGTTTGAAATACCTTCATGAGGGATTGGAAACTCCTATGTACCATTTAGATCTAAAACCTGGAAATATACTACTCGACAAGAATATGGTGCCAAAAATTGCCGATTTTGGTTTATCAAAGCTTGTCTACAACAACAAGACTCAAGACACATCAAGCTTTTTGGGAACAAAGTAACTTAATGCCTCTCAGTACTTAATTTTCAAAAATCAACTAAATTTTGTTCTTGTTAACATACACTTTTGCCTCTACAATTTCTGATGTCATGCAGAAGATACTGCCCTCCTGAATACATTGAGCATGGGTATGTCTCCAACAAGTTTGACATATTCAGCTTGGGTGTTGTAATCATAGAGATAATTGCCGGTCTGAAGGCTACAGCAAGGCATATGAAATGCCTTCCAAAGAATTTATCGGTCATGTAAGATAATATAAGTCCCTTATATGATGATGATCTCTTAATATATATACAAAGTGATATATTTTTGTTATGCCTGACACATTTGATCAATATGATACACTTTTTGTGGATCTCTCAATCTCGTAGGTACAAGACAACTGGAGAAAAAGGCTAAAAGCAACAAAAGGCTGTGCACAGAAATGCCGTCAAGTGAAGAGATGCACTGAAATAGCGTTAAGTTGTGTCAGTGCTGACAGAAACCAGAGGCCTAACATTGCGGATATCACAAGGTGGTTGTTGAAGAAAATACAAAAGAAGACATGACAATTTTATGACATCTACACAAAAGGTAAGGCATTGACGACACAAATGTTATTCTCATAAGTACATATTTCAACATCAGTGCCGGTTTCTGAACTGGCACAGCCAAAGTGGCAGTGAGGGCGCTCATCTGTACAGGCCACGAACGCCGCCTAGGGCTTTGTCCTCGCGAAAAAGAAAGCCGAAGCGGAACAGCGCCGCCCGCCGCCGTACGGCCCCCGCTCCCTCACCTCCGGCCTCGTTGCGGCGGTGACGAGGAGCGGGGTCCGCCTCTTCAACAGTCTGTCTTCGTAGCGTCTTGGTCGTGTCTTAGGTCTAGGGTTTGCTCGCCGCCGATGTTCGACGGTGGAGTTAGGTTTTGCCGGAGGAGCGTGGCTCCTCTGCGGTTTGCTTTTCCTGGCGACGCCGGCGATGCGGAAGCGACGGCGACGCGGCGGAATAAATTCTCCCAGCTTCTTCCGTTCTCCGATGGCGATCTTCTCCGACGTCAACGGAGAGGCTGGGGAGACCTGTCCAGGAGTCGAGGGCCGGCACATCGTCGTCTTCTTCAGGTGATGATGCTGTTGACCCTGTTAATCTTGAGGAAGATGTTCTGTGGTGAAAATCTGAGCTTTGCTCGGATTGCCGGCGGTGGAATCGAAGGATGCGTCGTGGGTACGGGAGTTGGCCGATGCGCCTGGGAGGCAGTTTATTCGGCTGATTCGCCTAGAAGTAAGTCCTCCTCTGCGGCCTCCATCATGTGGAGTTTGGCTCGGTGCCCCACGACGATTGGGAAGCGGCCGGCGGCGGTGACGAACGGATCTCTGAAGGCTTCGAGGAAGATGAACAGGAGTTTTGTACTTCTTTGTAATTTTCCTTTTCTTGGGATTTCTGTTTGTAAAAGGGTCGGTGTAATGCACCAAAATTAATACATGTTCCTTCTCAAAAAAAAAAAAAAAAAAAAAAAAAAAGTGCTGCCTTGGTCTAGAGCCGAGAGTGATGATGTGTTTTTTTCAGAAAACCCAAGAAAAACGGACTGAAAAATAGGATTTTTTTTTTTGTAATAAACTAGTTAGCCACACGGTCATGTATCACAGGTCACAAATCACATGATATTTCGTGTGAAAAACATATGCTTCAGGGCCATTGACGCTCGAACCCCTAACCCCCCTAACCACTCCATCTATAAGATGCATGCTTGTGTCCTTTTGGGATATTTATCCTTCCCATTTTATCTTACTCTGCTTTTAAAATGTGTAGATGGGATCCTAAATGAATTCAAATGAAAAGTTATATATAGCCTTTTGAGGTTGTGTCAAAACAATAATAATACAATTCTTGAAAAAGCTAAGGTACACTCATCATGCACGTGGGTGATTAATTTTCAGGGAGAACTCACTACAAATTCCAAAAGGAGGAGGGTGCTTGTGCGTCAAGGTGTGTGCAATTTTTATGTTCAGTCTAATCAAGGCGTGTGCAATTTTCTATAAGAAATGTAAACGTAACTCTTGCAAGTTTTTGGCCAAAAGCCAAGTTTAGTTTGCCCGTTTTTAGCCACGTGCCAATGCCGAAATGGACGAGTTGATGGGGTCCAACGCATATGTTTATTCATGAAGCACAACAATGTATTTTTCTTTCTTGCAAAAGTACATAAGCATAGACGATGTGCCGATGATCGATGTGGCGTGCAAACACACAACTCACCCGTGCTAAGTGCTAACTGCTAACTTGATTTCAGTGTGTAATAAATTGATCTCGTGCAACATAAACAATTGGCAGTTTGACGACATCCACCACCTTGTTTTCAAACAAGTCTCCGGTGATCTCATCATCAGATCCGACATTTACACTCTGCACATTGAGCATGTCATGGCACTGCATATTTTTGGCTCGTAACGTCACCATGACATAGCGCGTCAGGTTTGTCAACTGCAGGCAGCACGTACGATATGTCCTTTTTTTTGGCTCGAATAGAAAGCGTAGCTCCAGCGCCGGATCCACGGTGAGAATGTTGGAGTCCAGAGCGCCTCTGCAACAAACAAGGGATCATCATTCGTGAGCCACATGTAACTGACCCGTGTGTTGTTCATGGAACAAACCAGGCAACTTTTTTTTTTCTAATATATATATATATATATGCACGTATGAGCCTAAGGAAAACATCATTTTTTCTACAACACAAAGTCTTCAGTCGCAGGATGTCTGCTTCTCGTGATGAATATTTCCACGTGCCCTGAGGTTTTTCCTTCCATTTTTCAGTTACCTGCAAATTTGGCAAATAAAATTACAAACCAATTAGATATGGAGGAGATAGGTGCGCGCAGAAAACCTAACACATAAAACAGTTAGCCAAATATACTTCCGGATATGTGAACTCAGTTAGGCAAATAGTTTGGCAACGGCAAATATACTAGCTGAAGGTTAATTCTTCCAGTAAAATGCACCAACGGTCTTTAAACATAAGAGTGTACTCCCTCCGTCCCAAAATAAAAGACCTTCTCGCTTCCGAGAAATCAACGTTTTTAAAATGCGGCAATTATATATTAAAATATATAAATATTTATGTTAAGTAATTAGTATTGTCGGAAAGATCTTTAAATCTAGTTTTTTAATAATTTTTTTTAAAAATTTAAATGTTGCACGTATTTTCTATAAACTTAGTAAAAGTTGAAAAAGTTTAACCGCCACGCTTCCCACAGCGTCGTTTATTTTGGGACGGAGGGAGTATATATCATTGTGATCCCTTGACTTTTAAAATGCACATCCACATATATGTCATTTTAGAAACTCCTCCATTTGTTCACCGTTCGTAGAGATAGATGCTAATAAGCGGGTTTAGAAACCAAACATACCTTCCCGGCATGCTAAGGCTTCCAGCTGCTCCCAAGAACAGGCTGCGTCGTTACCATTGTTTACTGGACATTTCCCGTTCCCATTTCTTTCATTTCGTTGGCCCATGCATGCAAGGCTTCACTAGTTGCTACTATTTTTGTTAGCGCGTTTTCTATTGGCCTCTTTATTTTCTGTTCTTTAACTTTTATTTTTCTCTTTCCTTTCTTCCTACCGCCCATTTTATGATTTATTTATTTATTTATAGGAGTATTTTCTATCTTTTATTATTTTTATTTCCCCTTTGTCGTCTTCTGTTTTTTTATCAGTTCTATTTATTCCTGTTTATTATTTTTTGCTTGTAATAATACAAACCTTTTGTGTTGTGCGTTAGAATATATAATTCATCTGTTTAAATTTGCAATAGCTCCTTTATCATGAACATTAAATAGTATTTTGGTTTTTCTAATGTTTTCCCTTGAACGTGAAACATTTTTTTTTTGTAAAAGAACTCTAACATTTCCCCTATACCGAAGAAAGTTTTTATTCTAAACCTAGAACCCGCACAAGAACAATTGTCCTTATTATTCACAAAAAGGAACACTTGTCTTTATCAACAATGAAAAGACTAGGTTATGCGATAAAATGGCACATTTTCTTCACTTCAGTCGCCTGAGAGCTCAGGCGACGAGTGAAGGGCAGGGCACAATATGTTGTTCGTTGCTGAGCTGATGTAAGGAGGCAGAAAGGCGATGCCTCTGTCTAGCAAATATCGTCCTTCTTTTTTTTTTTTTTTTTTTTTTGGAAAACAGCCGCTTGTGCAATAGCAAGTCCCATAAAATGGTCTTATAGAGGTGGAAAAAGCATGCTCCCTCCATTTTAGACAATACATGGGTTTAATTTTTAAGCTATGTACTCCCTCTGTCCCTTTTTCTCAGTCGCTTGGGAAACGAGACTGGGTGGGGGGCACAATTTCTAGCGACTAATATTGCGGGACAGAGTTAGTATATCTAGATCGATCCATAGAACGAAGAGCCTATATTTTTTTCTCAGTTCAATTTTTTTTCCTAATGAAAAGATAGCCCCAACATGGTAAAGACACTCAGTAAAGGGTGATGGTGAAGGACTGAGAATGCGACTAAAGGGGGGTGAATAGGAGCCTTAAAAAATTCTTTCGAATTATCGAACTTGAAGCTCTCACATCCCTCAAGCACACGGAAGATCATGACCTAGGTAACTAGGTGGGTGCTCTAGGAGATGTCCTAGGAGCACAGCGGATCAACCGGAACAACCTCCAAGCAATCGAACAAGCAACCGCAAGAAATCAGCACAGGCTCGACAGCCCGGGGGGAAGGGGCGGACAGTCCGGCAACACAAAGAAGAAGACCAACAAAAACTTGATCTTGTACTGTACGCTGCTGAAAAATGAACTGCGCACAGTCTGGGCTCAAGGGCGGACTGTCCGGAGTTCAAAACAGCGAAAACGGACTCCGAAAACAGGTTCTAGACATGTGCTGAAACAATGACCTGCGGACAGTCCGCAGTACAAAAAATTTGAACGCCGGATAGTCCGCGCTTTGAGGTTAGACAGTCTGATGTACAAATTCCGAAAACCGAACTTTCTGCAGCAGTTCTGGACACGCTACAGATTGAGCTCGGATTGTCTGCCTCTTGGGGCCGGACTGTCCGGACTTGATGACTCAGCACACCAAAAAATACCCTCGGGACAAACACGATGTCCGGATTGTCCGAGGTTAGGACCCGGACTGTCCGCACCACGCTGGAACATCAAGAACAGCCACGAACTCAAAATCGCCTCATCCCCAAAATCGAACAAAACTCGATCAAATCTCTATCTCAAGTCACAAGTTTTTAGCCAGGTGATTTAGGCATGTAGGTGACCAAATCCCCTAAAGAAATTTCACGTTTGACCAAGCCAATCAATCGGATTTTCAGATCTCGCTCTAAACTCGAAGAACACGAACACAAACACAAAACTTGCCCGATCTACAACTCGTCGTCGGGTTTCAATCGATTTCCTCTGGTGGAATCACTCCTCTCACGTCATAGATTGAGTTGGTGCAAGAAAAACGAGATCAAACCATCAAGAAATGAAGAAATCGAGATCAAGAGACGGGTGGAGAAAAGAGTGACGAAAATTGCAAAGCAAGAACACAAATCACAATACACAAGTGAATCGATCGACCCCAAAAGCCCGGAGGGCATGCACACACTAAGGGGTGTGCTTCTTACGAACAATCACAAAATAGTTGTCTACACCTCTCCCACTCGAGCAACTACAGATTGGAAAACTCTAAGAATGAATTGGAAACGGAGAGGCAACCCGAGATGGAGGGCTGCCCTCTCTATTTATAGTCTTGGTCCGAATGACCATCCTACCCCCTACGTACGATTGCGAAACCACTTAGCCGAGGGACATATTGGTCGAACTTTGATATCTTCGATCCGACGGCCACCACGCCTCCTCATCCGTAGCATTGCTCCACGCAATCTCCCGGATGCCGCCACGCGTCATCCTACCGTCCATCGGACATCCGCCCCGGGTTTTGAGGCCCAAACCCGGAAACCGGCGCGCCGGTGGTTTTCGGGGCAAACCACCAAAAAATCCTTGACACGCGTATCGCCATTTGTCTTGACCGCCCTGACCCGCCAAGGCATCCCGAGCCGCCCGCTCGACTTGAACGTCCGCCGTCTTGACCCGATCGACACGGTCCCGCCACATCCTCTTGCATTCGTCGATGTCCCGGATGTCAACCACCATGGCTAGCCACCTAGCGATTCGGTCCCTCGGTCCAAGCCTCACGTTCGTCCTTCACCTCCGCGGTCCGTCGGCCCGACACGTCCTTCTTGGCCCCTTCACCTCGCCGTCATTTCTACCATCTCCGAGCTCCACACCTGTACAACACGAACCAAGAATCGTCTTCGACACACTCCACGTGTGCGGTGAATATAGCCCGAAGCATAAAGTATAAAGAAAAATATAAGTAAATATTGACTATTGAAAATCACTCAATCACACAACTAAACACATTTGATCTAAATCAACCATGTGTTCGCAGATGGCTTACCGAGTGCTAGGGGGCGACACTCGGCAATGGAGGTGCCTTTTGCCGAGTGTCTAGCCCAAGGCACTCGACAAAGCGGCCAGTGTTGCACTGTTAGAACACTCCGCAAAGGCCTCCGTCACCGTCAACCCTCCATTCAGGTCTCCTTTTTCTTTGCCGAGTGCTTTCTAGCTTAGCTACCGGGAAAGTTTTTTTTTTGAGTGCCGGGTAAAAATCACTTGACAAAGTGGCCTTTACCGTCATTGGCTTAGCTGAGAGGGCTTTGCAGCGGGCGACACTCGGCAAAGCAAGCTTTTGCCGAGTGTTTTAGCACCTTGGCTGTGTGCCTCGAGTGCCTGAGGTACTCGGCGAAGAAGTGGAGTCTGGTAGTGCACAAAGTGTGCTTACTTATCGCGGAATAAACAAGACATGCAGGGTCCAAAAAGGCTGCAATACAGAGACTCGGAGGCTTGTAGGCAGATTATTGGGCCTAGCTTAGCTTACACAAGGGGGCGTGTACGTGGCGTGACATGAGCATCCTATTTTATTTCCACATGCTGTCGTGTCACACACAAACATAAATGCCTAGAATACGACATTCCAACGGCCATCGGCGACTTGGCCGGGTCGTCTCGTCGATCAAGCTCGATGATTATTGAGCGCCCGTGCTGCTGCTGCTGCTGCTGCTTATTACGTACAAGATAGGACCTTCTCTGCGTACTGCTGGTGTGGTGTTCCTCAACTCCTCTCAAGGTCAGTGCTAATCCTCGATCGCTGGTTATTTTCCGATTTCTATTAACTTTTACAAGACAAGTTTGCTCGGCTCGATCGGTATTACTAGTAACCTAACTGGTTTCTGTTACTCGGGATTTTGGATCGTGTGCTATAATTATTAATTAAGCTCACAATCCAGATCCAGGTACTTCGTCTAATAAAAATCCAGCAAAGTTTTTGCCGCCTTTCTAAAAAAAATCTAGATCCAGGTAACAAAGGATAGTAGTAATAATAGGACACCGAACTACCAATACAAGACAAATTTTGGTTACGTAATATTAATACCTTGTTTTAAATGAATTTTAGTTTTACAGAATCCCACTGTATTGTTTTCGTGAACTTTGGTGTTTGTCTTTCATCATCATTAGTTAGAAGGCTGCCCCTGTAGCAGTACAAGAAGCACAAATTTCACTTACAAATAGTATATACATACACTTTGCTTTAATTACGCTAACTAGTGACTATAATCTGCATGCCAGGACTGTTTCAAAGAAAGATATCAATTGCAGTTTCAAAGACAGATATCAATTGCAGATCTTCTCAGCTAGCAGCTATCTGCTGCATGAGCTGCCGCTATGGAAGGAAAAGGAATCGACCACCAAGCCGCCATGGATCTCATGACGGGGGCCGTGGAAGGCCTCCACAAGCTCGGCAAGTTCCTGGAGCAGGAGCGCAATCTTCAGACAAGGACTACTACAAAGGAAGACTTAGAGTCTCTTGAGAGACAGCTGAGGAGAATACAAGACCTATGCAATATGTCATGGCCGCAGCAGCAGGACCAGCTTGATCCACAGGGCAACAAGTATCGTGCCTATGAGCTGAGAGAGCTGTCATATGACATAGAGGATATCATCGACGACTTACTGCTACGCTTCGACAAGGGCCTGGAGCCAATCAGCAACAATGACAGCTTCAGGAAGAAGTTGGAAGACATCAAGATACAAGTAAAAAATCTCGCAGCCTTGCATGCCCGCGATTTTGTGGCTACAACTAGTAGTACTGACGGCCCATGCCTTGATGATGTGTACAAAGGAGCGAGACGACGTCTTATTGGCACCCAAAAGCTGCGAGATCTGCTCATATCTAGGATATCTTCATCATCTCATAGATTGAAGAAAGTTTCTATTTGGGGTGCTGGAGGCATGGGCAAGACCACTCTTGCAAAAGCAGTATATGAAAATATTAAAGGCGACTTCCATTGCAGCAGTTTTGTTTCTATTGGCCTACAACCTGACATGAAGAAAACCTTGTGGGACATTCTCACAGATATTGACAAGGAAAGGTATATAGTTCTTAGCATGACCAGAACGAATGAAAGACAGCTAATCGACGAGCTCCGACATTTTCTTAAAAACACGAGGTATGGATAGCCACTCAATGCTTTTTTTTTTTTTTTTTGACAATTGGTCGTTTAAAGTATCCATATTATTTAGTTTTTTTAGTTTTGCGTATACCACTCGTCGCGCATTAGTTTAACTTTTAGTACAACCGTAACGCACCACCGTTTCAGCCGGTGATTCTTGTATGTGTGTTTTTTAGATGCGCTTCGCCAATTGTTTTGGCTAAAGTGTTCGACGTGTACAACTCTATTTTCCCTTAATGTGCGTGTCAATGGGTGCGCTTTTCGGAAAAAAAAAAATAGTTTGCGTATACAAATGCACATAATTAGAAGTATCCTATGTACTCCCACCATTTGTAAATGGTGATCATTTTTGTTTTTGTCATGAGTCAAGATTTTCTAACATTGACATTTTTTTTTTTTTTTTTTTTGTAAAAATGCATTACCATCTTCTACACATCAAATTATTTTAGCAAGTCCATCATGAAGCATGTCTTCTTTTGGGTCTATCATGCTTATGTTTTTCCACAGAAGTCTAGATAGTTTTACTAATTCATGGCTCTTGCTTTGTCATGCGAACAGGTTCTTAATTGTTATTGATGATATACGGGACATATCGTCATGGGAAGTAATTAAATGTGCTTTGGTGGATAGCGGCTGTGGAAGTAGAATAATCACAACTTCTCGTAGACTCGATATCGCAGAAATGAGTGGTGAAGTTTTTGAGCTAATGCCACTTTCTGTTGATGGCTCCAAGGAACTATTCTATGCCACATTATTTAGTCAAAGAGGCACAATTACTTTTGATCCACTGGACGAGCAGTTCACCGAATATATTCTACAGAAGTTTGGTGGTATACCATTAGGTATAATTACAGTAGCTAGTTTGTTGGCCGGTAAACCCCAAAAAGAATGGACTAAGTTATACAACTCTATTGGATTTGGCCACGAAGATAATATAGCTATTGAGAACACAAGAAAGATAATCCAGTTTGGTTATTATGACCTACCAAGCCATCTAAAGACCTGCTTATTGTACTTAAGCATATTTCCTCAAGATCATGTGATTGAGAAAGACATGTTGGTGTGGAGATGGGTAGCTGAAGGTTTTGTGCATGAAGAACGACAAGGGAAATCATTATTTCAGGTCGGAGAGAGGTACTTGCATGAGCTTATCAGTAGAAGCATGATCGAACCAGTAGAAAATGAAGACACAAACATGGGTGGTTGCCGTGTTCACAACATGGTGCTTGATTTGATTCATTCCATGGCAAAACAAGAAAACTTTGTCACTGTATTAGAAAGGTATGATCATGATCAAGATCAAAGTTATGCTCGTATAATAGCCGTCCAAAATAGTGTCCTGGAGAAGCATGATCTGACAAGAACGTGCAAACCAAAAGTGAGGTCATTTAACGCCACCTGGAGCCGTATTAACAGTATGATATTTCTACTCCCAAGTTTTCAGGTTTTACGTGTCCTTTCTTTAGAAGGTTGTGAGATACTAACTGCAGACGACAGTTCTGATGGTCTGAAGAATCTTGCGGGGTTACTTCACTTGAGATACCTTGGACTTTGTGGGAGGAATATCTGTAATCTGCCGATGGAAATTGGTAACTTAACATATTTACAGACACTAGTGTTGACGGATACCTACATAACAGCACTGCCACAAAGTGTTACCATGCTAAGACAACTGAAGTGCTTGCAGTGTTTTGGGTTAATACTAGAATTGCCAGAAGGGATGGGAAACCTAACATCATTGGAAGAGCTGCGATTGGGGACACTTGACAGTAATTCCTTAAACTTCGCTAAGGATCTGAGAAAGATGACAGATCTAAGGTTGCTCAGTATTATTAACACAGAAAGCTCCTATGGCAAATGGATGGTGGCCTTAGTGGAGTCTCTAAGCAAATTACAGAAAATCCAAGAACTAGAGCTTTTATGTGATGAACCATGCAGTGATGAACCCGGTAGCCATGTTATTGCTCCTTTTGCATTCCCCAAACTGCGGCACCTCAGAACGAAAACCTGGTTGATGTTTCAACCTGGTGCTATGTCTTGCCTTAAATCTGTTGAGCTCCACATCCATGTGCGCGCCCTCAAGGATTCCAACTTTGACTTCGACCATTTCTCTAAATTGAGTTACCTCCATTTGCTTGAGAAAGTCCATGTTCAAATCGATTGTTGGGGATGCAAGATGGAGGATGTAGAGGAGGCAGAGGCGGCACTGAAGCGCATAGTCCACAGCCATCCCAACCGTCCCACACTTGTTCTTGGAAGATTTGGTCGGTGTGAAGATGACAAGGTACCACACTTACACTCCCCTCTGGCCGCAAAACTTCTTGTTTAGGACAAGATTTGGTCAAATTTTTAAAAAATGTAAACATTATATAGTTTGAAAATGTGTAAGTTACATGTGTTGATTTGTATTCAAAATATTTACAAAACCTCTTATATTTGAAGGACTTCAAGAAGATATTCCAGAAGAAAATAGTGGTCAAAGATACATATCGAAAACCGTGCAAAGTCAAACGTGTAAGTAATTTTGACTGGAGGTAGTGGTATTCTATCCTTCCCATTTCACATGCATGATAAGTTGTCATTCGTTGCAGATATAGGTTTCCTTGACCTTGGGTATGTTGACAAGTTACACCATTTTCGAGTGGCACCAGAAGTCATGCCATTAGAATTATTAAGTAAGATCACAGAGGATTTCTCCAATAGGCGAAAAGCTTGGTAGCGGGACATTTGGAACAGTATACAAGGCAAATTTTTTCCATGTCTATGTCCAACTACAATTCTACTACTCCCTCCATTCCAAATTGTAATTCGTTTGACTTTTTTCAACCCCAAGTTTAACCACATGTTTTATTCAAAAAAATTGTGTAAACATAGTTAAATTTTAGTCATTCTGAAGAACCTTTTATTAATAAAGCATGGCATAACAACAAAAGCGATATTTTACATAAATTTTTGAATAAGATGAGTGGTCAAACTTGGGGTTAAAAAGTCAAACAAACTATAATTTGGAATGGATTTAGTACATAATAGGAGTATGCTTTAATCAATAAACAGACCATTTTAACTAATATTGGAACTGCTAGGACTTCAAGGATAGACTGAAAATCTAGTTGCATTTTCTATCAATTCAAATGCCCAATAATAGTGAAATATATATTTCTATATTACAACTCATAAGGGATGTTATTAGGGTGTGCAAAATAATGGCAAAAGCGATTGCCGTGAAATTGCTTCATTCAACACCACAACGACTTGACTGTGAAGAGGAAGAATTCAGGAAGGAGTTTGAGAACCTTAGGAGACTCAACCATCCTAATATTGTAGAGCTACTTGGCTACTGCTATGAAACAAAACGTGAATTTGTCGAATACGAAGGGAAGTTTGTTCTTGCTGACGAAATCTATAGAGCTCTCTGCTTTGAGTTTATGCACAATGGAAGTTTGCAAGAACACCTTGACGGTAATATAAAGGACCTATATCTTTGGCAATGTTGTTAATATTGTATTTACTTTATCTCCTTCTGTTTGCAGGATGGATATTTTCCATTTTCTAAAAAACTCTCCATCTGTTTGCTTCTATAGATGAATTCCATGGACTGGATTGGCAGGCACGCTACAAAATTATAAAGGGGACTTGTGAGGGTCTGAAATATCTTCATGAGGGACTGGAAAGTCCTATGTATCATTTAGATCTAAAACCTGGCAATATATTACTCGACATGGATATGGCGCCAAAATTGCAGATTTTGGTTTATCAAAGCTTGTCTACGATGACCAGACTCGAGCCACATTACGCCCGTTAGGAACAAAGTAACTTAATGCATCTCTGAACTCTGTTTTTAGATAAACTAATTGTGAGTTTTAACACTATTACATCTACAATTTATGATGTCATGCAGTGGATATTGCCCTCCGGAATTCATTGAGCAAAATTATGTTTCCAACAAGTTTGACATATTCAGCTTGGGTGTTGTGATGATAAAGATAATTGCTGGCTCTGAAGGCTATCGCAAGACAGCTGAAATGCCTTCCCAAGAATTTATCTATCATGTAAGTCGAGTTCCTTATACCAAGATCTCTGGATATATATTATAAATATGCAAATCTCAGGTAATATTTTGTAATGTCCAACTCATTTTGATACTAAGTGATACACTATTTTTTGGGATCGATATTGTAGGTACAAGAAAATTGGAGAAAAAAGGGTACAGGTAATACCAGGTTGTACGTTACAAAAACATGAATGCTATCAAATGAAGAGGTGCATTGAAATAGCATTGCATTGTATCCATCCTGACCGAAAGCAAAGGCCTAACATCAGGGGATATCACAAGCTGGCTGAATGAAACAGAATATAATACTGAGAATTGGGCAGGAATTTTGCCTCAGAAAAGGAGAGCTTACACATTGTTATGACATCTCTACACAAGGTAAAGAAAATGCCAACACAAATGTTCCCGTTTTCTTTTCAACCTTGACATTTGTTGAATCTTGTTTGGCGAAAACATTGTTCAGAAAATCCATGGAGGCTAAATGGAGAAAGAAAACATTAGTGCATGGAAGAAGTCCATTCTTGTTGGAACGAATAATTACAGCCTTTTCAAACTTGTTAGCCAAAACTGTCAAACTCCACCGTTATATTCCTCCCGTCGAGACGATCGAAAACATGTATTGTTTGTCTCGTTTGTTATTCCTCTGATCATGTAACTATGGACTCCCTTTACTTTTCCCTATAGCCGAATAGGCACTGACCTTTCAGAATTCCATTCGTCAAGCAACAGAACAAACAGCTGCAGTATGTCTCTTCCCTCCCAAATCATATTTCTCCTTGCAGGATAAGAATAAGAAAGGAATAATAAGATCAGAGCGCAGTAAAACTGCAGCCCCTGGTCCTTGCAAGCCCCACCGCCTCCTTCGGTCCCTCTCTTCTGATTCGAAGCGCCAGGGAAGATGAACATCTTCTCTGTCCGTCCGTCCATAGTCGTGGAATAAATTCCACAGGGCGCAGTAAAACTATGGAAGATGAGTATATGGGAAAGGATTTGATGGGGGAGGAGGACCGGATGGACTGAATGAAACAACGAAACGTGCATTCGATCAGCGCACTCCGAGTTCATACACCGAGTTCATGGGTTTATTCTAGACAGGGATTTTAATATGCTTCTTTAGCTAACCATCGAGCCCTCCCATGAATCTTATGCAAGCAGTCGGGTGAGAGTCAGACCCATCCTTAAACTATGGCCACATTTATTTCAAGATTTTCAAGTCAATCAAGAAAAAAAAAAAAATCAACAACTCAGATCGAGAAAAGCCAATTTATGTCTGCCGGCCTTATTCCTACTGGGCTGTTTTCTGCTGCTTGTTTCTTTCTGGGCATTTTCCTCTTTTCCTTTTCGGGCCATTTCTTTCTTTTCGTTGGCCCATGCAAGGGTTCCTTAGTTTCTAGTTTTGTACTGGGCTGGGCTCGTTCTTATTTTCTTTGTTCTTCAATTTTATACCTTTAATTTTCTCCTAGTACCCATTTTATTTACTTATTTATTGTAGGAGTATTTTCTATTTTTATTACTTCCATTTCTCTTATTTCTTCTGATGATTTCATTATTAGTACTCTTTGTATATTTTTTTCCTATTCCCTTTTTCTCTTGAAGTTTGTAACAATTTTTTCATTAGCATCGAATGATTTTTTTTAAATAAAAATTACTCTTGGACCTTAGAATAATTTTCTATCAACTTAGCATGTTTGATCTTGAACATGAAACAATTTTCTCAAGAAGTTTAACATTTTCCATTTCCCTTATACCTAAGAACATTTTCATCATACACTTGTCTCCCGCACCAAAAACAATTTTCCATATATCAATCATCAATGAAAAGACTACGGTATGCCTTCATGACAAAGAAAATGGTCTTATATTAAATATAAATAAAAGCTATGGTTCTTTTATCGGAAACTTATTCCATATAAGATGACGTGAGCATCTTGTTTTTCCAGTTTTGCAAGTCCACTCTGTTTGGTCCTTTTTATTAAAAAAATTACTGTACTTCACGCGGAACGAACAAGCCGGGGTCCACACGCTGTCGAAAAAACATGTAAAGACGGAGACTCGGCGACTTGCGATCACTGAGCAGGGTCCGCCTGGAGGTGGAGCTCCTCCTCATAGATACTCCACCTACTATCGCCCTCCATCAACTCTGCCCGTCCCTTAATTTCTGAAAGCTAGCCTCTCCCCAGGTCAGTGCTCACTGTCGCCAGTTTATCTTCTTTTAGTTTTTTTTTTTCTGCTAATCTTTTTTATTCCCCAAGCAATTGCTACTCACAAAAATGTTTGATTCCAAGGGATGCCATGTTTAGTGCCTGTATCTATATGAATCTGCTCGGATCAACCTTAACTTGGGCTAACCTATACATCCCTTAGTTTGATTGGTTTCTGCTGCTCTGGCCTTGGATTTGCTATGACTGTGGCATTATCCGAATCTACTCCTACCTGTTCAGCTGTGGTTTGATTTGAACTACTACTGCGTCCAGACTCCAGATCCAGGTGGCATGGGAGTTTGGTATTTCAGCATTAAAGACAGAGATAGGCTGTTATTTTCACCCCAACCCTGTCTATAGCTGTGGTTACAATACCTTTACTTACCTGCAGTTGACTTTTATGAAATGCCACCATATTGTTTTTCATGGAATTTTGGTATTGGCTTTCATGACTAACTAGCAGTCTCTATCTCTATGGCGCCTTGTTTTCGCTGTTGTGTACTATTTGTTTAGAAAAGAAAACACATGTTCTTGTTGTAGTTTTCAGGTAAATAGTCTTTTTGTTTTGTTTTGTATCATCCATCTTTACCTATTTCTTGTTTTGCAAATAACTAACTTCATCATTTCCTGTCAATTCTAGGATGTAGTACGAGTAACACAGAACATCTGGCTGCCTCACGTGCTGGCGATAATGGACAGGAAGACACAACTGAGGACAATAGTGGACAGGGACATGATGGAACAAGTCGAAAATCTAGCTGCCTGTACTATTGACCCTCGTCTTGATGACATGTACAAAGGAACAAGACCAATTGTTGGCATTGACAAGTTAGAAGCAGAGCTCAATCCAAAATTTCTTCACCATCTCAGCAATTGAAGATAGTTTCTATTGTGGGGCTCGGAGGATCGGGCAAAACCACACTTGCAAAAGCAGTCTATGACAATATTAAAGGGGATTTCTGTTGTAGTGCTTTTGTTTCTGTTGGCCGACAGCCTGACTTGAATAAAGTCTTGAGGAACATTCTCATAGACCTTGGCAATGGAGTTTACAAGGATCTTAACATGACCATACTGAATCAAAGGCAACTCACCGATGAACTCCGACGTTTCCTTCAAAGCAAGAGGTATGGATTAGGCACCCCAATATTTTTCACCCTCTTTTTTGTGATAATGTTTATTTCATTCAAAACATACATATTTGAGTTTCTTTTTATTCTGCATATATAGTGTACATTTGGTTAGAAGTATCCTAGTGCTCTCAGCGTCTCAAAATCTTATTAAAAACGTGTCTCAAAGTGTAGGCCCCCTTTAGTTTTGTCCTAGTCAAATTTTCTAACTATAATCAAAGTTATAGAAAACTGCATCAACGTTAAATCTGCTGTGAAATGTGTCTTCATAGTGCCTTTTTAAATTTGGTCGAAATTAGATAAATTTGACATAACGAATCAAAATACATATATGGCACCACAACTTGATGTAGGGTGCTACTCACTCGGTCATAGAGCAGCATGTATATTTCTTCTTGCAACATGATCTACAGCATAACTAAGCCCATATGCTACAAAATATTATTATCAGTTGTCATTTTGAATTGCTTGTGAGATGGTTATTATGATTATGTTTTTCCATACAAGTATTGATAATTGATAATTTTGCTAATTCATGGCCCTTGATTTTTCATGTCAATAGATTCTTAATTGTTATTGATGATATATGGGACATAAAAACATGGGAGATGATTAAATGTGCTTTGGTGGAAAGTGACTGCAGAAGTAGAATAATCCGCGACCACTTTCGTGAGACCGATGTTGCAGAAAAAGAGTGGTGAAGTTTTCAAGATGATGGCACTTTCTATTGCTGACTCCAAGGAACTATTCTATGCCACATTATTTGGTCATAAAGGCACAATTACTTTTGATCCACTGGACGAGCAGTTCACTGAATATATTCTACGAGAAATGTGGTGGTCTACCATTAGCTATAATTACATTAGCTAGTTTCTTGGCCAGTACACCGCAAAAGGAATGGGCGACTAAGTTATACAACTCTACTCGATTTCGCCACGAAGATAATATAGCTATTGAGAACACAAGAAAGATACTCGAGCTTTCTTATTATGACCTACCAAGCTATCTAAAGACCTGCTTATTGTACTTAAGCATATATCCTGAAGATGATGTGATTGAGAAAGACACGTTGTTGTGGAGATGGATAGCAGAAGGTTTTGTGAATGAAGAACAAGAGGAATCACAATTTAAGGGTGCGAGAAAGATACTTCAACGAGCTTATTAATAGAAGCATGATCCAGCCAATAGAAGATGAGCACACCAATACGATATCTGCTTGCCGTGTTCACGACATGATACTTGAGTTCATTCTTCTTAAGGCAAAAGAAGACAACTTTATTACTATATTGAATAGGTCTGATGATGGGCAACATCTATCTTATTACAAGAACAATGCTCGTATAATAGCTGCCCAAAATAGAGTCCTGGAGGTGGAGGAGCTTGACTTGGATAGAATAAGGTGCAGACCAGAAGTGAGGTCATTTAATGCCTTTTGGTGCCACATTAGCAGTGTGATGACACTATTCACAAGTTTTGATTCTTTAAGGGTCCTTTTCATAGAAGGATGCTGGTTAACTGCTGCAGACTATTCTGATGGACTGAAGCATCTTACAGGTTTACTTCACTTGAAATGCCTTGGATTTCGTGGAACGAAAATTCGGTATCTGCCGATGCAAATTGGTGATTTAAGAGTTTTGGAGGTACTAGACTTGAGGGAAACTAACATCGAGGCACTACCACACAGTGTTACCATGCTAAGACAACTGAGGTGTTTGTGGTGTTCCGGGTTAATTCTAGAATTACCGGAAGGGATGGGAAACCTAACATCGTTGGAAGACCTGCGGTTGGGGACAGTTGCTATATTTCCAAACTCTGCTAATGAGTTAAGCAAGCTGACTGAACTAAGGGCGCTCCATATTTGCATTGAAAACCTGGGTGAAAAAGAAGGGAGCCTTAGTGAAGTCTCTAAGCAAATCAAGGAAAATTGAAGGACTAGTGCTTAATTTTGATGGACCGGGCAGTGATAAGCCCAGCCGTCATGTTATTTCTCGGAGTGCATTCCCCAAGTTGTGGTACTTGAAAATGAATAACTGGCTGGTGTTCCAACCGGGTGCTATGCCGTGCCTTCGATCTATTGAGCTCGGCGTCCACGTGTGGGCCTTCAATGATGCCAACTTTGACTTCCTCGACTTCTATAGACTGAGATACCTCCGATTGCTTGAGAAAGTTCATGTTGCAATCGTCTGTTGGGAAGCCAAGATGATGGATGTAGAGGAGGCGGAAGCAACACTGAGGCGTGTAATTCAGTACCATCCCAACCGTCCCAAGCTCATTCTTGAAAGATTTGGTCGGTGTGCAGATGCTAAGGTACTGCTACTATTTCTTTTTCAATATAAAATATAAACAAATGGTATACAATTCCGTTGTCTTTTTCAGGTCTCCTCATCAAAACCCATTTGTCTCTTTTGCTGCAGTTAGAGGACTCCTACAGCAGCGGGTCCGTTGCACACAGAGTACTGATGTCGACAACAAACAGGTTAATTAGATCACTAAAATTTGAACTCAATTAGTGACTTGTATGTAACGTAGCTGCTGTAAATACATATATACATGATGAACTTGCTGTTTTTTTATGGTAATATACGCACGCATGCATGGATCCGCCAGGCTGTGTGCAATGGACAAGGAAAGGGCCACGCGGCCAACGGCCTGTTTTTGTTTCTCCCGTGCATACAGGGATTTGAAAAATATTATTCCTTTTTTTCTTTTTCTATGTTCATTAATTAATTATAAAAGCCTAAAAAGATCGATGGTTCAGATTTATTTGAAACATTTCCTCCTAGGAGGTAAAGAATGTACCGTATCATTGCCCTATGTAATAACCATTTATACGTACAAACCAATGGAAGCGCAAGACTATGTATTACTCCATACTTCTGAATTCTCATTCCTTCATACACATGATAAGCGGTCATTACTACTTGCAGATACGTGAGAAGTCTCGAGTTGCACCAGAGGTCATGCCACTAGAGATGTTGAAAAAAATCACAAAGGGCTTCTCTAAGAAACGTGAAGTTGGCAGTGGGACTTTTGGAACAGTTTACAAGGCAAGTATATATATTCTAAATTTGTAATAAAAAACTATTTACAACAAACAACTTTAACATGTAACTGCCACCAGGCTGCCGCTAGGACAAATCCACGGACAGATTAATAAAAGGGCACGAAAGATAGAATAACATGTTTGGAGTGAGAAAAATTAATTTGGTGATAATAAATCAACAGACTCATGTGAACTAGCTTGTATTTTGCACACACAGATAGCAATTCCATATCATGCCAAATGCTAATAAGGAATGTTGATAATGTTGATTAGGGTGTGCAAATTGGCAAAGAGATTGCCGTGAAACTACTTCATCGAACGCAACAGCCTGACTACGAAGAGGATTTCAGGAAGGAGCTTGAGAACATTAGGAGACTGAAGCATCCTAATATTATAGAGCTACTTAGGTACTGCTATGAAATAAAGCGTGAACTTGTAGAGTATGAGGGAAGGCATGTATTTGCTGATAACATCTATAGAGCTCTCTGTTTTGAGTACATGCATAATGGAAGTCTACAAGGGTACCTTCACGGTAAGATGATGGTCCTATACATAATATTAGCAATTTTGCTTAGCATTACATTTTGTCCATCTCCCGCTGTTTGCTTGTGTATGTAGATGAATTCCATGGGCTGGATTGGCAGGCACGCTACAAAATTATTAAGGGGATTTGCGAGGGTTTGAAATACCTTCACGAGGGATTGGAAAGTCCTATGTATCATTTAGATTTAAAACCTGGCAACATATTACTTGACAAGAATATGGTGGCAAAACTTTGCCGATTTTGGTTTATCAGAGCTTGTTGGCAACAACCATACTCAAGTCGTGTCAAGATTTTTGGGAACAATGTAACTTAATACATGCCTCTTTGAACTCAATTTTTGAAATAAACTAAATCGATTTTTAACACTCACATCCTCAATTTTTTATGTATATCTTGCAGTAGATACTGTCCTCCTGAACACATTATGCATAACTATGTCAGCAACAAGTTTGACATATTCAGCCTGGGCGTTGTAATGATAGAGATAATTGCTGGGCCTCAAGGCTACAGCAAGACAGCTGACATGTCTCCCCAAGAATTTATCGATCATGTAAGATTATTAAAGTAGAGCTTTGAGTAAAATGTATGTATTTTGTTATGCCGACACATTTGGTACTAAATGATACACTAACTTTGTGGATCGACCTTATATAGGTACAGGAAAACTGGAGAAAGAGGCTACAAGCAACACCAGGTTGTTCATCACAGAAATATGAATGCCACCAAGTGAAGAGATGCATTGAAATAGCATTATGTTGTGTCCGTCCTGATCGAAAGGAAAGGCCTAACATTGGGGATATCACAAGTTTGCTCAACGAAACAGAACACAGTGTTATGACATCTACACACAGTAAGACATCACTGATACAAATGTTTGCATAAATTCTTTTGAACCGGGAGTGTTTGATGAATTTTGTTTTGCCATAACATTATACAAAACTCCATAGAGTCTAAATAAAAAAAAAGTCAAGTGCTCCCTATATATCTATGTACTCCCTGTGTTTAAGGTTTTGTTATGCACTTTGATATACATTATATCTATGTACATAGCAAAACTAGTGTATCTAAAAAACTTCTTATAATTTGAAACAGAGGGAGAGTATGATGGAACTTGTTTGAAACAAATAATTAAAAATTTCCTACTGACATCAAGAACCAATATTGGGGGTGGGGGTTGAAGGATTCTTGTTGGGTGCTATGCTTGTGTCAAAAATGATATGATGTCTAATAAAGCTAATAATAAGAGATTCTCATCATCAGGCATGTAGGGAATTTTCATGGAGAACTTGTTGGATCGGACACAAGCAGTCTACTAGTCATGGCTACTCCAAAAGGAGGTGCACCTGTGTATCCACCCATCGCTGGAAACCTTGGCAACTACTGTAATTAAGTAGCTACTAAATGCATGCATGCATGCTGGTTTAGCTAGCTATATGATTGCACTTTAGTTTATTCTTAATATCCTTGATGATTGACTTGCGGTTGATGTAACCCCCCATCAATTTATCTTAGTGCTACAGGGCATTTTTCTTCTGTCTGGACTGTGCCGGAGCCTGGGATATCACAAGCACCGTGGAGCCTGCGGCCCGAGAAGCAAAAATGGGCTTTATTTCACACGGGCCTGGCAAGTCTTTATTTGATACGTTAAACCTCCCGATTCCGATCCATTCTCGGTCCGAGAGCGGCCCGAGAGCCAGGAAGATCCTCACGACGCTAACGCTGGCGCGCCTCCGACATCTCGCCATCCGCTCGCAGCTATGGCTAGAAGTAGAAGATGAGATGAGGGCTCTTGGCGGCATGTGGGGCTGGCCGGCCGGCGATTCGGTCGGTACATGGGCCGTCGCTGGAGCTGAGTGTGGTTCGGCGATGCTGTGAGGAGCCCGGACGCAGCCGCGGTCGCAACGTGAAGATGAGGAGCGCAACGGGTAGAGGAGCCCGGCAGCCCGGATGTAGTGCTCCCCTGGTGCAAAGGCGAGCGGCTCTCTCGGGGAGGCATGGTTGCTCCGCGGGGCGCAGGATGGCGTCCGGCATGTCGTACTCCCCTGGTGGGCTTCTTCAGCATCGACCTTCTTCAATTCAACGCCTTCTCTACTCCTGCGTCACCGCGCGCACTCACGGTACGCCGCCTTCACTATCCACCACACCACGGCTACCGGCGTCGGAGGCCGGTCCCGCTGCAGTCGCAGCCCTCCCCACCCACACACGTGCGATGTTCCCAGTCAATGTCACAAGTGTTCGATGCAATGCCCCAATGACAAGTGTCTTCGGTAACTCTTCCACATGCTAGACCAAGCTGACGGCCACATCCAGTTGTCCAGTCAAATAAAATAACATCTCTACCTAGCCTGCCTCTATAGGGTAATAGAAAGAAAGGTAGCAAGTTGTACCTACTAGACCGGCCTCTTGCTCAAAAATGAATAAATAAATAAAATAAACTGTCCTCTTCCTGTCTTGGTTGAGTTCATACTATGAACGAGCCAATGCTGCCGAGGCAAACAAACAGGCAACAAAAAACAATAGTTACGTAAGTTGATACCGCGAACGTTCCACATCTGGATGTCTCAACTAATCATCAGCTTACGGCATATGTATCCCATGCTGTGTGCTGTGCAGCACAGACGGCAGAGCCGTTGGCGACGTTTCCTGCCTGGGAACAGCAGGCGCATGCGTTCCTTCTTCGCTGGGGAGATCACCTTCTAGAACTCTTCCAAGGAAGCTTGGTCGGGCAATTCCATGCCTCCAGAGAGACCGATAGTCACTTCTCAAGGATCTTCCTTGCCTGGGCCTCTGGTTTAGGAGCTCTCAACTTGTTTTTCTGCCGCGAGAGGTGAGGACTGAGCATAGGCACTAGCCAGGTCGTCGTCGTCAACGGCACTCCCCTTGCATGGTCACCCACAACCTCGATCGGAGAGAAACATGTCTAAACAAGCTTCCACCTTGTTGGTCTGATCTGAACATGTTTGGTGGGATGAATATTCAGGGTTAGGCGCTTATTAAAATTGGGAGCATGTGAGAATGCCATACCAACTTGTCTGTACAGTATTTTTAGTCCATCTTCTGCCTGGAGCTTTCTCTCGGTCTTCAGTCCTCACAATCACAAATATATATCGATCTACGCCCTCCATCTACATACTCTGTCTGTCATTCATTCATCCATCTCCTAGCTCCCCGGCCAGGTCAGTGCTACTTCTCGGCTTCTCGCTAGTTAATCTTCTTCATTCTTCCTTATGTTTTCTGTATTGACCCAGACAAATTTCTGGGCTAGGACTCGTCGTTAGCGCTTATTAGCTAGTCAACGTGCTGCACCTCTCCAAATTATTGATATTTTTGTAATTTTTTCAAAACAAAATAATTAATTGTTGTTCTCCAGATTGAAAACATTTGATTATTTTCCAAGGCATATCAATCAGGGCAATTGCTACAGTACTCCACAATAATTGTGGACCGTCCATTTTTTTTTCCGATCAAACGGTCACGATCATCTATTACCTCCTAGGTGGTAATAGTATTTATTTAATTTTTATTTTATCAAATACGGTAAATAATGATAGTTTTAATTAAAAAAAATTATTTATAGATTTTTGTTGCATGCGCCGCATGCGTAATCTTTAAGTAATATGGTTAATCTTTTTTTTTGTTTTGTAGTTGATATATCCTCGTTGCCTTTTTAGTGTACGTGACTTGATTAGTTTTAGTTATGGACATGACACCAGCGTGGCGTACGTGACTTGTAGTGTACATTTTTTTTTTATGGAAGCCAGCGTGTCTAGCGTACGTGACTTGTAGTGTATGTTTTTTTTTTATGGAAGACTTAGTTTGACTAACGTACAAGACACCAGCGTGGGTCTAAAAAAAAAGTACATGTGTGTGGGGGTTAGGGGTACGGGGTGGTTTGAAAAAAAATCATGTTTAGAATGTAACTTGAAATTGTTGAAGAACATTTATTTCTCTTTTTTAATTTGTAGCTAAAATTTGTAACTAGTCTTTCTCACTTTCATTACTAACTCCAAATGTGATGGTTTTTTTTTTTCTAATTTTTTCCAAAAATCATGGTCTATCAAGGTATTGTGGTGTTATGAATAATATTTTACTCATATTCTGTCGTGAACATTTCTAAATTTGAATTTAAAAATTGTGAACTTGAAACAACAATTTGAAACATCATATGATTTCGGTTGAAGTAGGCATGACCATAAATTTTGTGAAACTCATCAAGATGTACAATTTTTGTTTTGGTCATTTTTTGAAACGACAAAAAACGGTATTAACACTTTTCACAACATTTTGATATCTCTCTTGTAGTTTATGAAACTAGAAGAGAGATATCTAAGATTTGTGAATAATGTTACTACTACTATGTCGGATGGAGAAATGACCAAAATAAAAAGTGTAGATCCCGAAAAGTTATGAAACTTTATAATCGACAAGTTTTTTTTATTTGAAATTATCTTGTCACACAAAACTACATTTTAAATTTTGAAATTTAAATCTAAAAAATGTATTATCATAAGAAATTTGAATTTAAAATTTGTAAGACATAGTATGGATACAATTAATATGTGTGGACATAAACTTATTATGCTCTTAGTGCTATTACTTTAATCACCTTTTCTTGTGAACATTTGAAAATTCAAATTTAAAAAATGACAACTTTAGACGTCATTTAAAAAAACTAAATGATTTCATTTTAAAAAGTCATAAATATAAAAATTTTATAACTCATCAAGATGTATAATTTTTTATTTTGGTTATTTGTTCATTTCACAAAGTGATAGTAACATTGTCGTGGTGAAATATGGCGGATATACCACGGACCGCGATGAAAAATCGATCGAATGGCTCGTGTGGAGCTTGATGGCCTAGCTCAAGGGACACAAAGACGCAAGGTTTATACTTGGTTCGGGCAAATCGGTTGCCCTAGTCCGATCTCGGTCGAGTCACTATGTCCGAGCTCAAAGGCTCGTGATCGGGGATGGATACAAGCGGGTCGAGAGAGGGAAGCCGGCTCCCAAGTCTCATGAAGAATGAACGGCGGAGGAAGAAGAAGGTGAGAGTATGTGTGCCTCTGTTCCCCCTCGAGCGTACCCCCCGGCCTGCCCTTTTATAATCGAAAGGGTGAAGGCAGGTTTACAATTATTGTGGTCAAAGGATAAAGATAAAAGGTAAAATAGAAGAAGGAGATGACGTTGTTTATAAGCATGTTTGTCCTTCTTCGTCCCCTCGATCAGCGTGGAAAACCACGCCAGGGCGTCGTGGGTGGTTGTCCTCCGAGTGCCCCCCTGGGCTGTCCTCCCCGTACTTGATTGCGGCTGCCGTGGCCATGTCGTCTCCCGTTGTTTCGTACCACCTGCAACAGAAATTCAGAACCTCCCGGAATCCGGCCGGTCAAGGTTAGGCGGCCACGGGGGAGCCATCCTTTTGCAACCTGTAGAATATATTCGTTTCATGGCGGCTGGGGGCGTTAACCGAGACGAGTTGCTAGCTAGCTCGCCGCTAGCTTTCTGTGTGTTCGTGCATGCATGCATATATGTATATATACGTATACTTGGGCTTGGGGGCGAGCTGCTAGCTTGCCGCTAGCATTGCTTGCTAGTTTTGCATGTCTTTGTGCACGTACTTGTATATATGCGTATGCATACATGGCTTGGCCTTCCCGGGCGGTAGCCGAGTGAGCTGCGAGAGTTCGACGGCGGCTACCTTGGACGCCAGCGGCGTCGGGGCACGACAAGCCTCGGCCTCGCCAAGTGCGGCGTGGCACGCAAAATCTCGATGTTGTTTGCTTCTCGGTGCATGTGCCATTTTACTTAATAGCCGTGCGTGGCGAAGGGGCACACGGCGTGTGGCGAGCTCGGGGCTCCCGGCTGTATTTGGATGAGGTGGTTTTATGTCGCGGTGTACACGGATCTGATTGTAGAGGAGCAGATTGACTGCTGTAGGGTATGGCGGGGTGAATCTCTCACCTTTAACCCGTCACCGGGCTTTGACATGGTTACAAAGATACTTGTTAGGCGTAGTGGTTGGCCAACCCCCGTACCCCGCTTCCTCGAGAAGACAGTGGACGAAGCCGGCCGTCGCCGCTTGAGCTTGAGCTCGTGCGAGGGGCGGAATGAGCCGAGCTCCTTCTTACCGGTATCGAGGGGGGCGAGCTCATGCGAGGCAAAGAGAGGTCCTCGACCAGCTCGTGCTCGTACGGGGTTGGAGAGCTCATGGTGGTAGAGCAGAGCGGCGGAGAGTTGTTCGAATACGGATCTCCCACAAAGGGGTTCCGTCTTTTGAGCTCGTCGCGAGGTGGGGATCGAACCACGCCGTGAGCTTGCCCGAGGCGGAGTTAGGCCGAATGCTGCCGCTCATTGTTTTTTTGCCGCGATTAGTCGTTTGTTTAGGATGCCCGTGATATAGGTATCCCACGGTAGCCCCCGAAGCGTGCGGGGAGATGGAGTCTCCTCCGGATGTTTTCTGCGATGACCTCGAGATCGTGGTGGAGATAAGGGCCGTGCTCGGGTTGACCTTGTCCGCGGGGTGCGGCGCGAAGCGCACCCGCGGTGTAGCCCCCCCGAGGCTCGTGGGAACGGAAGTTCGCGAGGCTTTAATTGGTTCGCTTTTCGTTCGTTTCCCCACCGCGGCCCGTGGAGGGTGAGCTCGAGCTCGATGGCCCTCGGCGTTTGGGGGAGGTGGATTCTCCTCGTGCGCTTAAGGCCGAGGTCGAGGTCGTCATGATCGCCGTTAGATTTGTTTTACATTCCGAAGGTCTTGGCGCACCCACCGGTGTAGCTCCCGAGGGTGAGAGTGTTACACTCTGCGTAGAGGCTTGTATTTTTGAGTTGATAGGCGGCGTTCATCTTGACTCGTTTGCTTGAGTCGCGTTTTTCGTTCCCCATTCTGCTCTCTGGCGGAGGTGGGGTGAGCTCGTGTGCCTCGTCTTACCTCGGTGGCCGAGATGAGGTGCTCGGTGAGTTACTAGCGGGTAGCTCAAGTGAGGCCCGAGCTCGTCGGCTCGTTCGTCTGGATCGGCTAGTGGATCGACCTCATGTTCCATTACCTCAACCTCTATAATTCTCGAGATCTATGGAGATCGTGGAGGGCTCGCCGCCTCCTCATCGAAGAGGAAATCAAAGGTCGGTTCGATGCAACCGGGTGACTCGAAGCACGTGTCGTTGAGCTCGCGTGCTTCATGCACACGTGCATGGGCCGCCGGGCGCTTCTGGCGTCGACGTGTCCCTCACTCGTCGCCCCACACGGCGACCGCCGAACCCCTCGGTGGGTCGGCCTTCAACCATGGACGCGATCGTGTCGTCTCGCGACGGAGCGCGCAGCTAGCTCGCGGGTTTACATAGTTTTGACTTATCGCGGTAGTTCGCCTTACCCGACAAGCTATGTGTGGCCTCGCGTCATTCCGCCCGTCACCGCGCTTTGCGAAACGAGGGGGTTCGCATTTAAAGGAGTTCGCATGCGAGAGCGAAAGAGGGTCGATCGGGTCAGCGAGGTCGCCGATGGCGCACGCCGATTGCTTATGACGCACTGCACAATCAGGAAGTGGGTGTAGGTCGGGCAAAGCACCTTTTGGGTCATATAAGGATCTAAGTCCCCGGCCGGGGTAAACTTTAACCAACTTTTAAGTCGTTAGTCGGTGATGCGATTTACTTTCTCTTCTTTCTTTATGCGTTTTATCGGGTTTCCAAGTTCGGGTCGTGTTTCAAAGGAGTGATTGGCGGGGCCATTCCTCGCTAGCAGCTTGTGGCGTGGGAGGTCGATAGGCGCCCGCGCCGTGCCTTAAAACAATAACCCCGAGCTCGGTCGAACGATATTCCGCATGAGTGAAAAGAAAAAGTAAAGTAAAGATGGTCCGAACGGATCGGAAGTTGGTGTGACTTTTTCTTTGAAAAGGTAAAAAGCGGTGTACACCCGCCCCTCACAACAGCCCCCGAGCAAGGGAAGCCCAAATTAGAAATTATAAAGTAATGCGTTAAAGGGTAAAAGAGACGTAGTCGTTTCGATCGGGCATCGACGAGGAATCGATTGTCGGCCTCCTTGATCTTGTGCGTCGCGAGAGTCGGGCCATGGACACACGAGTGGTCGAGGTCGAGCGTATATGGCGGCCGTGTCAGAGGCGTCTGCGGCGAAGTTGAGGGGCGAAGCTTGATGAAGCTGCGGCCGAGCCGGCCGGCAGCCCGGCGTTACGATGGTGAAGTTCGACGGTGGAGGTCGCCGGGCAGAGCTTGGTGGAGGAGTCGCGTCGATGAAGCTCCTCGGAGGAGCTTGGGCGGGAGTTTTGGCGTCGAATGGTTCGCCCTTTCGACGTGGGCGGAGCAAGAGGGCCACGGCGCACAATACGCATACGGGCGCCGTCACGGTCGGCGCGAGGTGCCCGATGTCGCTGGGCCGTTTCTCGCCTCGAGGGTAAGTCACCTTGACGATGACACAGCCGCTGCGTCGAGGTCACGGCCGGGCTTCCCGGGCTTGCCTGTGAGGCGCAAAGCCGACGCGGTTAGGACGATGAGGCGCGGAAGAGCGGGCGCATAGGAGAGAACCGTCAAGGAACGTCGTGGACGACTTGGAGGTTGTACGAAGCTGCGTGTAAATTGCTGGGAGCCCAAGAAATCGGAGTGATGCGGACGCGGTCTCGCCAACTCGGCGCCGGCCGCGGCATGCGCCGCTCTCAGAGATGGCGCGCCGCATGGGCGCGCCCTGGCGGCGCTGCTGACACAGCGGCATGGCGCTGAGTCGGGTAGGCTTCGAGAGGTGACGGGCACCGCGCTACTGCTCGACGGCTACGACGCGCTGGCCGATGGCCTTGGAAGAGCGATCCTGACGCCGCGACTCCCGCATGGCCTCGACGTAGTCTTGGACCGGCCGGCTGGCATCGCGTTGGCGTGTTCGCCGCATTGCCCCCGCCCGCGTTTCCGGGCGACGCCGCAGCCTTTGGCGCGTGTCGCTCCATCGCGGCGCTTGGTTCTTTGGCGACCATGTCCACGGGCGCGCGACGTGGAGCCGATGTGCCTTGAGAATGAATCGGGAGGCGGTAAC
Source organism: Hyparrhenia diplandra (assembly GCA_015847255.1). Taxonomy (NCBI): domain Eukaryota; kingdom Viridiplantae; phylum Streptophyta; class Magnoliopsida; order Poales; family Poaceae; genus Hyparrhenia; species Hyparrhenia diplandra. Next base: position 238,100 of record JADLZK010009626.1, on the reverse strand, counting down.
CTCGCGGAGCTCACCGGCGGGGGGCGGTGGAAGCTCGTGAAGTTCGTGGGAGCTCGAGGGCGGGAGGCTGCGTGGGCCGCAGTCGAGCTCAAGGCGGAGCTGCGTGGAGCTCGTGGCGGGCTCGGGCCGAGCTCGGGAGAGCCCGCGTGGAGCTCGCGGGCAAGCTCGAGATGGACGACGCTGGCTGAGCTCACGGTGCCAAGGAGCTTCGTGGAGCTCGCGGCGAGCTCGAGGCGAGCTCGTGAAGCTTCGTGGCGAACTCGAGACCAAGCTCGAGGAGAGTGTGGAGCTCAGTGGCCAAGCTCGCGGAACTGCGTGGCGGCGCGCGAGATAGTGGGGCTCGCCGCATGCGGCGAGGAAGATTCGTGGTCGAGGCTCGAGCTCGTGGGGCAGGTCGAGGCTCATGGAGCTCGGAGCGGCAGCGAGAGGAGCTGGGCGAGGGCTCCCGACTTGAGTCGTGGCGGGCGAGGGACTCGTGGGCGATCGGGCCGCGAAGCAAGCTGTGCGCGACGTTGTGCACGCCAGCGCGTTTGAGGGCGCGTGAGGCGGGCGGTCACGACCAAGCCGCGGCAGGGCTGGGCGCTTGAGGCGCGTGCGGCACGGAGAGCGCCATGGTGCAGGGGCCCTTGAGGTCGGGAGCCCTACTAATTACGAAATCGTCGTGGGCGGGAGCTTCGAGCTTCGGCCGCGCGGCTCGTGGGAGCCGGTGGGAGGAGAGAGCCCTCGTGGTGCCGTCCGGCGTTTAAGGCGCGCGACTTCGGTGGAGCGCGGCCTTAGCCGGTAGTGGGCCAACTTCGCGGCCTGGGTGTATGGCGGCCCGCGAGTCTGCAGCGGCCTTGGTGGCTTTCGCGTGGGGGCGAACTCGGTGGTGCAACATCGGCGCAGCGGCAGCCCCCAGCCAAATGCGGCGCTGGAGTCGGGGCGAGATCAGCGGGGATTTGATCATCGGATACGCCCTGTTCACGCATTTATCACGTTGTGAATTATGGCTTTGCTTGCTCCTAAGTCACCAATACGTCATGGTGACACGGATGCCTTGCATGCTAGTCTTGTATGTCTTCATGCGCACATGTATATATACACAAATGTGCCTTGCGTTCGGAAACGTGCTGCGGGGCTGTTGTCGCCGCCCCAAGCGCGGAAGCCGAGCTCGAGCTCGAAGCGCGGTGACCTCGAGCGCTGCGAACCCCAGCGAGCAGCCAGCGAAAGCAGGGCAGGCTTTAGACGCGACCCATCCGCGCGAGCGGGCGCCGGGTGCGACGGGCGCGGCCGCCTCGGCGGGTTCGTGTGAAGGAGGTAGTATGATGAGCTCGTTGAGCTCAGCGGCGGGGCGAAGCTCGTGGGAGCTCGGTAGGAGGACGAGCCTCGCCGGAGCACCATCCGGCAGGCGCTGGGACGGCTTGAGGAGCCTTTAGCGGCGAGGCCTGCGCGGGCCGCTGATGAGGTCGCTACGACATCGGACCGCCTAAAGCCGGGCGTGGACGCTTTGGTGCCGGCACGAAAGCAGGCCGCTTCGTCGCCTGTGAGGTCCTCGCCGGGCGGCGTTTATCTCGGACGCGTGGCCGTCGGGGTAGTTCTCAGGGGCGCTCCCAAGGGGAACCGCGACCGCCCGGGCTCGGGACCCCCGGGACCGACTCGAGCCCCCGGGGCCCTTCCACTTTGAGCTCGGGCTTTCGAGGGGCACGGCAGTTCCGGTGGGGCCGTCGGGCCATCGAAGGACTCCGCCCGGGCGGGCTATAGGAAGTGGTTGGCGATGGAGGAAGTGGTTGGCGATGGAGGAAGTGGTTGGCGATGGGGCGAACCGACACACGAGCCGGCCGCATCCCGACCTGGGCGAGAGAGGTAGCCCCAACGGGCCCCCTCGAGACCGGGCGGGCGGGCGGTGAGCGTCCCAAAGCATTTAGCCCCGCGGACGCCGGGCGAGGAAGTGGATGAAGCCATTGAAGCGGTGGATCGCCGCCACACGAAGCGCCTCCCCTACCCGGCGCGCCAACCGCCGTGGTGAAATATGGCGGATATACCACGGACACGTAAAATCGATCGAATGGCTCGTGGAGGGAGCTTGGTATGGCCCAGCTCAAGGGACACAAAAGACAAGGTTTATACCGGTTCGCAAATCGGTGCCCTAGTCCAGTCTCGGGTCGGAGTCACTATGTCCGAGCTCAAAGGCTCGTGACGGGGATGGATACAAGCGGGTCGAGAGGGAAGCCGGCTCCCAAGTCTCATGAAGAATGAACGAGCGGAGGAAGAAGAAGGTGAGAGTATGTGTGCCTCTGTTCCCCTCTGCGAGCGTACCCCGGCCTGCCCTTTTTATAATCGAAAGGGTGAAGGCAGGTTACAATTATTGTGGTCAAAGGATAAAGATAAAAGGTAAAATAGAAGAAGGAGATGACGTTGTTTATAAGCATGTTTGTCCTTCTTCGTCCCTCGTTGATCAGCGTGGAAACCACGCAGCGGGCGTCGTGGCTGGTTGTCCTCCGAGTGCCCTGTTGGGCTGTCCTCCTGGTACTGTTGCGCCTGCCGTGGCCATGTCGCCTCCTGTTGTTTCGTACCACCTGCAACAGAAATTCAGAACCTCCTGGAATCCAGCCGGTCAAGGTTAGGCAGCACAGGGGAGCCAGTCCTTTTTGCAACTGTAGAGAATATATTCGTTTCATGGCCGCTGGGGCGTTCGCTCGAGACGAGTTGCTAGCTAGCTCGCTGCTAGCTTTGCTGTGTTCGTGCATGCATGCATATATGTATATATACGTATACTTGGGCTTGGGGACGAGCTGCTAGCTTGCTGCTAGCATTGCTTGCTAGTTTTGCATGTCTTTGTGCACGTACTTGTATATGTACGTATGCATACATGGCTTTGGCCTTCCTGGGGCGGTAGCGAGTGAGCTGCAGAGTTCGACGAGCGGCTACCTTGGACGCGCAGCGTCGGGGGCACGACCAAGCTCAGTGGCCTCGCCAAGTGCGGCGTGGCACGGGCAGTCTCGATGTTGCTGCTTCTTCGGTGCATGTGCCATTTTACTTAATAGCCGTGCGTGGCGAAGGGGCACACGGCGTGTGGCAGAGCTTCGGGGCTCCTGGCTGTATTTGGATGAGGTGGTTTTATGTCGTGTGTACACGGATCTGATTGTAGAGGAGCGATTGATCGCTGTAGGGTATGGCGGGGGTGAATCTCTCACCTTTAACCCGCCACCGTGGCTCGGTATGGTTCTGATGCACTTGTTAGCGCGTGGTTGGCCAACCACGCACCCGCGGCTTCCTCGAGAAGGCAGTGGGCGAGCTGCTGCTGGTCGCCGCGAGCTTGAGCTCGTGCGGCGGAATGAGCTCGAGCTCCTTCTTACTCGAGACAGGGGCGAGCTCATGCGGGCAAAGAGAGGTCCTCGACCGAGCTCGTGCTCGTGCGGGGTTGGAGAGCTCATGGTGGTAGAGCTCGAGCGGGCGGAGAGTTGTTCAATACGGATCTCCCACAAGGGGTTCCCGTCTTTTGAGCTCGTCTGGAGGTGGGGATCGAACCACAGCCCGTGAGCTTGCCCGGCGGAGTTAGGCGAATCTTTGTCATTGTTTTTGCCGCGATTAGTCGTTTGTTTAGGATGCCCGTGATATAGGTATCCCACAAACATGGTTCACAAAATCTAAATATCTCTCATGTAGTTTATGAAACTACTAGAGAGAGAGAGATAAGATTTGTGAACAATGTTACTAACACGATGTGAGATGAAAAAATGATCAAAATAAACATTGTAGATTCTCGAGAAGACATGAAACTTTGTAGTTGACAAGTTTTTTGATTTGAAATCATCTTATCATGTGAAATAAGTTTGAATTTTTAACATTCAAAAATTGTTTTTTTTTTAAAAAAGGCCTAGGATGGAGAAACAACCAAAAAAATAAACATTGATCCTGAGAGGAGGTGAAACTTTATAGTTGACAAGTTTTTATTTCAAACCATGTTGTCATGCAATACTACATTTGGATTTTTCAAATTTGAAATTCAATGTTTAGGGAAATTGATATGGACAATGTTTTTGGATTACAATGGGACTGACATGTCAAATTTCGTTTTAGAAGGCCCAAACCCATGACGCAACTAGGGGAGAAGAGCTGGTTCGAATCTGACGAAGCCGGCGGCGGCGCGGCGCTGTGCGAGGGACGCGGGATCCCGCTCTCCCGTGGTCTCCGGTGGATTTGTCTGTTAAAAAAAACTCGCTTGGATTCCCTCTGCATGCCCGTGAATAGGGTGACGGGGTTTTGTTTTTTTTTTTATTTCATTTATTAATTGCCTCACCTTTGCATGCGCCGTGAATAGGGGGACGGAGGGTTTTATTTTTTATATTTTATTTATTAATTCATTTAGTAATTTGTCAAAATTATAAAAATTTAACGTCCAGATCCAATAGAGATATTACCTCCTAATAGGTAAAATGAGTACTGAGCAATAATTATCAGTATTCATCTGATTCGAATCCGCTCTATCTCTACACCATTTTGAATATTTGAAAAAAAAGTTGTATCCGACGAAAAACAAATGAGGACGATATGAGACTGATACAATATGTTCTCAAATATATGTGATCTTTAATCTCCCCGTACATCTCCACTCCAGAACCGCGTAGCTGGAGCGACCACGCCGTACATGGTACACGTTGGAAAGCTGAGCGCAACCGGGAGCAGGGGCGGCTTCACTGACTTTTGAGGACGCGGTGGTGCGAAAGGGACACACGAAGCTGCCGCTGCCGACAGAGAAGTGAAGAACATGTGCGCGCTGGCGATTTGGAAGGAACGGCCCGATGAATGCATGTGCACGCGGTGCGACGCTGCTAGTTGCCTGATGTCGCATGCAGTGACGGAGCTTGTGGACTAAATAAGCAGGAGCCAAATTGTGTTTTGTGTGAAGGTTTATCTATCATTGTCTGTCACGACCATGGTCCACCCACACGCTGTCCACTCGGTTACCGACGTTCCTGCTGCTGCTTATTTAGTAGCCTGTTGAGTCTCGTCTTTCATCTACAGCTCTCCAGTCCTCCTCACAAATACTCCAGCTCCTCTTCTCAAAAAAAAAAAAAAAAAAAAAAAAAAAAAAAGAAAAGAAAAACTCCAGCGCTCAACTAGAAGCTAAGCTAAAAGCTAGTCTCCGATCCCCAGGTCAGTCCTAATTCTCGCTACTTTTCTGCTGTTAGCTCATCTCCCATTTCGCATCCTATTAACTTGGCTAAATTGTTGTCAAAAAAAAAAAAAAAAAACTAGGCTAACCGCCCCTACATCGATCTCGTAGCTTAATTGCTTCCTACTGCTCTGGATCTGGATTTGCCTATTACTGACTGCCCCTTTGAGATCCCATTCCCATCAGTTTGCCCGTAGTTTCAACTACTATGGTCCCTTTTCCTCCCTCCGTGTTGGGCATAACAACAAGAAAATTCCTACTCCAGATCCAGCTCACGTCCTGTGGATATAATCGCTAGCTACCTGACCAGAGCTTTTTTCTGTGGGTTTTCATTTTTTTTTTCAGATTGTTTTGTCAAAACCGTGAGGATCTTTTAACATATTCCTGTCGATTGTTGAAAACTGACAGGATTGATTCAAAAGATTCTTGTCGATTTTGACCAAACGTCAGGATCTACACTGACAGCCGACCATTACAAACAACTATTCCTGTAAACCTAGTCTTGTCGTTTTCTTTGGGCTTTTTGACCGTCAGGAAAAACCATTACTTTGGTAGTACCTTGCCTTCCTTGTTTGGTTTTTGAATTTAGTCCCTCAATTATTAAAAGACTAGAGACTAATTTTTAGTCTCATTTAAGTATTTAGTCTAATAGACTCGAAGAGACTATGGACTAGAGAATCTATACCTACTAATAAAGAGAAAAATTTCTTGACCCCCAAAATTTCCGTCTGCCCTATGCCCGGTTACTTTTCCATATACTACACATACTCTTACCGGTTATTTTACTACACGTATATATGTCTGCCCGCTTTCTTCTGTATCCGGGAACAGTCCGCCTGGTTTTAGTACTTCTTTTTTCTGGTTCCAATCTGAGTCCATTTGAGCCCAACAGTCGGCCCACTCTTGGTTTCGTTTGCCTCAGCCCCGGTGCCGCCCTGGTCGGTGCTCTGTCTGATCCATGAATTCCTCCCGTCTCAGTCCATATACATGATATACTCCGCAAAGGACAACCGGATCAAACCAATCCAAATCAAACACAAATTTCTTTGTTCCAATCCTAACAGACACAAATTTCTTTGTTCCAATCCTAACAGGAAAAACACGACCGAATCCAATTTACACATCGCCCGTGGTCAATCCAAACACGACTAATATATATGACGGTATATCAAAACAATTAATCGAACACCCAATCAGAAAGGATCATGTTCAGTACATAAGCTTAGGTGGAGAAAACATACCTACCAGGTACGACACGGTGGACGTATCCATGTTTTAATTAATTAAATAAATTAATAATTAATCAAATCATAATCAGTAGTTTATTGCCTAATTTATTCTAAATAAAAATATATCTCTATAGTCTAACTAATCAAATCATAAAATAAAACATAAACAATTTGATAGTACGAAATTCGATTCCAAGACGATATACGTATTAGAATAGATAACACAGCCATTACATAAATTTTAAAATCACAAATCGTCCATATAACTGATGAGCAAGTTGTGCATCCCACTGCAACGCACGGGCATGTTTTGCTAGTAATACTAAAATTAGTCCCCGGTCCCTCCCAAGAGTCTATTAACTAGCACCAAACAAGAGTTAGAACCAAACACCCCTTCAACTCAGTTTGTATATGTGCTTTCATCGCTCATTAACTAGCAGGCTGACCCACGCATATACATGGATTTATTGTCAATATTAGGTTTTGTAGATGTTTAATTGAAAGACATTTTTTTTAAATATGGAACCAGGCTCCAGCCTCTACGTCGTATATGACGATTCAAATGTTTATTGAAACGCTACTCTAGATCTTTCCTTAACACGGCCTGTTAGATGAACTAACAGTGGCTATGCAATTCTTTCCACTACAAATGGACAAGCCGGCAGGCCAATCCTAGCACAACACTAGCACGGTGCCACGGTATGGCACAATGGCAACGCGCACCACTATTACTAAATATCTATAGTTTGTGTTTTTCAAAAAACAATTTTGATTAAATATATATTGAAAATTTATTAATATTTATGGTACAATTAGTATCAATAAAATGATCTTTGAATCTAGTGTTTTAATCAATTTATTTATAGATACAAATGTTGCACGATTTTTTCTACAAATCGAGTCAAACATGCGGCATGCACACCAACGACGATAGTTCTTTAGGGATGGAGGGAGTAAGTTTTAACTGTGTTGTGCCGTGTCACGATGCCCACATCATGCCTCACGCGCGCGACACTAGAGGCTCTCTTAACCATATCGTGACACGGCTTTCATTGCCTTGCACGGTCCCTATGGCGATGGCGAATTCAAACTCCTACGCGACGCCGCCCCGTGCCCAAGCCGACGTGGCGACCGACGGTTACACCTCCGTGGAGTGCGGGGCCGTCAAACGGCGAGCCTTCTTCTCTTCCCTCTCCTCCCGCGATCGTACAAGGTTGGCACTCGATTGTCCCTAGTTCCAACACCACCCGCTCTTCCCTAGAGAAACAGTGTCGGAGATCTTGCTGTCGGGGGAAACAGATCTTTCCGTCTCTAGAAAGATCTCCGTCAGCGGATATGTTACGGCCGAGCCTAGAACCGATGCACGTGGCCACGCTAGGCGTGCTCCCTACGTGGTCTCCCTCCCCTCTCCCTCTCCAATCCCTCTCTCCCTCCTTTGATCCGTTCACCCCTGCCCGCCACATCCCCGGCGGTGGTGGCTGGCCACGACAAGACCCTATCGCTGACCCCTCTAATGCTAGCTTACCTCACACCTTTCTCATTGTTAATCCCACCTCCCCTTCTCCAACCCCTCCCCTCCTCACGCCACCGCCTATTCTAACATCGCCATTGACATGACTAGTGCCATCATCGAGCCTGACATCGGCACTAGTCACCCTCCCCCCCGCCTCCCTCCTCCCAACCCTCTCTCCTCCCCGTGACACTTGTAGGCTGACCCCCTTGCCGTTGCGAAAAAGGGCAAGCTTGACCGGCCCAAGCCTCGGCCCCCGCACCGCCTCCGTTAGGGAAGGCACCTCCTTCCAGGATGCTCTCGTCTCTCCTTTTTGTTCTGCTCCTAAAAACCTTGTCCGACTTTCGCTATATCCACATCCACCCATTCAACAAAGCTGAGGCCGGGGATGGGGTCAGTGCCATGCCGGATGACAACGCCCCTAGCCCCGATGGGGTCGGGCCGGCCTTTTACAAGGCAGCGTGGCCTGCGGTGAAAGGCGATGTCATGCGGTTCCTCCATGACTTCCATGGGGAGCCTTTGATCTTCAAAGGATCAACAAAGTCGCCATCATGCTCATCGCCAAGAAGGACATGACAGTGATCCCTGGGGACTACCGCCCCCATCTTGTTGTAGAATTGACCGGTGAAAATCCTCACCAAACCGCTAATGTCTAGGTTGCAGAAGCAAATTATGACTCTGATTGACCCGCACTAGACGGGCGTCATTAGAAGATGCTCCAACTTGGAGAACATCATCCTAGCAATGGAGCTGGTGCAGTTGTGCCATCTTGCCGCCGCGACCGACGCTAGTAATCAAGTTGGAATTCGTGAAGGCATTCGACTTAGTGAAATGGAACAACCTCGCCAAAACCATGGAGGTCCAAATTTAAGCCCGCCTACGGTGCAACTGGATGCCCAGCCTCCTCACCATGTCTAGGTCCACCGTCCTCGTCAACGGCATTCTCGGCCCCTGGATCACTTGCCATCGTGGGCTACGACAGGGGGATGCTCTAACCTCATACCTCTTCCTCTTGGTTGCCGATGTCCTACAAACGACAATTTAGAGTAAGAGCGACATCAAGCCCCGCTAGGTGCTAGCGGGGCCTCGGTCCTCCAGTATGTAGATGACACCATCATCCTTGTCCATGACGAACTTCAAGAAAGATCCTGCGCCTCAAGGCAACCCTGGATGCGTTCTCACAGTGCACCGGGCTGAAAATTAACTTCGATAAGAGCACGATGATTCCAATGCACGTGTCTGCGGAAGACCTCGCCCGCTCATTAGCCATATGCAATGCTACCGCAATGTGTTCCCCAAACTTACATCAACCTACCGCTATCAAATGTCGAGCTACCACTTTCCGCCTTTGCTCTGCTGATTACCCGAGTCAACAAGTATTTGTCGACTTGGAAAGCTCTCCTCTTGAGAACTGCAGGTAGGGTGACCCTGATCAACATCATGCTCGACAGGCTACCAACCTATGCCTTAGGGGCAATGGAGCTCTTGCCTGGTGTCATCGCCGCGCTAGACTCCCGCGCGGAGGGCCTTCATGTGGACAAGTATAGGGGAGGCTAATGAAGGGAGGTGCCTAGTTAGATGGGAGAAGGTGTGCCAAGATAAGGAGGACGGTGGGTCGGGGATCAAGTGGATCGATACCCGAACGCCTACCCACTGCTGAAACTCATTCACCGAGACCATCGACCTGACAGCTCCGCTTGGGACACTTGGGCTAGGGAGCTGGTCGACTTGGCCAGTCTCAATGGTGAGCCTCGGTGGCACACACTAGGGCACGCTGAGGGATCTCCACTAAGCCTACAGGGCCATCACCATGGTGATCGCAGGGACAACCGTAACATCTCCTTCCGGGCATGACCGGGATCGCCAACGTTCCCTTTGCGGAGTTAATGCCGGCGTTGCATAGCCACTTCCCAGGGGAGGAGCAACGATGCACAACGCCTTGGGTCATGTGCTGCGCGCCCAATTCCAACGACGGTTGACCCTACAAGCTTCGATGGAGATGGAACAACTGGTCGTGATGCTTTTGCAGCTAGTCGAGTTTCTCGGAGGAGCCCGATGACAAAGCACAACTTCTTCGAGGACAACGGCCACCGGCTGCTCGCGAGCCTCATTTACAAGACCTCGATGTAGGGCGATCACCGAAGCCCCTCCTACCATTTCATCGGACCAGGCCGCCCCGCCTCGGCTGAAATTCTTCAGGTGGATCCTCACCCAAAACCGGATCATCCGTCGGGCGTCCTTGGCATGTAAAAACATCATTGACAACGACCACCTGTGAGATATGTGGCCTGATAGAGGAGACGACCGATCACATCATCTCGAGTGCACCTTCATCCAAACATTCGGGCCTCCATTGGATTGTCAACGAACAACATGGCCAAGGTAGAAGATCTGTGGAATTCGCACCCCCATCGGTTGCCAAGGGCAAGTGCTACACCCTCTCCTCCTCCTAAGCCGGGATGATATGGAAGCATAGAAACGAGGTGGTTTTCGGGGATCGACCCCGGCATTGCCTTCTGAAGGTGTCATTCCTCGAAGAAATCAAGAACTGTAGTTGTTGCATCCCTCGCAAGAATGAAGCTTTAGCTAGGCAATGGAGAAATTACTATCAATGTAATCTACAACCTCCCCCCCCCTCCGGTGTAAAAACTTTGTAACCAAGGACATGCCTTCCACCCACCGCTTAACCCCTAACCTTGGAATATATATGTAGGTGGGGGGTTTTCTCTCTCTCTCTCGCCCCTCCCCGCGGAAGTTGACCTCAAAGGAAAAAGAAACATCATAGAAACATTCAAATTGAGAGATCACATCATAGAACACTTCACAGAGATGATGGCGTAAGAGGGAACAAAAATTGAGATATTAATGGAATGGTTGTCTCATTAAAAATCTATCTAGGTAAAAAGTCACCTCGTGAGAAAACCATAGATAGAAAAAGAGTACAACCATACTTATCCTTATATTGATTCAAAATCCATACTACTATAGTTCCATTACAACGCTTATCAATTGTAGGGTCGAGATGGCGGACTAAGAAGAAATGATGAATAGCTCTTTCTAAAATTAATTACACACAAGCTAACCAAAATAAATACAAAATCAAAACTATTTTGTTTAGCTAAGACCAAGAGTGCACCACTCTATCGAAGTCCATAAGCACCTTATAGAGAACCTAATTTACAAGTAAGGTGTCCAGCTAGAGAGAGCTTACCTCGGATAGAGGAGTACTTGATTGCTACTTGAACACATGTATTGGTCCTTGTTATATATGGATAGTACACTACCTAATTTAAAACACCACAAGCACGATTATTATTCAAACGTAAATTGTATGTGGATTAATTTGTTTGAAGATCATTAGATCATCATAAATGCTAAGGGCACAAATATATTATTTTTTATTATAGTATTTATCCAAGGAAAAAATCGTGGGCTATTAAAAAAGCGTTTTGCCCTTTCTCACCGCTATTGACGCTATAGCGCCGCTATGGTCAGCGCTTATAGCGCCGCTTATGGCGCTATAGCGGTAGTTAATCAGAGTAGCGTTAGCTGATTGCTACCGCTATAGTGCGCTATTTGTTTACTGAGTTGATAACATAATAACAACCAATACAATCTATGAATTTTCAATCTAATCCATTAGTTTCCAACAAAATAACAGCCATGTGCTAACATAATTGATGATAAGTTGATAACATAAGTGATAAGATAAGTCATGAAAGCAATAAAAACTAGATAAGTTCATGGTTTCACACACACAAACAGCAAGCACTAAACAACCATAAAGGCAATGATCTAGTAATCTAGTATATGGTAGGAATAGCGGGAAAGTAGTGGCTCTATGGCGCTATTTGCGTTTAGCGGTGCAATAGCGCCCAATAGCGAAAATTAGCAATAGCGTCGCGGCGTTTCATTTGGTGCCCTATAGCGCTATTTTTTTCGTGGGTATTTATCTAGTAAATCTAGACCGTTAGACCATCATAAAATCCAATAGTGCATCTTCTTTTCCTTTTATTAATCTCGTAACTTTTTTTTATTGAATTTCTTAGGGGAGGTGTTCCCCCACATGAATTATATATATATTGACCCAAAATGGCCAGATATAAAGTTTTGACATCTGTTTTCAACGGCACACCCAAACACAAGGGCTTAAAATTGATAAAACACCAAAGGGGAGAAGAAAGAACAACAACACCACCACCACAACCACCAAGACACATGAACACTTCAATGATGGCTCGGGGAGGTGAACCACGCCTCAACATAGTCATTGTTAGCCAAGCATGAAGAGGAGCTCCACGGGGTTTGGCAGGCTTTCGCCCGGTTATGTGCCTAGGTGTTGAGCTGGTCGAACATGAAAATGCAACAAGAGCTAATGTTTTTCAGCGATGCCTTCAAGACGGAGATATCGCCACTGGCCCGTATACTCGAGCTAGGCTTTTGCGCCTATAGGCTTCACAAGTACTCCCTGATGATCGCCCAAAACGGCGCAAAGACACCAGAAAGCAACCACGAATGGACGGAAGGAAGGGGGTGGGGGGGGCTGTTGCCGCCACACCATGCGTACCGGCCGACTTGTTCGCAGCAGGAGGGAGGCACGACCGGCAACGCCCACACCCGGATGGACGGGTGCCGGTGCTTGCCACCGCCACACACCTTGCGGAGAGCCGAAAAACCGGGCTCGCCCCACGACATAAAGGAGGCGCACTAGCAAGAGAACACGCCAAGAGGTGTGGATGTCGGGTGCCTCCACACCACGCGGAGCCTATCCTAGTCTCGCCCCGCGATAGCGGGAGGCGCTGGGCATTCACCAGCAGAAAAGCCGGTCGACACACCATGCGAGCCATTTCGACTTGTTCGCAATGGTGGAAGGCGCGCACCGGGCAAGATGGCCACAGCTCCCGCCGCCAAAGAAGCCCACGCCGCATCGCGCACACCGTGTTGTTTCGGGCATGCAAAATGAGAGCGGCGAAGACGAGGGTGGACGCGCTGCCTCACTCGCCGCGATATGCCCACGGGCCAAAACTACGCCCCCCCGCTCCATTGCACGAGACCATCCCCAAACGTGGCCGCCAATGCCGTGGAAGGCGTGACCGGCGTAGCAACACTATCTCGGATGCCCCTGCCGCCAAGGCGCGCACATGCTCGCCCCCATCACGCAACAAAACAGACCGAACAACAGTTCGCTAAGGCCCGTGGGCCCGCAACAGGGTGGGGAGTAGGGGAGAGGGGGCGGATCCAAAGGGTAGGTGCAACGGATTAGAGTCGAGATGGCGTGATCCGCCACTTACCACGAGATGAAAGGGAAGGGTGCGCTGCACCATTGGTGTCGCCATAGTCGCGCCGGTGGGGGGTGATGGATCCGCCCCCGTTGGAGCCGATCCGCCCCCGGACGCCCAGACCAACCCCGAGCCGGGGGGCGCCACCGGGCTGTCGCTGAAGGAGGCCGGGGCCGGGTATGGAAGGGGACACACAGACCGAGAGGCCGCATCGTGAGCCCGCCTTCCGTCCGAACTCCAGCCGCTGGAAAAACTCACGCGCCTAGCCACCGTGCCGCCCGGACCGACGAGGTTCCTCCCCCACACAAAGGAGCTCACGGACCTCCTCGGAGGAGACCTCGCCATCCTAGAGGGCTAGGCGGGCCTCCCGGTGGTCCTCTCCAGGGGCAAAGAGGGAGAGAGAAGGGGGTGGAGGGGTGGTGGCGGTTGGAGGGTGACCGCCGCCCGAGTCGCCTATGCGGGGCGACGGAGGCGGTTCCTTTCACTGGAATGTTGTCTCCAAGAACTTGTGCCAATCTTTCGTAACTTTTAGGCTCTCTCCGAAAGGTCCTAAATGACAGGAGAGAGGGGTGAATAGCCTAATAAAATTTCTACAAAACACTAGATCAACTTGTTAGAACAACAAATGGCGATAATTGCAGTTGCACTAGCTCTACTTGTCGGCAAAGCCACCTATTAACACTTCTAGTTGGTGAAGTCTCTAAATCACTCAATTTGCTAGGTCACTACTTTACCAACTAGGTGAGCAAACTAGATTACACTAGACAAGTCTAGGCAACTAGCAATTCTACACTAGGTAAGAGCTACACAAGCTAAGCAAACTATACAAGCACAATATGAATATCACTATGTAATTTCAAGAGTTGTGTAGATGTGATATACCAACGTGTCGAGGCAATGAGCCAATCACCGGAAGATGATGGATATACCAACGTGTCGAAGCAACAAGCACAATATGAATATCACTTGGATCTCACCCAAATCTCTCAAAGACGTGCAAGCATGCAAGCAAGAGAGAGGGAGGAGAATGGTTCAGCTCTAGAAGTGATGGAATGATTCAAATTCGCCAAGAGAGAGAGAGAGAGAGCCCAAACCGGCCACCCTTCTATTTATAGAGGAGGGCCCAACAACTAGCAGTTACCTCCTGAAAATGTGACCGTCGAACGCGTTAGTAGAACCACCGTCGGGCGCTGCACAGTGGCGTTCGACGCTCCTCCACGTGCCACGTGTCACTAGCCGTTTGAATCGGTTGTTGCCACCAACGGATAAATCTCAAACTTGCTCAACAACCACGCGTCGTACACGTCCTACGCCATGCGTCGGGCGCCAGTCCGAAGACGCCGTCAAACAACACCACCGTCGGACGCGCCAAAGCCGGACCGTCGAGGCCGCCCACCTCGGCGTCGACATGTTTACCACTCGCCGGCGCAGTCCAACACCTCTAGCGGTGTCCGACGCTGGCCACGCACCACCCCCGCATCCGAGGCAAAACCGCCGGGCCCGCTCGCGGCACCGGCCCGACCGCTTAGCGCCACCACCACGCGGACACACCACCAACGCCGACGTCCACGACCTCAACGTCCGACGCATGTAAAACCGCGTTTACAGCCCGTCGTCGACGCAAACTTCTCCACCTTTGCACATACATGCTAGCCAACAAGTAAAACAACTTGTGCTCCGGAGATAGCATGTTTTCACCAACAAATTACATCCGGCGCCATAGAAAATAAGTGTTTCATTTTTCCCAAAAGTGCGAATACCCTCTCGCAAGCTTGGGGGGGATGGACCCAAAGCCATCTCAACCCCGCAAACACCACCTCCTTTGTAAATGTGCCAACACAATGTGTTTGTGTGTTAGCATTTTCACAATCAATTTCAAAGGTTTGGTTATCTCTCTAGTTTAAGAATGCATGCACATGATTGTTGAACCTAGAGGCACATGAGGATCGATGTTTTACGACGTTTTCCCTTTTGATAGTGTGGATATCGATTCTAAACTACTCACACCCTCTATGGTGTCTTGAGTGTGAAATCAAAACGGCCCTAACAATATACCTTTGCCTTAAGCCCATTTTGATCCTCTTAAATCCACACCAAGCAAGCACTTAGTCATCTTTTGGATCACCTCAATTCATCCTCCATGACCACCATGCTTCACACTTGGTTAGACTCATCTCCAATCTAAACAAATACTTAAAATAGAGAGATTAGTCCTATGATGTCATCAATTAGCCAAAACCAAACTAGAGATCTTCACTCTCAGTGAGGCGCCTTTTAACACCATTGTATATATGGAATAGATGTTAGTAGTTTTTTTAGATTGGATCAATTTAAAATTGATTGACTTCTCCAACATGCTTTGGGCCCGGGTAAATAGTTTTGTTTTGTTTTTAAATTTCGAGCACAATCTATAGTTCTCTCTGTTGTCGCTAGACTGCACTTCGTGAAGAACTGACTTTATTATTATTTACAATGTTCTGTCAACTCGTAGAATGTGCTACATACTAAAAGGGACTCTTAAAGTGTACAAGTGTTAGGAATTACTGCCAAATGGTAAGCAACTATAGTAAAATTCATTCATCTGGCTGATTTCGTGCAGATAAGACCGTATCTTGTGTCAGACCAAGCGTAAGACTACACTGCAGCGCATGAGACGATGACCCGGGCATGTACGCGTCACATAATCTGGATGAGTTAGTTCATCATATCTTGCACTTGCAGAGCATAAAAGTGGAGGAGGCCAATAAGGTGGTTTTTTTTTTTTTTTTTTTTTTTTTTTTTTGTGACTTGGCCAATAAGGTGGTTGATGAGTTGAATTTGACGGTTTCCTGTATTGTATATATTGGTTCACCATGAGCAACCTCAGAGCCCAACCTGATGGCCTCCAAGGTATATGAGACAAATCTAACGGAGCACACATCACTGCAAACACACACAACACAACACAAACACTGCTTTTGTTATTCCTCCCTAATAATTATTAATATTTTTTCTTTGTGCCAGGACATGGATTTTAGCAGACTATAAATATAACAATCGCCTTAATTTTTCACCCACTGAAGCTGCTGCAGCGAAGAATATGAAAGGAATCAACCAAGCCCCTGCTGGTCTCATGACATGGGCCATGGGACGCCTCCTCCCCAAGCTGGTCGACTTCCTCAAGCAGGTGCACAATGTGCAAACAAGTAGTATGAAGAAAGACTTACTAGAGTCTCTTGAGAGACACCTGAGGAGAATGGAAGCTATCCAATTCAAGATGTCACAAGAGAAGCAGGACCAGCTTGACCCGCACAATAGCCATTATTGGGCCATCGATGCATGGGAGCTGTCATATGACATAGAGGATACTATTGACAACTTACTAGTGCTATGTTTCGAAGATGGCTCGGAGCCTAAAGAGAGCGTCATGGAGACGTTGGACGACATCAAGGCCCGAGTCAAGAATCTGGCTGCTGCTTCGAGGTCGCCTGCTGGTGATTTCGTGGCCACGGCGAGTAGTAGTACTACCATCGTCGACCCTTGTATTGAGGATGGGTTCAAAGAAGTGAGCCAGCTTATTAGCATCCACGAATTAACAGGTGAGGTCAAAACCATGATGTCTTCATCTCATGAACTGAAGACAGTTTCTATTTGTGGGCCTGGAGGAATGGGAAAGACCACCCTTGCAAAAGCAGTATATGACAGTATTCAAGGGGACTTCCAATGTAGCGCCTTTGTTTCTGTTGGCCAACAACCTGACATGAAGAAAGCCTTGAGGAACATTCTCATAGACCTTGCCAAGGAAAGGTACAGCGATCTTAACAAGGCCATACTGGATGAAAGGCAGCTCATTGACGAACTCCACCATTTCCTTAAAAACAAGAGGTATGGAATTCACCACCGGATACTATTTGCACGTAACAAAATATCGTATATATATGTACTTCCACCGTTTGAAACTGAGCTTTGCCATCTTGAGTAAAGCTTCTCTTAACGTTGACTAGGTTTATGGAAATTAATAACGTATGCACACATCTACCAAAAGTCCAATTTTGCCTATCTAATAAACTATTACCCAAAAATTGTTTCGGGGCATGCAAATGTGAAAACACAAGTCTTTGACCACCGACCTATCAACACCAAACAAATTTGGCGATCAATATTGGATATAATAGTTACAAATTGATTGTTTAAATAAGTACCAAACATGACTACAAGTTTAGAACACTAGTTATGAAAAAAAGTACCAATAACTCCATATACAATAATACAACACCAATAGATACATTATTATATTTTTTAAAAAATATTTTGATACTGCTTCATATTTTCCCGCTTAAAATAAATTAGTTAAGTTTTTTTAAAATTAATCATAATATTATAGT
Source organism: Hyparrhenia diplandra (assembly GCA_015847255.1). Taxonomy (NCBI): domain Eukaryota; kingdom Viridiplantae; phylum Streptophyta; class Magnoliopsida; order Poales; family Poaceae; genus Hyparrhenia; species Hyparrhenia diplandra. The sequence goes on along the minus strand of JADLZK010009626.1, from coordinate 220,563 downwards.
TTTAAAAAATACAAAACAACATTTTAAACTTGATATTTTTCAAAAAAGAAATCAATATTGATAGTTTGATGGTCAAAGATGTTTGGTTTTAGATTTGCATGGCCAAAAATAAATGTTTGAAAATTTTTAATATAGTCCAAATTAGTGAAGCCTAATGTCACGAGACCGGATCGATTGGGCCGGAAGTGACACATCGGCGGCGAGCTAGGCGGCGGAGGTGATGGTGTAGGCGGTGGTGGTGGTGTTAGGGGCGGTTGGGGAAGAGGAAGAGAGGAGGGAGCGGCGGTAGGGCGGGGGCGGCGTGGGTGTCTGGGCGGCGCTGGCAGCGGCGGCCGCGGAGCGAGAGACCTGGAACTAATCTTTATTATTGCTTGCCCCCAAAGAGATTACAAACTCCCTATTTATATGGCCCCTCCTATGGGACTTGTAATCCAAGCAATCTCTTCTAAAGGTTTCCTTATAGAGTTGGAATACCTTCTACCAAAGAATCCTATTTATTTCCTAATAAGGGTTTTCCTCATAGAGTTGGAATATCCCTTGCACACCAAGAAGTCCTAAAATAATCCTATCTTGACGATGAAGTGAAGACGGAGACGGAGAGGCGGCGGCGACGACCCCCCCCCCCTCTTCTAGGCCGACCGTGGCGGTTGGGCCTCTTTAGCGCACCCATGGCTGGCCCAATTCTCGCACGTGACATCTCCCCACCGCTTCGACGAGGCGGCGCGTCCCACGCCGCGGCCAACCCACCAGGGGGTGCGAAGGCAATGCCAATCGGGAAGTCGACGACGCCGACCGACACCGAGGATGAGGGAGCTTGACTTGTCATTTGAGTCATTGTAGATCATAGCTTCCTCGCCGTCGAAGGAGAAGTCGGCGCAAAAAGGTCGGGCGTAGATGTTGAACTTATAGCTCAGCGGTGGTTGCACAAAGGGTCGATCCATCCACGCCAGCACCTCATGACCGAGGCATCCAGATGCTCTCCGCCCCGGGCGTGTAGCCGGGGGTGCCGGAAGTAGGTGCACGACACATGTACCGAGCGTGGATGTGCTGCCGCAGTAACACGTGGTCGATTAGAGACGACCCGCAGACTAAGTGAGGCGAAGGAGGCAGCCATAGAGGAGGTCGCCGGCCACCCGATCGGCGGCCCGACTGGGCGCCGGCGCGATCCAACGATCGACACCGACGTTGTCGATGCCGAGGAACTCCCCGACCGCTGTCGCCGAACGTGAGCACCGCGGGCGTTATCGAGCCGGACTTTCGTGTGCACCATCGAGCAGGACACTTACCGGGCAGGCCCCGCCATCATCTCGGACGTGTCGGGAGGTGGAGGCCCACCGCAACACCATGCAAGGGGACGCCACCATCGAGGAGGAGGTTCTGGAGGAGCTCAGAAGCCGTAGGAACATAGTAGCGGTGGAAGTACCTCACGATGCCATTGTAGAGGTTCCACTCAGGTGCAGTCGCCTAGAGCTCGATGGCACTTGCAATGATGTCGAGCTCCTAGTTCGTCGTGGCTCCTGTGTGTAGCTCCGGTGAGGAGGTCACCCGTTGTCTAGTCGCCTATCGCCGCCATGGCGAGGGCCGTGCCGCCGCCCCCGCGCCTTTATCGCCCGTGAGCCGCATCGATGTCGGGCGACCTTGTCGCCGCCGGGTCGCCGACGCCCTCGCGCATGGCGCCGGCAGCTCCTCATCGTAGCGGCGTGCGAGGTCGATGGCCTCCTCCATCGAGCATGGCTCGAACCACTCAAGGACAAGACGAAGAGTGTCGCGTAAGCCACCGACGGCAGAGGCCGACGCGGGTGAAGCCGCTCGAGGTCCATGCGAGTTGCGTAGCCCTTGAAGGTGTCGATGTAGTCGTTCAGCCCGCCCTCCTAAGCAGAAGGTGTGAACTCTCCGGTGGTGTCGGTGACGATGGGCAGTTTGAAGTCACGTCGTAGGTAGTGGGTGAACGCATCCCAGACGACCAATGGCCTCCTCCGGAGTGGGAACCAGCATCAGAGTGGGACCTCGCGATGGAAAGAAAGATACCGGGCGTAGAACTCGGGATCGATGTCGTCCTTCAGCTCAAATTGTAGCTCCATCATGTGGATCCAGAGGTCGGGGTTGTCGCTGCTGTCATACTCCGGTACCTCGAGGCGCACAAATGTAGAGAGGGGGTGGGGTAGGTCCGTGACCCGAGGTAGGAGCGCCGCGGTGGCGCCGGCTGAGTTGCCGACTCTAGCGCTTACCATCGTCGGTGGGGAGGAAGAAGCGGCCGGTGCCGCTGGTGTCAATGACGGCCGGTGGTCATCCTCGACGACGCCGCTACCCTCCTCCATCTAGAGGGATGGCAACCTCGAGGCTTCGTCGATGGCGCATCGGGCGGGTGGCGCCTAGGGCAGCGCCGGGGCGCCGGGCCGGGCGGCGACTACCACCGGGCTGTCCTCCAGCCGCGGTCGCCGCCGCCATGGAACGGAGAGGGGGTAGCTGAATCTTCGGGCTGGTGTACAGGTACTCCAGCGGCGAAGACGCTGTCTCGATCTCGTATCTTGGCGCAGTTGTCGCCGAGGAGCTCCTTCAAAGACCTTGGTGAACTCGCATCTCTAAGCCATCGGAGGTGGGAATCGCCCCGGTCTCCGGATACTAGCTGTCACAAACCGGATCAATTGGGCCGGAAGTGACACATCGGGCGGTGAGCTGGGCAGTGGCAGCGATGGTGTAGGCGGTGGTGGTGGTGTTAGGGGCGGTTGGGGAAGAGGAGAGAGGGAGGGAGTGGCGGCGCGGTGGCCAGCAGCAGCTGGCGGCGCGGCCGGCGGCACACACCGCGGGGAGCGGGCGGCGGCCAGTAGCGGCGAGAGACCCGAAACTAATATTTATTATTGCTTGTCCCCAAAGAGATTACATACTCCCTATTTATATGGCCCTTCTATGGGACTTGTAATTCAAGCAATCTCTTCCAAAGGTTTTCTTATAGAGTTTAAATACCTTTTACAAGCAATCCTATTTATTTCTTAATAAGGGTTTTCCTTATAGAGTTGGAATATCCCTCGCACACCAAAAATCATAAAATAATCCTATCTTGACGATGAAGCGAAGACGGAGACAGAGACGGAGAGGCGGCGGTGGCGGCAGGGCTGGCCCGCTTCCCTGCGCGCGTGGGCCCCTCCTTTTTCTGCGCCCGGCTATGGCCGGTTGAGCCTCTTTAGCCCGCCCATGGCTGGCCTAATTCCGCACGTGACACCTGACTTAGGGCAAAACTAAATTAACATACAATACATTTTAGATCGGAGTAAGTAATGTTTTTTGGGCATCTTGATTTGTTACCATATTTCGTCACACCTTACTCCATTTTTTTGGCCTTTGTTTGGTTCCTACCCTAGTCTCGGTGTGCTTCATTTTTCTGGACTTTTACTTCATAAATCCAATACTCATATGTAGCACCATCATTTTTGTAATTTGGTATGTACATGTTGCGGATAAAGAAAAGATAACCCCACAACTAAAAATAGGGTGTTACTCCCTCATGCTTGGACCGGCATAAAGTAAATTCCTGTGTTTCTTTATTCTTACTTTGGATCTGATCTATCCCTAATAATCCAGGTGCTCCATATGCTACAAAATTTTATTTTTGGTTAACTGATGTTGGACAAAGTGCCATTTTTAAATTGCTTGCGAAGATGGTTATTATCCTGCTTATATTTATCCATATGTAGAAGTACTGATAGATAGTTTTACTAATTCGTGGTTCTTGCTTTGTCGTGTGAATAGGTTTTTAATTGTTGTCGATGATATATGGGATATGCAATCATGGAAAACAATTCAATGTGCATTGATAGATAGTGGTTGTGGAAGTAGAATAATCACAACAACTTGTATCCTCGACGTCGCCGAAACAAGTGGGGAAGTTCTCGAGCTAATGCCACTTTCTATTCATGGCTCCAAGGAACTATTCGACACCACATTATGTGGTCGTAAAGACACAATCACTTTTGATCCACTAGAGAAGTCCACTGAATATATACTAAAGAAATGTGGTGGCGTACCATTAGCTATAATTACAACGGCTAGTTTATTGGCTAGTAAACCACAAGAAGAATGGACTAAGGTGTACAAATCCATTGGATTTGCGCAAGATAATAAAAGTGCCGAGAACACAAGAAAGATAATCCAGTTCAGTTATTATGACCTACCAAGACATCTAAAGACCTGCTTGTTGTATTTTAGCATATTTCCTAATGACCACATAATTGAGAAAGACATGTTGGTGTGGAGATGGGTAGCCGAAGGTTTTGTGCATGAAGAACAAGGGGAATCATTATTTAAGATCGGAGAGAGGTACTTGTATGAGCTTATTAGTAGAAGCATGATCCAGGCAGTAGAAAATGAGGACACCAACATCTGTGGTTGCCGTGTTCATTACATGGTGTTTGATTTGATTCGTCTTGTGGCAAAAGAAGAAAGTTTTGTTACTATATTGGGTTGGGATGATCATGGTGAACATCTGTCTTATCAAAGCAATGCCCGTACAATAGCCGTCCATAATAGAGTCCTAGAGATGCAAGATCTGACTAAGATGTTGAAACCAAAAGTGAGGTCATTTAATGGCACTAGGTGTGGCATTAGCAGTATGATGTCACTACTATCAAGTTTCCAAGTTTTACGTGTCCTTTCTTTAGAAGGTTCTAGGCTCACTTCAGAAGGTTCTGATGGTCTAAAGAATCTTGCGGGGTTACTTCACTTGAGATACCTTGGAATTCGTGGAATGGATATTGGGGTTCTACCGGAGGAAATTAGTGATTTAAGGTTTTTACAGACACTAGACTTGATGGACAACATAAAGGTCTTGCCACATAGTGTTACCCAACTAAGGCAACTGAAGTGCTTGCGATGTCTTGGCACAAGACTACTAGACTTGCCAGAAGGGATGGGAAATCTAACATCGTTGGAAGAGTTGCGGTTGGGGAGAGTTAACAGATCCCCAAACTTAGCTAAAGAGCTGGGCAACATGACAGAGCTAAGGGTGATTCACATGTCTTTCTCCATAGGAATCTTTGATGGCAAATGGGGGACATCTTAATGAAGTCCCTAAGCAAATTGCAGAAACTTGAAGAACTAGAACTTCTCTGTGATGGACTACCACGCAGTCACGCGTTCTGCAGTTATGTCATTGGTAAAAGTGAATTCCCTAAATTGCGGTACTTGAGAATGAATACCTGGGTGATGTATCAGTTGGGTGCAATGCCCAGCCTTAAATGTATTGACCTCAGCATGCACATGTTGGGGGCCTTCAATCGTGCCACATTTGACTTGCATAAACTAAAATACTTGCGTTTACTTGAGAAAGCCCGTGTTGCAATCGTCTGTAATTGGCGAGGCAGGACGGAGGACGCAGAGGAAGCTGAGGCAGCACTGAGGCGTGTATTCCACAGCCATCCCAACCGTCCCACATTTATTCTTAATAGATGTGGTTGGCATGCAGGCGATAAGGTACTATTACAACTTCTTCTTTTTTTTTACAAAAAGCTACACTATATCCTTCATCTCATTCACATCACACCCATAATAAATGAATATATATAAATATATTGCTTGCAGATGCGCTCCGGATTACACGGTTATCGAGTAGCACCAGAAGTCATGTCACTAGAAGTTTTGAAAAACATTACAAATGATTTCTCCAAGGAACGAGAACTTGGCAGTGGGACATTTGGAAAAGTATACAAGGCAAGTAAAAAAAACACGATTATATATATGTCTAACCACAGCATTTTGCTTCATCAATATAATACGTAGTATTTATTACATGAAACCATTTCAACTGTTACAGTTACAGCTGCTGCCCTATTAATAAAAAAAAAATATCCTTTATCAAAAAATAAATTGTGGATGTTATCAAGGGATTTTTATAGTGAAAAAACATTTCTTTGGGCGAATGAAAAGCATATTTTGTACAATACTATTATTATGCTTACAATCGAGATGTTATCAAGGATTTTGATTGGTGACATGAGGACACTGTTCACCTAAATATATCAACACTATGCTATAATATTCTTGATTGTCCTATAATGTGTTGCATGGAGGTCATTTCTCTCTACATAAAGGTACGAGTACAAGCACATGTTAATGGATATGGGAGGAGAAATTAATGAAGGGCACGACTGATAGAATAACATGTTTGGAGTGAGGATTTTATATTCGTTATTTTCTGATACTTAGCAGATTCATGTAAACTTATATTTTAGTGATACACATTAAATCAATGTCGAATGCTAATAAGGGACGATGCTGATTAGGGTGTGCAAAATGACAAAGAGATTGCTGTGAAACTTCTTCATCGAACACAACGACATGACTACGAAGAGGAATTCAGGAAGGAGTTCGAGAACCTTAGGAGACTGAACCATCCTAATATTGTACAATTACTTGGCTACTGCTACGAAATAAAGCGTGAATTTGTAGCGTATGAAGGAAGACATGTCTTTGCTGATAACATCTATAGAGCTCTGTGCTTTGAGTACATGTACTATGGTAGTCTACATGGGCACCTTCATGGTAAGATGACGGTCCTATATTATAATTTCTGGCAATGTTGCACAGTGTTACACATGTCGTTCATCATCTCCATTTGTTTATTTTTGTAGATGAATTTTCACGGACTGGACTGGCAGACACGCTACAAAATTATTAAGGGACTTGCGAGGGTTTAAAATACCTTCATGAGGGATTAGAAAGTCAGGGTTTAAAATACCTTCATGAGGGATTAGAAAGTTGTATGTACCATTTAGACCTAAAACCTGGAAATATATTATTGGACAAAAATATGGTGCCAAAACTTGCCGATTTTGGTTTATCGAAGCTCGTTTGCGACAATCAGACTCAATGCACAACAAGCTTTGTAGGAACAATGTAATTTAATGCCTCTCGCTCTGAACTCAATTTTTGAAACCAACTAATTTGTGTTTTTTGTTTAACACTCTTTCATCTGCAATTTCTGATGTGATGCAGTAAATATTGCCCTCAGAATACATTGAGCAGAATTGTGTCTCCAATAAGTTTGACATATTCAGCTTAGGTGTTGTAATGATAGAGATAATTGCTGGGTCTGAAGGCTACCGCAAGACAGCTGAAATGCTCTCCCAAGAATTTATTGATCATGTAAGTTAAAGTCCCTTATATCAAGATACCTGGATATAGTTTCATCAAAAAAGGATACCTGGATATATAAAGAAGCCTAGAGCAGCATTTCGTTATGCATGACACATTTTGATAACTACTAAACGGTACACTTTCTTTGTGGGTCGATCTCGCAGGTACAAGAAAATTGGAGAAAAAGGCTACAAGCAACACGGGGCTATAACTCTAAGTCAATAATATATGAATGTCATCAAGTGAAGAGATGCATTGAAATAGCATTAGATTGTGTCCTTCCTGACCGAAAGCAAAGACCTAACATTGGGGATATCACAAGTTGGCTGAACGAAACAGAAAACGATACTGATATGTTGGCCACGACTTTCTTTTTAACCTCACAAAACGAGATATGACACAATGTTATGGCAACATCTAGACAAGAGGTAAGACATCACTGATACAAACTCCTCCATTAATTTGCTTCTCAACTGGGAATGTTGGTGAATTCTATTTGACCACAAATGTATTTTGAGATAGAACTAAATGTTGGCCAGCAAATTCTATGTGTTGGCTCATTTGGATCTCTTTTCAACAATAATATTTGGTGAACACACTATTTGTTGAGAAATACAACGGATGCTTGTACTATATATATATAAAGAAAATCAAGTGTACCTGGATCGAAAGAAGTCGATTCTAGTTCCAAAAAATTAAATAGTTACATATCGTTGCCCAACTCCATGTTATATTGCATTTTAGTTTATATTTTCAATCCTCTATTGATTATATTAGGGTTGATGTAAGCCCCCTTCATCTTAGCTGTCCTCATATGTATATATCTACTCCATCTGTCCTGTATAAATATTTTTTTTCTGCATTTGTCTTAAGTCAAACAACATGTGCGTCTGCGTCTAGCGTCTGCGTTCTTGTTTTGTCGCCTTGTTTGATATATGCTCCCACCAGGTGACAAGTATGACAGCTGCAATGCGAAATTCTTCCAAGACAGCACTTGATCCCAAACAACACGTGCAAAGGGACATCACATTGAGAGGTGTGGTCCAGTGTCCAGAGGACCATTACAAAGAGCACTGATCCTAGTGCGGCCATCCTTTTTTCTGAAGATTGTCCGTTGTTAGGATTTTGTCATGCAGTAGGTTCCAAGCGTGAATTTTGCTTTTGTTCTCCGCTTTTGCTTTCCAAACGAGATCATGTTGGAATTTTTGAAGCGAACCTCTGAACCATGGGCGGATTTAGGGGTATTCCCCAATTTTCCTGGGAATACCCAACTATTTTGGTACACGTTCATGTATATATGTGTATATACTTGTATATATAAATGTATAATGCTATAATTTGCGGTATTTTCATGTATTTCAACCTCAAAGAGGTAAAAACTGGTCTTTCAATTAGAAGTCCAGAATCTAGAAAGCAAATATTGGTTTGAAGCCTATGAATTTGATTTATTAGCAGTGCTATTTGGCTATATTTTAAGCCTATGAATTTGATTTTTTTATGTAGAAATAGGAATACCCAAGTTTCAATTCCTGGCTCTGCCACTGCTCTGAACTGCACTATGTATGCTGAGCGAGTCCAGTACACTCCATCATTTGTCCACTTCCAAATAATGAAGTCAGGGACCTTCCCTGATCACCTGTTCATGAGACCCCATGGATCCCAGCTGCAATATGCTCCATGTATACTTTTCACAAGATTGGCCTAATCACTTGCTAGTGTCAAACTATGGATTTTCAAATCAGAGCGTCACAACACATGACCGCCCGGCCCATGGAGGAGGTGCGCGCAGGGCTGCCGCCGCCGCCATCGCCGCCTCCATCATCCACGTCATCGTTGCTTCGGATTAGGATTATGACTTTTTGTGTGAAGGAGATATTCCACTCTATAAGGAAATCTCCTATATTAGAAAAAGAATAAGGATTTGCTTGTAAAAGTTATTCGAACTATATAATGAAACCTTTAGAGATTGCTTGAGATACAAGTCCCATAAGAGGACTATATAAATAAGGAGGATGTGATCTTTTAGGGACAAGCAAATAAAAAACATTCCCCGCTTCTACTCCCCCGACTCCAAGCACCGTCACCGCCCCTCCCTCGCGCCCGCTGCCCTAGGGCAGGGCCGCCACCGGCCACGCCACCGGCACCGTCATCGCCGCCCTCCCTAAGACGGTTGTGATAGCTGGTATCCGGAGACCGGGACGATCCCCACCACTGATGGCTTCCGAGATGCACGAGTTCTTCATGGCTCTCAAACCTAGAACTCATCACCCAGGACAGTTACCCTTATCAATGAAAAGGCTATGTTATGCATAAAAAAAGACTATGTTATGCCTAGAGGAGGATTAAATTGGTCTTCTAGATGGAGAAAAAACATACTCCCCTCATTTCAATATTAAACTATTTATATAGACACAATAGATACCTTGATCTACAGAACGCAGACTCTGTATTTTTTCTCAGTTCAAAAGCCTTTTTTTTTAATGAAAAAGATAGTCCCAATCTGCTTACTTGTCCCGCCGGTCCAAAAAGGCTGCTACAGGAGCAGCCAAGGAAGCATACTCGGAATTAACAGGGCTCTCAACAGAACGGCAGATACTTTAGCTAAACAGGCCTTTAGAGACTCACACTCTGAGTCTTCCTGCTCCTGTACAACTCATGTCCATCCGTGCCTAGTTTTGGATGCACGCACTCTGTTAGGCTGATTACAGCTTCTTGTTGTTAATATAATATATTATCGTTTATTGGAGACTCGGAAGACTTGTGGCAAGGGCGTCTCCAGCGCCAGTAGCCAAGGACATGGTGTGACATGAGCATCCTATATTTTCCAAGCCGCGGGTGGCCCCCCCGCATTCTGTCGCGGGCCTGGAACACGACAATGCATCGGCCATCGGCGGCGACTTTGGTAGTCGTCGATCAAGCTCAATATATTAGCGTCCGTGCTGCTGCTGCTGCTGTGCTGCTGCTGTTTATAATATTAGTAGAAGATAGGACCTTCTGTGCGCTGATCTGATCCTGCTGGTGTGGTGTCCTCAACTCCTCAAGGTCAGTGCTAATCCTGGATCGCTACCTAGCTTTTTTCCGATTTCTATTGATGTTTACAAAACAAGTTTGCTCGGCTCGATCGATATTAGTAGTGTGACTTAACTGGTTTCTGCTGCACTGGATCCTGGATTATATATGCGTGCCTACTATCATATGATCCAGATCCACGTATGTAAAAAGCTAGGATAGTACTACTAACTAATAGGCCATCGAACTACATATTGTCCGGTGCATCATTTCTGTGGCTCATAAATCCACTGGTGCTGCTTTGTTACGAGAAAAAATATTAATTGTACCATAGTTGATAATCAGGCCTGTCAAATTTGGTTATGTAACCTAAGCCAAGATGTGGGTGCAAGCAGGCGTGAAGAGTGTTGGTTGTCTTCTTCACCGAGTAGCACCTAGCTTAGTGGTGATTCTGTAGGGAAGGGAAGGGCACAAACATGTTTCAAATCTATAAACCCTTTCCATCTTGTACTAAATACCTTTTTCTCACTTAATAGCAAAAAGGCGTATGCATTTTTTTTTCTCGAACACGCAAAAGGTTTGCATGTCTTTTGTATGTATTAAGACGAAAATAGTTGAAAGTTCCAACGACGCACCATGAATAACGCTCTATGGGGAATACAATTATACACGTAGCTCTGTCCTCCCTAGCAAAAAAGAAATCAAAGCAATTACTCGCTAGATAAATAACCCGATGCGTCAACGTCCAAACGGACACACGGCTTACACGTCAAATCGTCGGCCTCGGCCCTACACCTGGCGAGTCCTGTAAGATCCGACGCAACACCTCTTTATGTGAGGGACGACTGCGGTTCTCGTTGTAGACTCTGTCGTAGTAGGCCTCCCATTTCGCCGCGGAGGGTACTATCCGTCCATCGATAAACCCCAACCGCTGCATCACCAACATCTCCTCGCCCCCGCTTCGCAACTAGGACACGCACGAGCGGTTGAGCGGCGAGCCTTTTGCTGCGGTGCGGCAACGTAGGCTGCCGTGGTGACACCTCGACCTGCATAGGCAACAAAGGCGACGACGCCTTGCGCAGAACCTTGCCTCTAAACAGCTTCATCCTCTCGCTAAGGGAAGATTGCGGAGAGGCGACTATACGCCTATGCCGGTTGGTGTGGCTCGCGTGATGGGCTCAGCGTCGACAGCGTCGAGCTGACCTCCTAGAGGCGCGACATACTTGGCTCAGGTCAGCATTGGGCCAAAGCCTCGCGAGATAGCCGTCGCCCACCGCGTCGCATCAACGTCCGAGGGGTCATCGAACACCAAATACATTGGCGTGACCGACCAACCCAAACGAGTGGTCACCGAGGGTGAGGCAGGGCGTGAAGTTGGTGGTCATGGCGTGCAGCCGCCGACAATCACCAGCAGTGTCTCTACCATCTGCGCGACCGGCGGAGACCACGGGGCGACCCGGCTACAAGCGAGCAAAGTCGCAAACTCGAGCAGCATTAGGTCGTCAACAGGGTCACGACTATCGGTAGCATCCATGCGCGCAACCGTCGACAACGGGTCGAGCAGCTGGGACTAATGCGCTGGAAGCCCCACCGCCCTCAGCCTAGGCGTTCGCAGAGGTAGATGAGGCATCGCATGTTCGTTGGTAGCGGCGACGGCGTCGTCATCGTCGATGTAGTTGTCCTTCTCCGCTACTCCCACCCGCACCAGTAGCACCTCTTGCACAGAAGTCTGGAAAGGAGGTGGTCGTAGGCTCCGGCCCAACAGGCCTGAGATCGACTGGCGGGGGCCTGTCCCCGCCGCCGGTGGAGACTGGCGCTGCCAGCACCGTCACTTAGCTTAGGCCCCCGATGTTTGTCGTAGCACCCTGTGTGCTCCCAGACGAACCCGCCAGGGAGACTGACGGGGCACCTACACAGGCATACCGCTGAGGCGGGTCAGGCCCTTCGACCCTGGGCAAGGTGCAGTCCCTATCAAAGTGGTCACTACCGAGTGCGAGTAGGATAGACAAGTGAATCACCTATCAAAGTGGTCGCTACTCAGTGGGCCACTGGGCCTGGACAGGGCTGGCCGAAATAGCCCTCTAGCCAAGCCCCCATTGAACGGCCCAGGCCTGAGCCAGCCTCGGTCTGAGTTTGGGTCACCGCGCGGTGCTGCTTCCCTCCCGCAGTGCCCCTTCTTCCGCTCCTCGGCTCCCGCTCTCGCCGTCCCTCCTCCCCCCGCCGTCGACGGAGGACAAGCAACAGCGGGCTCCCGAAGTTGCGCGCCCACCGTATTCCCCTCGCCTTCCCTTCCTCCTCCGCCACCGGAGCCGGAGCGTGTTCCCGGAGGTCCCGGAGTTGGCGTCGCGCGAGGTCACCGCCGCCCGCCACTGCCGCTGCCACCGAGGCGCAATCACGCTTCATGAGGGCATCGGGCATGCCCTCCTCCGCCGACCCGCCCTGCCCAGTTCCCCTCCGTCGCGAAGTCCTTCATCGCCGCCGTGAGTTGGGCGTATGGGATGGGTCGCGTCGGCCCCGTGCTGGTCTCGAAGTCGCTGACGTCGAGGGAATCGTCGCCGTCCGAAGTGCTGGACAGAGGAACGAGAACGAGAGCACCGTGTGGTTTGCAGCATACTCGTCACCTCTTGCGATGGTTAGCTTCATCCTTGCTGTGCGTTGTGCCATGGATAGTTTCCGGCAACGATGATTGTCTGAGCAGAGCAGTCAGGCGTGCGCGTGCACCAGGTGTACGACGAAATTTCTCAAAAAGGTAAACTTACCAAATCAGAGAAGTGGTAAGACTATCCAAACAATCAACCAACCAAACATGCTCTAGAGCTAGCCAGGCTAACAAACAACCAACAAGTAGATGTTAGCTTGATGGAGGCAGGCGAGGCCAGCTTTGGCTTACTTTTGCTAGGCAGGCTTGAAAACGAACCAAACACACCTTTGCCGGGCTTACATCCCCGTTCCCAGCCGTGGCTTCCCATCACCATCCTCTATGTGGATAGGCATTAAATACTACTCCATACGCTCAAACCCTCAGCCATCTCTCAGCCGCTAGCTTTGTTTTGTTTTGTACGTGCATGTCAAAAGCATTCAGCCGGCGGCCGGCTGGCTTATAATACTTGAGAATGCCTTTGCAACTTGTTTTTATTTGATGTTTCTTCAATTCTGTGTTGGAGCTTATCCTCAGTCGTCCTCATCACAAATATCGACGCCCTCCATCTAGTCTCTGTCTGCCCGTCCCTCAGCTCCTCAAAGCTAGCCTCCCTCCCTAGCAGGTCAGTACTAATTCTCGTTCTCGCTAGTTAATCTTCTTCTTCTTCTCCTTGTGTTTAATTATTTGTCCAGATAAATTCTGTATCCATGCATTTGGAGACTCGTCGTTAGCGCTGATTATTATTAGTCAAACTGTTGCAGCTCTCCAAAATACTTAGCTGTCATTTTTACTTTCAAAACAGTTGCTGCTGGCTCTCCAAATTGAAGACATATGATTAGCATATATAGCGCCTGCAATCTGCATAAGATCGATCAATCTCCCCAGTTCCATGTGTAGCATTAAATTGGGGTAAGTGCCTATACACCCCCTAGCTTATTCGTTGGTTTTTGAGCAGTTATACAGATCCAGGGGTGGGAGATTAGTCTTTGATTTGAGCGGTTATTTCATCCAGTGCAAATAAGCCATATTTTCAACCTAATTGTCTGCAGGTAATAAGCCCTTGTTAGGATGATGATGATGATATGCTCGGGATTCAGCTGGCCAACAGAGAAACTCTGCATTTGAGGTTAGTTAACAGGAAGGCAGATATATACAGAGCAACTCAGCATGCGAGTATGTCACCTGTGTAGCATGTCCAAAAGGCAAAAGGAGCATCTAATCTAATTATATATATTATATACTGCACTTAGCCTTACTTACGCTAATTAACTAGTACTATATCTTATCTGCGTGCCAGGACATCCGATTCTAGTAGCAGTTATTATGTGAAGATATATCAACCACCTTAATCTTCGTCCACTGTCAAATCACATACTGTAACTACATGACCTTCAAATATGGAAAGAAAAGGAACAGAGCACCACCAATCCGCCATGGATCACATGACAGGAACCATTGGACGCCTCCCTCCCCAAGCTGGGCGAGCTCCTCAAGCAGGAGCGCAACCTGCAAATAACTAGTACTCCTACATACATAAAGTCTCTTGAGAAGGAGCTCAGGAGATTGGAAGATCATGCTCAAGCTAGTCAGGATGCCACAGCCACAGCATTGGTCCTACCGACTGAGCTGAGAGAGCTGGCATATGACATAGAGGACACCATCGACGACTTGATGCTACCCATCGACCAGGGCAAACAAGTGATCAGACAGCCTATCATCAACCAAGACAGCTTCAACAGGAATAAGATTCTGATAAAAAACATCAATGTTCGAGTCAGAAATCTGGCTGCCTGGTATGCTGCATATCTTGTGCCTACGACGATTCGCACTGTTGAACATGTCTTGAGGATGGGTTCAAACAAGTCAGAGAACCTGTTGGCATTCACAAGCCAATGAGTGAACTCATATCCATGATGTCCTCGTCATCTCAGCGATTGAAGATAGTTTCTATTTGGGGGGCACAAGGAATGGGCAAGACAACTCTTGCAAAAGCAGTCTATGAAAATATTGAAGGGGATTTCGACTATACGGCTTTTGTTTCTCTTGGCATGCAACCAGACAGCATGAAGAAAGCCTTGAAGGGCATTCTTTTACACCTTCACAAGAAAAGGTACTACATCGATCTTAACATGACCATGATGAATGAAGAACAGCTCATCGGTAAACTCCGACATTTCCTCGAGAACAAGAGGTATGGACGAAGCCACTCGATGTATATATTTGGCTCCTTTTTTTTTTCTCAGAATTGTTCGTTGAGAGCATATATACAGATATTATTTGAGTTTCTTTAGCCCGCATATATAAGTGAACTTACTCCAGCTGTTTTGAAATGTAAGTTTGTCGTCATGAGTCAAAACTACATTTAAGACATTAACTGCACTTCGGTTAAAAAAAGACATTATCTGCACTTTCTTAGATTCCTTCCATTTTAAGCTTTTGTGGCCACAAAACATAGTGTTGGGTTTGCTGTCGAGTACAAAAGACATGCCGAGATCAAAGGTTATATAGTCCATTGGTAGGGTTGTATTTACAGATTGATTTTCTAGTTTGTAACAACAGAATCCCATCTAGCCAGTTTCCATGTATACCTATCTATTTTCCTTGCCTGACAAGTAGATGATGCATTCCCAGCTAGTTGGATTCACCCTCAGCCAAGCGGACCAGAACCCCCAAGGGAGTTGGTTTCATATCGAGTACAGGGATATATCAAGGTGACTGTCAGCTGCCCAATCGGTGTGTGTGTGGTGTGGGGGGGGTGGGGGTGGGGTTGGGTGTGGTTACCCTAGCTAGTGAGCATAGGGTTACATATAGAGTGCATACTTGATCGGTTGCAACAAGAGTGTCCCGATCTAATTGACTTCCATGTATACCTATCCGTTCCTTAATTATCGTCCAAGTAGATGCATGATGCATTCCCAGGTTGAATTGTTCCTTGGCCAGTCAGATCGGACTGGGCGCCGGTTATAGGGCACCCGAGGCCTATGTATTCGTCAGTAGAGCTTTTGTTGTGATTCGAAGAATTGGATGAAGCTTCATTTGCAATCTTCCTGTGTTCTTTCTGATCCCTATAGGTGTGTGGCACCCATGGGTACGATTGTTATCTCTATTCTAGCAAGACAAGTAGGAACTTAAATTATATCTGCAATTTGTAAGTGTGTGCAGTGTTTTTGGGAAACTTGTGTGTTTCGGTTATCGTGCTTATGTATTTTGTTTTTCATCTACAGAAGTCTAGATAATTGTGCTAATTCGAGGCTCTTGCTTTTCTATGTGAATAGGTTCTTAATTGTTATCAATGACATAAGGGACATATCATCATGGGAAGTAATTAAATCTGCTTTGGTGGATAGTGGTTGTGGAAGTAGAATAATCATAACTTCTCATGTAGTCGAGGTCGCACAATCGAGTGGTGAGGTTTTGGTGTTAATGCCACTTTCTATTGTTGGCTCCAAGGAACTGTTCTATGATATATTACGTGATCGTAAAGACATAATTAATTATGATGCAATAGATGAGCAGATCACTGAATATATTCTACAGAAATGTGGTTGTGTACCATTAGCTACAGTTATGATAGCTAGTTTGATGGCTTATAAACCACAAGAGGAATGGACCAAGGTGTACAAATCTATCGGATTTGCCCACAACAATAATGCAGCTGATGAGGACAACACAAGAAAGATAATCCAGTTTAGTTACTATCAACTGCCAAGCCATCTGAAGACGTGCCTGTTATATTTGAGCATATTTCCTGATGACCATGTGATTGAGACAGACACGTTGGTGTGGAGATGGGTAGCCGAAGGTTTTGTGCATGATGGCCAAGAACAAGGGGCATCATTGTTTAAGGTCGGAAAGAGGTACTTGTATGAGCTTGTCAGTAGAAGTATGATCCAGGCAGTAAAAAATGAGGACACCAACATTTTTGTTTGTCGTCTCCAAGGCATGGTGCTCGATTGGATTCGTACCGTGGCCAAAGAAGAAAACTTTGTCAATATTGTATCAGGGATTGGTATGATGACTATCATCAACATTGCCAATGTAACAATGCTCCTATAATGGCCGTTCATAACCATAATAGACCTCTGGATGATCTGGCAAGAATGTGGGAACAAAAAGTGAGGTCATTTAATGTCACTGACTGTAGTATCAGCAGTACGATGTTTCAGTACCAAACTTTTCAGGCTTTACGTGTCCTCTCCTTAGAAGGTTGTAAGTTAACTGCCTATTCTGATGGTCTCAAGAATCTTATGGAGAGGTTACTTCGCTTGAGGTACCTAGGACTTCGTGGAACATACATTGAGAATTTACCTATTGGAGTTGGTGGTTTAAGATATTTACAGACACTAGACTTGACAGATACCTACATAAGGGCATTGCCAAGTAGTGTTACTCAGCTGAGACAACTCAAGTGCTTGTTGTGTTCTGCCTTACACTTGCCACCAGAGGTGGGAAACCTAACATCGTTGGAAGAGTTGCGGTTGGTGGTAGTCAACAAAACCCCAAACGTTGCTAAAGAGCTGAGCAAGCTGACAGAGCTAAGGGTGCTCCATATTGTTGTTTACAGAAAGAGCTTCAGTGGCAAATGGATGAAAGGCTTGGTGGAGTCTCTAAACAAATTGCAAAAATTGAAGAACTAGAGCTCTTTCGTGATGGCCGAGCGGCGACAAGACCTGCCGTCATGTCATTGCTCCTGGTGCATTCCCCAAATTGTGGTACTTCAGAACAAATACTTGGCTGATGTATCAGCCGGGTGCTATGCCGTGGCTTAAATCTGTTCAGCTTGAAGTTCCTGTGCGGGCTCTGAAGGATGCCAACTTTGACTTCCACGACTTGTTCAGTAAACTGAGGCACCTCCGTTTGCTTGAGGAAGCTCATGTTGTAATCAATTGTTGGGAAGCCAAGATAACGGAAGCAGAGGAGGCCGAGACAACACTGAAGCATACAGTCCAAATCCATTCCAACCGTCCCAGGCTTATCCTTAACAGAGTTGGTCGGTGTGTAGACGATAGTAAGCAGGTACTACTGTTACTCTGCTAGTAGTAGCATTCTTTGATTTATTCTATCCTTGACTTATTCTTAATCAGAGTTGGTCGGTGATTGCTTACAGATAAGCCTCCTCAGGGGTTGCACGATTCTGGAGTGGCACCACAATTCATGCCACTGGAATTACTGAGACAAATTACTAATAACTCGAGGAACAAATGCTTGGTAGTGGGGCATTTGGAACAGTATACAAGGCAAGTAAATCACACGAGTATTATTAATTGTTTCATCAATATAAAATAGGATTTACAAACAATTTTAACTGTTGGGATGGGACTTCTAGCTAGAACAAATCCATCAACAGATTATTGAAACTAGAGTTGCATTTTCCATAAATTCTGATACACGTTAAGAGGCTGTTGCAGTTCTGTTTGTCAGTTGCCACCAACTTACTGTAGATTGGTGTCTCATGACACAGGTCACAGCCGTACATGTGCGGGGCAGGTAGGGTGACACAACTCCAATCTGTCCCATGCACAATTGCACATGCTACTTATCCACCAATTACATAATGGTATAAGAAATAACTACGTACACTAGGGATATGCATGATTTCCCAGATTATTCTACATAAATATCAGGGTAGTACATCAATAAGGGACAAGTAGAAGAAAGTTAAAGGCTATGCACGACAGCATATTAATACAGGTATATCAAATAATATGTTTTGAGTGAGAAAATTTTTAATTTTGGTGATACTAAATTTCCTCATGCAATAAACTTCTATTTTGTTAGTACATAATGTCATCAATGCCGAATGTTGATTAGGGTGTCCTAAGAAATGGCAAAGAGGTTGCTGTGAAACTGCTTCTCAAAATGTCGCCAAGCCTCAACTATGAAAAGGATTTCATGAAGGAGTTCGAGAACCTTAGGAGACTCAACCATCCTAATATTGTACAGCTACTTGGCTTCTGCTATGAAACAAAGCTTGTTCCTGAAGAGTATGAAGGACAGTATGTTCTTGCTGACAAAATCGATAGAGCTCTCTGCTTTGACTATATGCACAATGGAAATCTACGCCGGCACCTTGACGGTAAGATGATGGTGGTCCTATATATATGTATAGTATATTGGCAGTATTTCTTATCATTACATTTTGTCCATCTCTCTCTATTTCTGTAGATGAATCCCATGGATTGGACTGGCAGACGCGCTATAAAATTATAAAGGGGACTTGTGAGGGATTGAATTACCTTCACAAAGGATTGGAAACTCCTATGCTTCACTTAGATCTAAAACCTGAGAATATATTACTCGACAAGAATATGGTGCCAAAACTTGCAGATTTTTGGTTTATCGAAGCTCGTTTATGACAACCACACACAAAAAACATCAAGCCCTTTAGGAACAAGGTAACTTAGGGTGTGTTTGGTTGCTTTTTACCGTGGCTTTTGCCCCTAAAAGCCAAAAAGCCCAACCAAAGGGTGGCTTCCATCCAAAGCCAAAGCCAAAAGCGCTTTTTGATCTAGTGCAAATTTCATCAAAGCCAAAAGCAGCCTGCACAATCGCTTTTGGGGTAAAAATTACCCACCGCATCGGGTTATGGGAAAATAACGTTTCGTTCTTTTTCTATTCCACATCGCGCCTCACCCCGGCACTTCTTCCTCGCGAAGCGCATACAGCCGGGCGTCCGCGACTCTCCTCAGGCGCGGTGGCTCCGTGAGCTCCTCCCCTTCGCGACGGTGGGGCGACCCCGCCCCCGCACGGCTCGGGTCCCGCGCGAGCCCCCCGCGCGCGGCGGAGGCCCAAGAACGGGCGGCGCAACCTTCTTCCCCGCCCCCCGGCGAGTGGGTGCAGCCCCTGTGGAGGCCCATCCCCCGCGATGAGCACCATGGTGACATCGAGCCGCGGGCACAGAAGACCTTCGAGAGCCGCTGCGTATGGGAGCGATGTGCCCGACGCCGCCGGTGTACGTAACGGTGATCTACTTCACGGATCCGTTGTCCATCTCGCGCCAAAATCGAATCAGAACACCCCGTGTTAATTACCGCTAAGCAAAGGGGATTTGGCCAAACACAAGTGTATTAATTCGTGGTCATGAACTCCACAATAAAAAGTCATTAAGGGTTCATGTTGAGCAATTGCCTCAAAATGCTCTCGATTGGCTTAAAACCCCGGTTTAAAGAATTATTAAGTTGCCGCTTTGACTAAAGTGGAATTATATTTTCTCGAGCAAGATATGAAGTTTGACCTTTAAGTGAAATTGAGATTTTGAGCAGTACAACAATTGTTATTTAGGGGTCAAGTCATGATTCAGCTCCTAAGTACCTCAAATATATCACTCAAGTTGGAAAGAAAGTTGATTTCCGTGACTTAGAATATTAAGTCCGAAAACCATGAATATGGATCGACGCCTCACGCTCTCGAGATTTTGTTAAGCAACTTGAGTTGGACTAAAAATATGGATTTGAGTTTATGCTTTGAGGAACAACATATCAAAAGTTGGGATCGGTCGGTAGGTTTGACAAGGTCTCGACATGTTTTTTCGATCGACATTAATATGTCGACATTGTCATGTTGGCATATGATTATATTCTAATCCGTGCAGCTAATGGTCAAAGTGTCTTAACAAGAAATGTAGAGCATCATTTGGAGAACAAATGTCGCTCTTGGCCCATCTCCAAATTCGCCCATAGCAGGCCCAAACTAGCGCCGCAACCGACCTCCTTTTAACACGGTCAAGTGTTCGATGGAATGCCTCAATGGAATGTTCGCTGCCCGTGATGTGTCACCGCGCGCCGGGGCACACACTGTATCGCCATTGACGCCACGGCCTCTCCTCCTCCGTCGTCGTCGCTAGGACCCCGCCGCTTCGGCCCGAGAGGTCCAGAGCGACTTTCTCCTCCTCCCCGCCGCTTCGCGGCCTTCCCTTGGTCGCCGCCGCGACGCAGCGTCGCGGCGCCCCGCCATGGACGGGGCCGCTCGAGCTCAGGGCCGCCGCCGCCTTCATCCCGCCACCACCACCGCCGGTGTCCTCGCCCCGACCGCCCCTATTCCGCTTTCGCCGCCGCCGCCGCGGCTTCGCCGGCCGCCGGTGTCGCAGGCCGCTACGGCGGCGAAGCCGCTACTCGCCAGAGCGGCCGGAAGCCGAGCCCCAGACGCCTCAAGGCCGCAAAGGCCCTCCACCGTCCGCCGGCCAAGTGACCTGGGCCCTACGGGCCGCTGCCGAAGGGCTGGGACGACGTCCCGCTTTCCTTCTTCCGTTCCCGCCGTGTTCGAAAGAGCGACGAAGAAGATAGAAGGAGGACCCGCTTTAAATAGAAGCTTTTTCCGTGATTTCCAATGTAAATTTCTTAACTCTTTTAAATAGTGTTTCATACCCGCTTGCGCCGTAAAAGTATAAGGGTCTTTTTGCAAAGTTGCCAAGTCAAGGTCTGCAAAGTCGTAGTTGGGCCGCCTTTACTGTTCATGGGGCCGCCCGCTTTTGGCCTGCTATCGTTGGAGTGGGTCGAGCGCGCGCCCAAAGGCCGTTTCGCTTTGAAATTGTTTTATCAATTTCGTGATTATGAATAGTGCCCGATTTTGTGATTTTCATATAAATTCATTTGCTTGCTTAAAAATTTTAAAAAATTTTTGTGTAGCCTTCTTATGAGTATGTTTACATATGAAAGTTATGAAACTTGAGTTTTAAGTAGTTCTTGCATGTTTTAAAAAATACAAATTTTAATTGAAAATGCATCTTCCATGTTTTTTAGAAAATAAAATATTTATTCAAAAAATCATGAAAATTTATTTGGTGCTGTTTTTTTATGATGTGATCTACTTGTATAAAAAGTTTGGAGTCATTTTGAAATGTTTAAATTATTTTCTATTTTATGCTTTATTTGTTTAATTAGAAAAAGAGAGTAGTTAGTGTAATTGACCTAGGTTTGATGTGTGCTTTGGGATTGTTTTGTGAAACTTGGATCATACCACAATCAAATGGTCCTTGAGAACTCCTTAGGCAATGGTGATGATATCTTATAGAGTAGTTCAACAAGTTGGTTTTGTTGGGTTGTAACTTTATCGCGAAGGAAAGTTGTACTCAAGTGTTTATTATTTCATGCATCATCAAGCATCATATTTACCATTCCATCATGTTAAGCAATGTATCATTATTACGTGTAGTGAACGAGAGTGATGTGGTTAACGATGATCAAGCTTTGGAGAAGGTGCATCCACCCGAGGTGTGGTGTCAAGTGTGACTCGGGATCCGTTTTTGGATTCCTTCGACTTTCCCCTCGCAAATGTGCAAGCCCCTGAGCATAAACCCTTCTCTATTTTATAAATGTTTTATTCACCTTAAGTCTAGTGCAATGTGCATTAAGTTAGTAGGAGTTGGTTGATACCGCTTCGCATGATTACCTTGATCTACGCTATTCCGTAATTTATCCCACTAGTATGTGTAGGTCGCATTTTTTATGCTTAGTAATGCCTAGACTTCGTAGAAGTCGAAAAAGATGGTTTCATCATTCGCGAGATATAGGTTTTATCTTTGTTCCTCCCTGGCTATGGAAAAAGAGAACACCCCGATGGTTGTTCATGAGTATAAATATGGTAGTGATGAATTTGAGATCGGACGGGGCATAGGTTGAAAGCCGGGCGGATACCTAGTCGTGCTTGTCCCGTGTTGGTCGTATAAGGACCGGCCCGTTGTTTGGATTGTTAAGTTCGTGACTTTTTTGAACACAAGTACGCCCGAGGCCTTCGGCAAAGGCACGGGCTGCCGTTGTCACCCTAGGTCACGACCCTAACTAGCCACATACTCCTGTAGAAGGATCTCGGTGGAGCCAAATCGAGAATGGCAACCACGCGACCGGGAGTGGAGAGATGGCGGGAGTAGCGTGTACCCACCCTACCGGGTCAAACCGCCATTAGGACGGGATAGGGAGGTGAGTAACGTGCTCTCGGGTGGCGCAGCCTCGCTCCCGCTTTGGACAAATCAAAGAAGGTTGATATATGCAAGCTTAAGTGCTACATATGTCGTGTGGTTAGGGATCCCCAACCGGTATTAATCGGTTCATGAATCGCCGTTGCTTCTGCTATGGAGACTCGCTCTTCTCGCCCATTCATCGTAGTAATTGAAGAAACAAGGTTACTCATGGTTATGCAAGGAAAAGAGATGCGAGATAAGTTGAGATGTGTTGCTTAAAAAGTGTTTGAGATAGAACAAAAGTGCAAATCTAGCTTTATTTATGCTCCAATAAAATTTATGCTAAAAATATTGAAAGTAAGGATCCACTTGTAGTAAGCTTTTCGCAAACTCCCCTTTTCTAGCTCTACTTCCCTTAAGCCGATATCCTTGGAGTCTTTTCTTTTGTCTTTGGGTAAGTCTTGGCGGAGTACATTGTGTACTTTCGTGGTTTGTTAACCCTTGTTGAAGGTGTTGACTCGTGTCTTTGTTAACCAAAGTTGTGTCTGGGGCGCGATATGACTTGGATGTCTCCTTTAGTTATACTCGCCTTCCAAGAAATTAAGTTAAGTTTACTCAAAAGTAACTTACTCATATTTTGTAAAGAGTGAAATCCACTAGAGGTCCTTGAACTTGTTCTGAGGGGTCATCTAGGTCCATGTACTTAGAAAACTAGATAAACAGGTCCTTGAACTTGTCTAATTGTGTCATCCAGTCCAAAACGGGGTTTGACCGGGCCATGTTTTGCTACAAAGGACCGGGTTTTGCTACAAGAATGTGCCAGCTTTGTCTTTTCTTTTTTTTCTATTTCTGTTGAATCTTTGAAAAATCATAGTAAATTATAGAAAAATAATAAAATAAAAATCTAACTTTTTTACTCCACATGAGTAGATCTACAAGTGAACATATAATATGATATGCTTTATTACAAAGTTTTTGCTACGAAGCTTTTATCTTTTTCTTTTTTATTTATTTGTTCGAATTTTGAAATATCATAGTAAATCATAGAAAAAAAATAAAATAAAAAAATCTAATTTTGTTAGACTCTTACATGAGTAGATTTACATAAAGGCACATATAATGGTATGCTTTTGTCTAATAAAAATATATGTGCTTTTCTATAATTAATTAATTATAGAAAAGCACATATAATATGATTTTATTAGACTAAAGCATGCCGGATTATATATGTTCACTTGTAGATCTACTCATGTGGAGTCCAAAAAGTTAGATTTTTCATTTTATTATTTTCCTATAATTTACTATGATTTTTTAAAGATTCAACCTAAATAGAAAAAAAAAAAGAAAAAGACAAAGCCGCCGCCGGGATCAGAGGCAAAACCCGTGGTCATCAGAGAAAACCGCCGGGCCAAACCCGGTTTTGGACCTCGATGACACAATTAGACAAGTTCAAGGACCTCATACCTAGTTTGCTAAGTACATGGACTGATGACCCCTCCTGACAAGTTCAGTGGACCTCCAAAGGGATTTCACTTTTTGTAAATCAATGTTATTATTCTTCCGCACTCGATCTATATTTTTGTAACAAATGTTGTAATGTTGTAGCTACTCCTTTGTTGATCCCGGTATGAGTGGTGTAATCGGGGTTTCCGATGACACTCGACAAAGCTTTCTTAAGTTATTAGGTGCATCTGCACCGCCGCCGTAAGTCTTTGGGACAATGACAAAAAGTGCAGTGGGTTCAAGAATTAGGAGGTTCTCACACGAGTGGTATCGAGCTCATACTTAAGACCAGCTACAATATTACTTTTGAAAACTTCAAAATGATTTTGTAATCTAAAAGTTTTTGAAAATAACAACTTAAAAATAATCTTCTTTCTTTGCTTATGCTTGCCGGAAACTTTTGTGAAGATTTTTCCGACAAGTCAAGTAAAAGATTTCAAGAAGTTTTTATGTCATCTTTTGAAGAGCAACCGAGAGTTAACTCCACCGACAATGTTCTCGCTAAGTGCTTTTCAACATCTCATTGGTGCAAAGGAAGATAGTATATAAATTAAAGCCCTATAACCTACTAACATCTAACATAATGAAGGCAGAGTACGCTTAACATTGTGAAGACGTATAGGACGAGCATGCATCATATCATCCATATAATGTTGATTCTTCCTCCTTTTATTCGCATAACTATTCTTCTTTATAGTTGTTTGTCCTAAATTTCGTCCTATACCGTGTTTTTTGGTTAATGGACTTCCATTTGATAATCTTTGCTTCATAAGTTCCAATCTTTAGGAGCTTGCACCTTGCCATGTCAACTCTATTTAAAAGCCTCGCACTACTCCTTGATTTCTCAACTCATACATGTGTCGTATTTTGACTTCTTCAATTCGACACATGCTCTTCTCGTCACTTTGATGTACCAACAAGTGTTGGTTGAGAGTTGCAAAATTGTGTCCTATGGTAGAACCATGATCCGTGATCGGGAAATAGCGTCGAAACTTGGGGTCTCCCCGTGGACCGCGCCATAAGGAAATACCGCCGGCGCCGCTCATGTCGGGGTCTATGGTCATGATTCACTATAGTCCATAATTAATGTGTTTTCTCCTTCCTTGTAAACTCTTTTTGGAAATCCATATCCATACTTCTCTAGAAATTCCAAAAAAACCTTATCGGTTGCAATCACCTTTTGCTTCTGGTTGCAATTTTGATATCAACTTTATTGTTTTACAAAATTTCTTATAAGTCAATATATATTTGACACATTTTCTTTCCCCATTACTTGTCCCACGGATTTGTCACCTTGAAATTCGAATTTGATTTCTCGTTAAGGGGAAAGATCTTCATATTCCATTTATTCATGATCATCTTGTTGCATTATTAGTAGATATCATTGCATTGCATATGTTGATTTTAGCATTCATATGGTGGACATGAGGTGTTTCATATGTTTTATGAAATGAGGTTTTTGTTATTGATTGAGAGTTTGATAAATTTCGGGGCTTGTTTAAAATGTTTAATAAATTAGCTTTCATGAATGAGAGTTATCAATTTTGATTGTCGCCGTGTGTTTGCCGTTGAGCCTCGTGGTATGACTTTTGGTTAAATCTTAGTTCAGCTAGCATGTTACGTAAAGCTATTGCCACGACTTGTGTTGTGTCGTGTATAGCTATACCAAGTTTTTGTTGGGTCTCTTAGACGACTCTTGCCATGCACATCTCTCTTTGATCTTCGATAACTCCTTGATTTCTGCCCTAGAATCTTGGTTGATAATTTCCAAACTCTTCTATCCAAACTCTTCTAGTATTATATCCTTGGCTTTGATCTTTAACCATCTCCATAGTGACTCTACGCTTTGGAACTCCTTTGTTTGCTATCCTTTGTTTGTAAATCCTGGTCACCACTAATTTTTATCATATGGATTCTCTCCGTGGTTGTGGTTTTGGCCGTGGTGTTATGATTAATGATTTCTAATCATGATCCATTACAAAACTACACTAAGCCTTCCCTTGCCGTGATTTTCCTTGGTTATTTATCTATATTCTATCCGAGGACTCGTATATCGGATCGCTTGCTTTGTAAGTTCCTTCGAAAGTTACAAGAAAGGTGACCCTTGAAGAGCAAGTCACCGACATCAACATTAACAGATTACAAGAAGTGGTAGATAAGGGACTCGTTTAATCATTTCGAAGGTCGATCATTGTGGCATCCCGTTGCCGCCACGTGTTTTTTCTCAAGGTCGTGAGCATCCCGTCCCTCTCGTGCTTTCGTTTTTGCGCCTCGCCGCGTGCGCACTCGCTTCATCGGGTCACGCCTTCTTCTCGCACCACACTCTCTTTCTTCCTCTTTCTTTGTGTGCTATGTCCGCCCGCCCTCGCCATTGCACGGTACCGACCCTCCATGGCTTCAGCCCGCTACTCGCTCCACGCCGTGGGAATCCCGGCTCACCTTAGGGCTTGAGCACGAGCGCACCATAGCTGGTGGCCGCTCCACCCGTGAACTGCTTTTGGTTTTCTCTCTTCTCTCTCTCTCGGCTTCCTCTTTCTCGGTCAGCCGCAAAGATCTCTATCCGCTCCTCTGCGCTATAAAACGCAACCCGGGTACCTTGCTTCGCCACTTCCATCTCTCCCAATCCTGCCGCAAATCTCCTCTAAGAATCACAGAGTCGATTTCCTCCTCCAAAGTGAAGCTGTCTAGCTCAAGAAGTAATTGAACCAGAGAAGAAGACGTGGGAGCTAGTGCTTCGAGTTCAAGCTCTTACTCGCAAATCCAGGTTGCCAAAGGTTGCTGCATACTTCATTGAAGAAGAAGTCCAGTTTCCGTCCTAAGAAGGTCGAGTCTACATCAAGTTAGCTTATGGCCTTAGGATTCATTCTGCGGCCTTCTTGACATGTTGTGCCTCCTCGATCCCATCCCTTCGGATCTGCTTAGTCCTTTTGCGCTTTGGTCGCTTATCTTCTTGGTGTTTCTTCTTTGTCCTCGTCTGTCGAAGTATCTAGAGTGATGCGTTGATATGTAATAGATGTGTCACTAGTCCCAGGAAATAGTCTTTGTATTCTCTTTAAATCCCTGAATGGTTTTGTAACCATTCGTATCATGGGCAAGTTCTGTAAGCTTTAAGCATAGTTTTGAAACTACAAAAGTCTGCCATCATGTTCATCACTCACTCAACACTCAAGTGGCATAATATTGTTATAAGATAAGGAGAATCGCACACGTGAACCTCGCATAGTCTCCATTTGTAGAAATTGGAGAAGATTGGGTAGTTCTCTGCGACGCAACCACTTGAGTGTGTGGACTAGTTTCCTAACAGAAAGGGTGGTAGGACTATGAGTGCTATTGGTCAAGTCATTAGAGGCGAAGAAACGGAAAACTCCCTAGAGGCACTTTGTGTTCTTTTTGCAAAAGAAAAGGTTCTATGAGTTGCTTATTGGTTTTGGACCGAAAGCTAAGAATTTTGAGCAGTTCAACTTTAAAGGATAGTTCTTATTGTTTTGTCTGCCACAGGGAAGACAGATATAATAAAAAAAACAGTAATTGATTTAACTGGAGTAAGATTTATACAAGGTATCTTGTACAAATTTTTTGTGTGGGGTGATCGTGGGTCTTCGTGAGAAGATTTCCCATCCGAACGGAAATGCCGGACAAGCCGCATACATACAAAGAAGTGCTATTTTGGATTCCTCACAAAGTAACCATGTTTCATGGGAATAAATGAAGGAAATTCTATGGCCAAAGATCAAGGGTAACATGTCTTTTCTTCCCTTAAAAGTCTTCCACCCTAAATCTCTGGACGAGATTTATTTAAGGGGAGGACCGTAACACCTCGTGTGTTAATTACCGCTAAGCAAAGGATTTGGCCAAACACAAGTGTATTAATTCGGGTCATGAACTCCACAATAAAAGTCATTAAGGGTTCATGTTGAGCAATTGCCTCAAAAATGCTCTGATTGGCTTAAAACCCCGGGTTTAAAGAATTATTAAGTTGTCGCTTTGACTAAAGTGGAATTATATTTTCTGAGCAAGATATGAAGTTTGACCTTTAAGTGAAATTGAGATTTTGAGCAAGACAACAATTGTTATTTAGGGGTCAAGTCATGATTCAGCTCCTAAGTACCTCAAATATATCACTCAAGTTGAAAAGAAAAGTTGATTTCCGTGACTTAGAATATTAAGTCCGGAAAACCATGAATATGGATCGACGCCTCACGTTCTCAAGATTTTGTTAAGCAACTTGAGTTGGACTAAAAATATGGATTTGAGTTTATGCTTTGAGGAACAACATATCAAAAGTTGGGATCACCGGCGTAGGTTTGACAAGGTCTCGACATGTTTTTTCTCGACGACATTAATATGTCGACATTGTCATGTTGGCATATGATTATATTCTAATCCGTGCAGCTAATGGTCAAAGTGTCTTAACAAGAAATGTAGAGCATCATTTGGAGAACAAATGTCGCTCTTGGCCCATCTCCAAATTCGCCCATAGCAGGCCCAAACTAGCGTCGCAAACCGACCTCCTTTAACACGCCAAGTGTTCGATGGAATGCCTCAATGGAATGTTCGCGTCCAGATGTGTCACCTGCGCGAGGGCACACAGCACCGCCATTGACGCCACGGCCCTCCTCCTCGTGTCGCGCTAGGGACCCCGCTGCCGTCCCGGAGAGGTCCGGAGCGACCTTCTCCTCCTCCCCGCTCGTCTCGTGCCTTCCCTTGGCTCGCTTCCGCCGCACGCAAGTGCGGGCGCCGCCCCGCCATGGACGGCCGTCCGAGCTCCGCGGGCCGTCGCCGTTCCTCTTCATCCCAGCCACCACCGCCGCCCGCGTGTGTCCGCCCTGACCTCGCCTCCCTATTCCGCCCTCGCCGCCTCCTCGCCGTGCTCCTTCCGCCGGCCGCCGGTGTCGCGTCTTTGCGGGCGAAGCCGCTACTCGGCCAGAAAGCCGGCGGGCCGAAGCCCTCGGGACGCTGGGCGGCGTGCGGTCCCGCGTGGGTCGCAGCCGTCCTCCACCGTCGCCGGGCCAAGTTGACCCAAATGGCCGGGCCGCCGCCGAGCCGGGACGACGCCCCGCTTCCCCCTTCCGTTCCTTCTGTGGTTCGAAAGAACGACGAAGAAGATAGAAGGAGGACCCGCTTTTAAATAGAAGCTTTTCCGTGATTCCCAATGTAAATTTCTTAACTCTTTTAAATAGTGTTTCGTACTGCTTGCGCTTTAAAAAGTATAAGGGTCGCTTTGCAAAGTTGCCAAGTCAAAGGTCCAGGCAGCCGTAGTTGGGCCGGCCTTTACTCGTTCTTGTGGGCCGCCCAGTTTTTGGCCCTGCCATCGTTGGAGTGGGCCGAGCGCTTCGCCCAAAGGCCGGTTGCTTTGAAATTGTTTTATCAATTTCGTGATTATAAATAGTGCCCCGATTTTGTGATTTTCATATAAATTCATTTGCTTGCTTAAAAATTTTAAAAATTTTTGTGTAGCCTTCTTATGAGTATGTTTACATATGAAAGTTATGAAACTTGAGTTTTAAGTAGTTCTTGCATGTTTTAAAAATACAAATTTTAATTGAAAAATGCATCTTCCATGTTTTTTAGAAAATAAAATATTTATTCAAAAATCATGAAAATTTATTTGGTGCTGTTTTATGATGTGATCTACTTGTATAAAAAGTTTGGAGTCATTTTGAAATGTTTAAATTATTTTCTATTTTATGCTTTATTTGTTTAATTAGAAAAAGAGAGTAGTTAGTGTAATTGACCTAGGTTTGATGTGTGCTTTGGGATTGTTTTTGTGAAACTTGGATCATACCACAATCAAATGGTTCTTGAGAACTCCTTAGGCAATGGTGATGATATCTTATAGAGTAGTTCAACAAGTTGGTTTTGTTGGGTTGCAACTTTATCGTGAAGGAAAGTTGTACTCAAGTGTTTATTATTTCATGCATCATCAAGCATCATATTTACTATTCCATCATGTTAAGCAATGTATCATTATTACGTGTAGTGAACGAGAGTGATGTGGTTAACGATGATCAAGCTTTGGAGAAGGTGCATCCACCCGAGGTGTGGTGTCAAGTGTGACTCGGGTGATCCGGTTTTGATTCTCGACTTTCCTCGCAAAAATGTGCAAGCCCCTGAGCATAAACCCTTCTCTATTTTATAAATGTTTTATTCACCTTAAGTCTAGTGCAATGTGCATTAAGTTAGTAGGAGTTGGTTGATACCCTTGCCGCATGATTACCTTGATCTACGCTATTCCGAATTTATCCCACTAGTATGTGTAGGGCTTATCTTTTTATGCTTAGTAATGCCTAGACTTCGATAGAAGTCGAAAGTGATGGTTTCATCATTCGCGAGATATAGGTTTTATCTTTGTTCCTCCCCGGCTATGGAAAAAGAGAACACCCCGATGGTGGTTCATGAGTATAAATATGGTAGTGATGAATTTGAGATCGGACGGGCATAGGTTGAAAGCCTACGGGATACCTAGCCGTGCTTGTCCCGTGTTGGTCGAGGCAGGACCGGCCCGTTGTTTGGATTGTTAAGTTCGACTTTTGAACGCTAGTACGCTTTGAGGCCTTCGGCAAAGGCACGGCCGCCTCGTTGTCACCCCGTGTCACGACCCTAACTAGCCACATACTCCGTAAGTCGGATCTCGGTGGAGCCAAATCGGGAATGGCAACCACGCACCGGGAGTGGAGAGATGGCGGGAGTAGCGTGTACCCACCCTACGGTCAAACCGCCATTAGGGACGGGTCGGGAGGTGGAGTACCGCGGCTCTCGGTGGCGCAGCCTCGCTCCCGCTTTTGGACAAATCTGAAAGAAGGTTGATATATGCAAGCTTAAGTGCTACATATGTCGCCCGGTTAGGGATCCCCACCGGTATTAATCGGTTCATGAATCGCCGTTGCTTCTCGGTTATGGAGACCCGTTCTTCTACCCATTCATCGTAGTAATTGAAGAAACAAGGTTACTCATGGTTATGCAAGGAAAAGAGATGCGAGATAAGTTGAGATGTGTTGCTTAAAAAGTGTTTGAGATAGAACAGTGCAAATCTAGCTTTATTTATGCTCCAATAAAATTTATGCTAAAAATATTGAAAGTAAGGATCCACTTGTAGTAAGCTTTTCTCGCAAACTCCCCTTTTCTAGCTCTACTTCCCTTAAGCCAAAGATATCCTTGGAGTCTTTTCTTTTTGTCGGGTAAGTCTTGGCGGAGTACATTGTGTACTCGGGGTTTGTTAACCCTTGTTGCGTGTGTTGACTCGTCTTTGTTAACCAAAGTTGTGTCTGGGGCGCGACATGACTTGGATGTCTCCTTTAGTTATACTCGGCTTCCAAGAAATTAAGTTAAGTTTACTCAAAAGTAACTTACTCATATTTTGTAAATCAATGTTATTATTCTTCCGCACTCGATCTATATTTTTGTAACAAATGTTGTAATGTTGTAGCTACTCCTTTGTTAATCCTAGTATGAGTGGTGTAATCGAGTTTCCGATGACATTCGACAAAGCTTCTTAAGTTATTGGGTGCATCCGCACCGGGCCGCCGTCAGTCTTTGGGACAATGACAAAAGTGTGTGGGTCCAAGAATTAGGAGGTTCTCACACACGAACAATCGTGAAACGAAAGGGTGCATGAATTTGATTGGATGCGGTGATGCTTGTCTACTTGCTCGAATCGTATTTTTTTGGCACAAACCGAATTAATGACATGCAGGTGCTCGACGCAATGCCAATAAGGAGTGCTCGGGGTAACTTCACAAAATATATGGCATTCTTTTTTATGCATAAAAATAGATGGCATTTTTATATGGACTTATTTTTACCTTGCTTAAATAGTCATTTTCATATGAATTAATGAACAAATTAGTTTGTTACAAGCAATTTGCATACAAACATGTCGCAAGCATTCATGGGCATTACAGGTATTTCTCAGGGCAGCCCACGCTTTGATAGCACCTCTAACCAAACGACCTTCTACTTTTGTCACAAATGCTTTCTCACAAATGCTTTTCAACAACTCACGACCCACAACAGCTTTTTGTAAAAGCCACAGCCCAACCAAACACACCCTTAGTGCCTCCCCTGAAACCAATTTTGTGAATCAACTAATAAATCGTGTTTCCTAACACTCTTGCATCTACAACTAATAAATATATTTATGATGTCATGCAGGAGATACTGTCCTCCCTAACACTTTATGGGCTTACTTTTCTCCAGTAAGTTTGATATATTCAGCTTGGGTGTTGTAATGATAGAGATAATTGCTGGGTCTAAAGGCTACGACAAGACAGCTGATGAAATGCCAGCTTCCCAAGTATTTATTGATCACGTAAGTTAGGTCCCTAGCTTATATATCAAGGCTCTGAGTACTAGTAGTTTGTTGTGCCTGGCACATTTGGATACTAAATGATACACTTACTTTATGGAACGATTTTGTAGGTACAAGAAAACTGGAGAAAAAGGATACATCATCAGGCAACATCAGGCTGTACATCCCCAAAATGTGAATGCTATCAAGTGAAGAGATGCATTCAAACAGCGCTACAATGTGTCCAAGGTGAACGAACGAAAAGGCCTGACATTGGGGATATTATAAGTACGTTGAACGAAACTGAAAACAATACTGAGAAACCAGTCACTTCTTCCTCACGAAATGAGGCATGACACACATTCTTGACATCTACACAAGGTAAGAAACCAATGACACAAATATTCTCGTTTTCTTTTTGGACTGATGCATTGTTGATGAACTTATTTGGTCATAACATTATTTAGAAATTCCATGGACGCTAAGTAAAGAAAAAAATCAAGTGCGCATGGAGAAAGTCAATTCTTGTTCAAAACAAAATAACTATGGTTTCCCTACTCCACGCCAAGAACCAATCTTGGCGGGAGAGGCTTTTGTTGGGGCGCTATATATGCTTGTGTCAAAACGATATATTTTTTGATAAAGCTATTGTACATTATGCACGTAGGTGATTTTCAGGGATAACTTAGTGGATTGAGGATGAGGTACACTAGTCATTACTGCAAATGGAGGAGGGTGTGTGGACATCCTATCTGGTGAATGCTACCACCTGCTTGCTAATCGATGGAAACCTTCGCAACAGACATATGCATGGAGAGGATGGTTTGCAGTTTAATAATTGGTTTATTTGGTGATTGACTTCATTCATTTTGGCTTTTAAGAGCTTGTATGTAATAAGAAACAGCCGATCGATGCACCCCATGGGTCTCTTTTTTTTTTTTTTTTAGATAAAGGATAAAAAATCCGGCTTCATCTATCCGTAGATAGAATCGCACCAATTATTACAAAGTTGAAATCAAATTTCAGTTTTGCTGGATACAACTTCCAGCCACGCTCCCAGCTAAAAAAACAAGGAAATAAAGGTCTTTGACTAAACATAACCGACATTGTCTCTGAGACAGCCAACCACTAGAACCGAAGAAAGCTAGCGCTGACACTTCTAGGTGTCGTGCTGCAGAGATCAGTTGATCCTGAAGATCTTCATTCCGCTATAAGCTTGCTCACCGTCGTAGCCAATGAGTTCCTCGAACAAAGACACCGCAAAAAGAGATTTTGGTTTGCATTTGTCAAAAACTACTTCGTTCCTTGTTAGCCGATTGCCCATACAAGTGCTGCCGCTGTTGTTAATAACAATGTATTGTGCTTTTTGTTCCCCTTTTAGACCATACATGGAACAAATCAATTACACTTGAAGGAGGCGTCAAACCAAAAGTAGATGCACGTAGCGCCACAAAAATTTGGCATAGAAACAATCAAAAATAGGTGCTGAATTGTTTCGAAGATGACAGAGAGAACACTGTTTATCTCCATTCCAATTTCTCCTAGCCAGGTTATCCTTGGTTAGAACAACACCTTTTTAATATACCACATAAAAATTTTTTTTTTCATTGGTAATTTTGTTTTCCAAATATCTTGTGACACTCTCACCCCATTGTTAATTAAAGCAACATACATAGACTTGATCGTGAAACGTTTCAAGCTTTCGGATCCCATACAAAAACATCGCGTTCCTGAATTAAGTCTATTTGTTGTAAGGATGATACAATGCGTAACCAATTTGATAAATTTACCCCCACTAGATTTCTCCTAAAGGAAATATTTAGTACGGGGAATTTAGTATGTTAGCTATCGTATCTTGTTTTCTCCTTACAATATTAAACAATCCTGAAAACTTATCTTTGAGTGGTTTATTGCCCAGCCAAGTATCAAACCAAAACGTGTTTGAGACCCATCTTTGACATTAAAATGACCAAACTTAAGGAAAGTATCTTTAACATTCATTAAACTTTTCCGTAGTGCGAATCTGTTGGTTTCTTATGACAGACTCCCTAATGTCTTGCTTTTAATATACTTATTCCTTAGTAATTCTTGCCAAATCCCGTCTTCATTTAATAGTTTGAATAACCATTTGCTAAGCGCACATTTGTTTTGGATTTCTAGATTTTGGATGCCTAACCCACCACGATCTTTTGGTCGGGCGATAACATCCCATTTCACCAATCTGTATTTTCTCTTGTATTGGTCATTTTGCCAAAAGAAACGAGATCTAAAGCACTCAATTTTCTCTAGTACCCCTTTTGGCACTTTAAAAGGACATCATAAACATCGGTAAGTTGGAAAGCACCGAGTTTATAAGAACAAGACGCCCCCCTACCGTTAGCGGGTTTACCTTTCCAACCACTAAGTCGCTTTTCAATTCTTTCTTCTATAAATTTCTAGTCCTTATTAGATAATTTTTTAAAGTGCATAGGTAGGCCTAAATATCTAAAAGGGTACTTTCCAATAGCGCATCCAAATAACCGTGAATAAAACTCCTCATGATTCTTAGCCTTGTCCAAAGCAAAAGATCTCACTTTTGTGGAAGTTTATTTTTAAGCCGATAGTTGCTCAAAAGTGCTTAGTAACAATTTCATGTTAACCGCCTTTTCAACATCGTGGCTCATAAAAACACCGTGTCATCATCCGCATACCGGAGGATGGACGGACCATCCTGAATCAAGTGTGGAATAACACCTTCAACCTTGTCCTACTTCCTTAGCTCTTGCAATTAGTATAGCCAAAGATGTCAACTACTATATTAAATAGTATTGGAGACATTGGGTCACCTTGCCTAAGGCCTTTTTAGTTTGGAAGTAATGGCCAAGTTGGTCATTAATCTTGATATTTACATTACCCCCTTGAGTAATTTTTTTATCCAATCACACCACTTTTCGTGAGAAACCCTTCATTCTTAAGGTTTGTTGTAAAAATTCTAATTAACTTTATCATAAGCTTTCAAAGTCAATTTTAAAAATCACTCCGTCTTGCTTTTTGGTATGCAATTCATGAATTGTCTCATGTAAAATGACAGCCCCTTCCATTATGTTTCTTCCCGGTAGAAAGGCGATGCAGGTTGGTCTAATCAATTTTTGGGCAATGGTAGATAATCGATTTGTTGCCACTTTAGTGAAGATTTTGAAAGATACATTCAACAAACAGATGGGCCTATATTGTTGAACAACTCTTGCATCCTTCTTTTTAGGTAACAGATTATATTACCAAAATTAAGGCGATTAAGATGTAAAGTTCCCCGATGAAAATCACTGAACAAAGCCATCAAATCTTCCTTAATTAGATCCCAAAAAACTTGGTAAAACTATGGAGGGAACCCATCGTGCCCAGTGCTTTATTATGTTCCATTTGAAAAAATGGTCGCTCCGACTTCCTCTTGAGTAAAAGGCTCGATCAAGGAATCATTTTTCGTGTTCGACACTTGGGGTATGTCACCGTCCCGAGATTCGTCTAAAAAAATTGACGATTCTTCGTAAGGACCGAACATGATTTTATAATAACTAGTAATATGCTCTTTAAGTTGAGCATCACCGGTTATAATATTATTACCATCCTCAAGTTGAAAGATTCGAGTCTTCCTATGTCTACCATTGGCTAAAAGGTGGTAATACTTGGTATTTGCATCACCTTCTAAGAGATGTTTCACCTTAGCCCTTTGGTACCACTTGAGTTCCTCTTCTCTAAGAAGTTCAGCCAACCTTTCACTAAGAATATGTTTTAGATCTCTTTCATTGTCATTTAGCAAGTTAAATTCTGCTTTCTTGTCTAGCTCATCCAATTTATTTAGAAGATTTGCCTTTTCTTTTTTATATAACCCACTAACATGTTTAGCACATCCTCTTAAGTGTTGACGGAGTTTTCTAATTTTTGCTTGCCACCGCTCAATGGGTGACCCTGCAACAACCGTGTTCGCCATACTTGAGACACCATCTCACAAAAACCGCCCCTTAACAACCAACCTAATTCAAATTTAAACTGAGGTTGATAAGTTGTAGACGCACTATTAGTGGATAGTAGTAGTGGAGTATGGTCGAGATTTCTCTCGAAAGAGGATATACTTTTGTAGTATTAGGGTATTGTGACTCAAAATCTGTACAAGTCAAAACAGTGTCTAATTTTTTCAAAGGTCTGATTTGACAAATTATTAGCCCAGGTATAATTCCTACCAGACAACTCTAATTCTCTAAGGTTTAGAGTGTCCATTACAGCATTAAACATGAACGCCATCTGTCATTATAGTTATCATTATTCTTCTCATCTGGTCTGCGAATAATATTGAAATCACCACCTAAAATAATAGGTATGGTTTCTTTTGAACATACTCGTACCAGTTCGGACAAGAAATTAGACTAGACATAATTTTATTATTTGTATCTAAATAATGTAAATTAATAAACTCACCGGTCAAACCCAAGATGTGTTTGGGTCGTGCTCCCACATGTTACTAGCATGTCAAACTAGTTTTGCAAATATTTTTTGTTCTTCCCTTCCATTTGATTGCCGTATGGTTCTAAACTAGAACTTCTTTGGCATTTACTCCCTCGTTTCTAAATTGTAGTTCACTTTTAGCTTTTCTAGATACATTGCTTTTTGCATTGCACCTAGTTATACACTATGTCTAGATACAATGCATCTAAAAAAAGCTAAAGTGAACTACAATTTGAAACGGAGGAAGTACTTGTTTGCAGTTAACGATCCTATATGTTGAGAGAGCTGCTGGCTCGCCTAAACTTATTATGGTCGACAGGTTGAAGCTAACTATACAGTACAACAATTCGTATATACATAACAGCATTATTTTAGAATAATATCATTGTTTTAGAATAATATACTGCGGCTGCATGTATTTGTGTGCTTGACACCCCTTGAAACTGATCGATCAGAGGCATTAATTTTCGGACGGTGGCTGAAGACATATATAGCCACCCACCGTGCAGAGTGCACATACCTGTGCGCCAGTCTTAATGGGAGTTTTATAGGCGTTTCATGTACATTAAATAGGGCGCCACATCAGCAAACGTCCACTTTTTGCATGAAACTCGAGGAGAGAGAAGGGAAGAGTTTCATCTTGGTGAAACTCTCTCGGCACGAATACCAACTATCTCTCGAGTCATGAATTAAATGACTATGAAACCATAAGATGAAATTCTCCATTGAGAGTAGGGGTTTCATCCAAGTTTTATTTTATTTTATTTTATATGACATCACAGTCTTGGAAACAACGAAATGAAACTCACCATTGAGACTGGCCTTATATGTAACAAACAATTGAAATAAAAGGGCTATAATCAATTTTGCACGCTCGGGATTTGAGATTTGGGCATGCCGCTCTAAACAGGGTCGTAATATTTCTTCTTTCTGGATCTCAAATTGCCGTACTCGTCACCTGCACCACTTTGGGCATGCAACCCCGTTGTTGTACCCCTTCCCCACTGTGTCATTTTCATCTCGACTACTTAACAGGCTCTTTAAGTTTGTGTTTCAAGAAAATTTTAACAGATGAGATGAAAAGAAATTTTTAACAGATATCGGCCATGCTGATTACTTTGAGGTAGTACATCTGTTGCAGTTTTGCTTCCTAGCGCACACATTTCTTAATTGTGTCGTTTCCTAAGACACACACATCATGATTATTCATCGTTTTTTTTATTTGCGACGAATATTCATCGATTTGGGTAGAGCAGGATTCTGTAGAGGAACACCGCGTACAAGTTGATACCGCGGACGTTCCACAACATCAGGATGTCTGAACTAATCATCATCAGCTTATTACGGCAGCGACAGGTGGGGCTTCCGCATCCTATGCTGGGAACAGCAGGCGCATGTGTTCCTTCTTTCGCTGGGAGAGCACCTTCTTCTGGAGCTCTTCGAAGGAAGCTTGATCGGGCAATTCCATGCACCCAGCTAGAGAGACCGAGTCGCTTCATGAGGATCCTCCTTGCCTGGGCCTCTCGGTTTTTTTTTTTTTTTTTTTAGAAGAGGGCCTCTCATTTAGGTATAGATTTCCAACGGGCCAGCCCGCCCGGCCGAACGGCCCGAGGCGTGCCGGGCTCGTGCCCGCCCGGCCGGGCCTCACCGGGCCACGGGCTTCATCGGGCCGCGCCGCCGCCGGCCCGCGTGCCCGGGTCGGCCGCAAGCACGCCCCACGGGCTCGAAACGTCTTGGGTCGCCCGCCTGACCCCGTCAAAAACCGGGCCGGGCCGGCCCGCACGCGGCGGCGGCGGCAGCGGCGCCTCCCGCCGCCCTGCAGCGGGAGCTT
This sequence comes from Hyparrhenia diplandra, assembly GCA_015847255.1. NCBI lineage: Eukaryota > Viridiplantae > Streptophyta > Magnoliopsida > Poales > Poaceae > Hyparrhenia > Hyparrhenia diplandra. Next base: position 181,790 of record JADLZK010009626.1, on the reverse strand, counting down.
CACCGTCGCCGGTGGCGCGCGCCGCCACCCGCCACCGCCAAGGGCTGGAGGTAACCGCGCGGCAAAGAAGGAGGCGACGCACTCGAGGGGAAGGGAAGGGCGGCGCGCGCGGTGGGAAGCGAAGGGGCGAGCGGCGCGCGTGGGGAAGGAAGGGGCGGAGGCGCGGCGTGGGGAAGCGGAGGGGCGGCGGGGCGCGTGGGGAAGGGAAGGGCGGCCGACGTGCGTGGGAAGCGGAGGGCGGCAGCCTTGCGCGTGGGAAGCGGAGGGTCGGGGATGCCGGCGGCGCGTGGGGAAGGGAAGGGGAAGGGGAAGGGCCGGCTTTAGGTTTAGGGTTAGGCGCTTTGTGGGTCGGGCCAAATGTGAAGTTGTGTGGAGTTTTTTTTTATTTCGATCCCGGTTTACATGCCCATACAGGCCCACGGCTATACCACCGTGCCGGGCCGTGCTTTGAGGCCGTGCGATGGTCGGCCCAAGCATGCCCTGCCCGGGCCTCACCGGGCTAGCCCCCTACCGGGCCTTCACCGGGCCGGGCCGTTTTGGGCGGGCCAAAAGACCGTGCCTTTGGGCTGTGCCTTCGGGCAACGGGCCATATGGAAATCCATACATTTAGGAGCTCTAAACTTTTTCCCGCGAGGCCACTGGGCACCAAGTACGCGGGCTTCTAAACGGGCCGGGCCTAATGGAGGTGCTTCGTGCCCGGCAGGCACCTCGGTTGCATGCTCAAGTATTAAATAACTGCGCTTAGGAACTAGGGCGTTGTCGCCGTCGTCAACGGCATTCCCCTTGCATGGTCACCCACAACCTCGATGGGAGACAAACCCGTCTAAACAAAGCTTCCACTTGTTGGTCTGGAGTAAACGTGATTGGTGGGTTGCGCGGATCGTAACCAACCAAACACCATGGATGTTCAGGGCCTAGCTATTAAAAGTTGACCAACTTGTCTGTATTTAATCCTTCTTCTGCCTCGAGCTTGTACTCACTAAGGGCACTCACAATGCTAGAAACTATCATGGTTTCTATAGTCTTGACATTGTGTCAAGAAACTATCTCTCACAATGCAATTTTCTATCATGATGTCACATGACCCACTTGTCACTCTCACAACAAACTGTCTTGGTTTACGTGAAGACCTGGTTTCTTAGTTAGACTTGGTTTCTTGTGTTTTTCCTCTCTCTCTTCAATAAATATAAATATCAGCAAAAAGCAATAAATAGAGGGATAATAAATGAGGATAGAAACCATGGTAGAGTCTGCATTGTGAGTGCTCTAAGGGCACTCACGCAGAGTCTAAGCTTATTTATTACCTTTATATTTATTGTATTTTGATGATGTGGCGCTGATGTGGTAGTGTATTTCTGGGAAAAAACTAAGACTCCAAGTCTTATTTAGACTCCAAGTCCACAATACCCGAGGTAATAAATGACCTTAGACTCTATGGTAGAGTCTGCATTGTGAGGACCCTAGTATATCTGCTGAAAAATCACTACGCTCTCCATTTACCTACTGTCTGTCATTCATTCATCTCCTCATGAAAGATAGCTACCCTCGCTCCCCAGGTCAGTGCTACTTCTTCTCGCTAGTTAATCTCTCCATTCTTCTTATGTTTTATTTATGCATTTACCCTGATAAATTTTGAGTTTTCGGGGGCTCGCGTTGGGTCTTATTACATTAGCTAGTCAACATGCTGCAGCTCTCCATACTATTTATCTATCTGTTCATCTGGTCCAAATAATAGCTTCTCAGATTGGAAACATTTTATTATTTTGCAAGGCATATCAATCAATCTGCAAACATCTGGTCCAAATTAGTAACTCGTGTCTAATTTAACTGCCTATACATCAACTGGTTTCTGCTGCTCGTGGATCTGGATCTAGGAGACTGCCTACTAGTGTGCCATGCCGCCATGATCCAGATCCAGCGGTGTTGGGACTAGGGAGGGAGGTTGGTCTTTCAGCAGTAGGAGTAATTAATTATTAATATAAGATATATAAGATCGATCCAGGCTGTTATTTTCACCCAATGCAAAGCAGTAATTTTTTTGAAAGATCAAGCAGTAATTTTTACCTAGCTAGGTAATTAATCACGTATTTGGAGGCATTGTATATGCTTGGGATAGGTAATTAATCACTTATTTGGATGATGGCATTGTATGTATGCTTGGGATAGAGCAGTACATATAAGCCGGCATGCATGTGCGCTTGATCGAGCAATTGACCTGAGCAACTATAGCTAGACAGACATTCATTTGCGCTTGTCCGCTTTTATGGCACAGCCCTTTCTGGAGAGGATGTCCTTGTCGAAGGTAACGAATATTACACTGAAGTTGCTGAGAACAATTACAGAAGATTTCTCCGAGCAGAAAAAAATTGGCGTTGGTAGCTATGGAGAAGTTTACAAGGTTTGATCGTTTTGCTGTTACGTTTCCTCTAAATTCTTTTTATAGTACCTATATAACAAGCTTTGTTGTACATGAACAGGGAGTGCTTAATGGGGACGAAGTTGCTGTAAAGAAGTTGTTTCTCCAGCATGGACTTGAGGATGAGGCGCTTAAAAATGAATTTAATATTCTTATGAAGGTTAAACATAAAAATGTAATACAGCTGATTGGATACTGCTATGAGATAGCACACAAACATGCTGAGCACATGGGAAAACTTGTTTTTGCTCAAGTAATAGACCGAGCTCTTTGCTTCGAATATATGCAGGGAGGAAGCCTTCTCAAGCATATTTCTGGTACGATATATTGGTGCTTTACCTCCCTCCTCGATTCTACTATTATACTATATTTAAATTAGCCGAAAATGGTTTTGTCCAACTTTTCATTGAGAAATGCACATTTGTTGTATCCATTCTGCAGACAAGTCGTGCATACATGATTGGCCCACAACCTACAAAATAATTAAAGGAACTTGTGAGGGCATACACTATCTTCACAAAGGAAGAGGTGAGAAGAATTATATTTACCATCTGGACTTAAAGCCTGATAACATATTGTTGGATGAGAACATGGTGCCCAAAATTGGAGATTTCGGTTTTGTCTAGGCTCTTCGGTGAGTCAAAGACCCACAAAACAAGCATTATGAAAGGAACAATGTAAGTTGACATATCATTCCTGTGTCAATATTCGATATCCCTGATATTAGATAAATCCTTCAGTAAGGAATATTGTTGACACATATGTTGCTGTTCATCTGATTAATGATATGGTATCAGAGACAGATATTTTGAGTTAAGGACCTGTACAAATGCAATTTAATAAAAAAATATTGTCCACTCCTATTTTTTACGTTTATGGTCTGCAAGAGCCAGCATACGAGCTGGATGAGCGTTAATTTTGAGTATACGGGAATTCCACATGTTTGCCCTTTTTTTTCGGTGCAACTGCCTGATGCATAGAAGTCCATTAGTAGTACTTAATTGCTAACTATACATTTGGTTCTTATGATCTCATACAGTAGGTTCATGCCACCAGAATTCATACATAATAGAATAATAACACCAAAGAATGACGTGTTCAGTCTTGGCGTCATAATTTTGCACATGATGGTGGGAGAAAATGGCTACAACGACTATTGCGACTCACGCTTCCTAGAAAAACATCGTGAAGAATTTCTTGCGAGTGTAAGAAACGTTCGTTTTTCTTTCTTTTCACATTATGCCATATCATATATATTTCATGGACAGCTAGACATATATATTAATGGTATATTTATATTGTAACTTCGCAGGTACAAGAATACTGGAAGAAAAAGATGCAGGCAACTGCTGGCCATGAATGGAACGAAACAAACCTCCTAGGAGTGAAGAAATGTACTGAAATTGCAATGAGTTGTGTGGAGACTGACCGAAATAAAAAGGCCTACAACTGAGATGATTATTGATGATCTCAACAAGCTAGATGCTCAAATCCAGAAAATTTTAAATAAAGATGCAGAGTCACTTATTGCCCAGGTATATAGCTGTCATACTCATCACCAAATGATTTTTTTATTAGGATACAATCATACTTTCTTTGTGAAAGCATTGTTGTGTGTATTTCTATTTCATTATGAGAAAGAAGAAAGTTACAACACTACTATCTTAGGAGGCTTAGGTTTGCTAGGAACAAAGCTAAGAGCCCAAGCATTGATTGCAAATGTGTGCTCTTCTTGGCATTAGGTATTCAAGCACTACTTTGATGTGATTCTTAACCACAGCCTTGTTATGCAAGATTCTATGCACATTTGTAGTAATATTAAAAAGCAAGGGGAATAGACAATCACCCTGCCTTAGGCATAGAGTACTCACTCCTTTTGCCATTAACATCAATACATACTCTGCCTCCTTGCACAGTATACATAACCCACTAAATCCACTTTTATGCAACAGCCCTTTCTGGAGAGGATCTCTTTGTCGGAGGTAACGAATATTACACTGCAGTTGTTGAGAACAATTACAGACGATTTCTCCGCGCAGAAGAAAATCGGTAGTGGTAGCTATGGAGAAGTTTACAAGGTATATATGATCATCGCTGTTATGTTTCCTCTAGTTTTGTTATAGTACCTATATAACATCAAAGCTTTGTTCTACATGAACAGGGAGTGCTTAATGGTGACGAAGTTGCTGTAAAGAAGTTGTTTTTCGCACAAGAATTTGAGGATGAGGGGTTTGAAAATGAATTTAATAATCTTATGAAGGTTAAACATAAAAATGTAATAAGGCTAATTGGATACTGCTATGAGATGGCACACAGATATACCGAGCGCAAGGGAAAAACTTGTTGGTACTCAAGTAATAGACCGAGCTCTCTGCTTCGAATATATGCAGGGAGGAAGCCTTCTCAAGCATATTTCTGTAAGATATATTGGTGCTCTACCTCCCTCCTCGATTCTACTATTATACTCTATTTGGATTAGCTGAAAATGGTTTTGCCCAATTTTCATTGAGAAATGCACATTTGTTGTATCCTTTCTGCAGATAAGTCGTGCATACATGATTGGCCCACAACCTACAAAATAATTAAAGGAACTTGTGAGGGTATACACTATCTTCATAAAGGAAGAGGTGAGAAGAATTATATTTACCATCCGGACTTAAAACCTGATAACATACTGTTGGATGAGAACATGGTACCCAAAATTGGAGATTTCGGTTTGTCTAGGCTCTTTGGTGAGTTATTTATCGACAAAATAAGCACTACGAAAGGAACAATGTAAGTTGACATATGATTCTTGTGTCCATATTCGATATCTCTATTATGTAGATAAATCCTTCAGTAGTAAGGAATATTGTTGACACCTATGTTGCTCTTGCTGTTCAACTGAATGATGATATGGTATCGAGAGACAGATTTTTGAGTTAAGGACCTGTACAAATGCAATTTAATAAAAAATATTGGTCACTCCTATTTTTTACGTTTATGGTCTGCAAGAAACCATGTTTGCCTTTTTTTCGTGCAACTGCCTGATGCATAGAAGTCCACTACTAGTACTTAATTGCTAACTATAAATTTGGTTCTTATGATCTCATACAGTGGGTTCATTCCACCAGAATTCAAAAATAATGGGATAATCACAGCAAAGAATGACGTGTTCAGTCTTGGTGTCATAATTTTGCACGTAATGGCGGGAGAAAATGGCTACAACGACTATTGCAACTCATGCTTCCTAGAAAAACATCGTCAAGAATTTCTTGCGAGTGTAAGAAACATCCTAGGAGAAAAAAAAAGAAATGTCCGTGTTTCCTTTCTTTCCATATATTTCATGCACAGATAGACATAATGGTGTATTTATATTTTAACTTCACAGGTACAAGAATACTGGAAGAAAAAGATGCAGGCAACTGTTGGCCATGAATGGAACGAAACAGACCTCCTAGGAGTGAAGATATGTACTGAAATTGCAATGAGTTGTGTGGAGACTGACCGAAAGAAAAGGCCTACAACCAAGATGATTATTGATGATCTCAACAATCTAGATGCTCAAATCGAGAAAAAAATTAATAAAGATGCAGAGTCACTTATTGCCCAGGTATATAGGTGTCATACTCATCACCAAATGATTTTTTTGATTAGGATAGCTATTATACTTTATTTGTGAAAGCATTGTTGTGTGTATTTCATTATGAGAAAGGAGAAAGTTACAAAACTACTATCTTAGGAGGCTTAGGATTGCTAGGAACAAAGGTAAGAGCACAGAGCATTGATATTGCAAAACAATTGTTTTGCGATCTAATCAACCAAGAGGCAAATACTGAATTTGGGTTGGAGTCCTTACGACCAATGTGATTAGATACATCATTTGGAATCACATTTCAAAGAGCACTTTTTTTTTAGAAAATGATTTCAAAGAGCACTTGAATTGACAAAGCATCTAAAGTTTTAAGATAAATTCCTAGAATATCATGGCTACATAACTTTGTATATGAAGTTCATATCATAGATAATTATGTGTGTAATCATAGAGAGATTATGCAAGGCACCTAAGGCCTTCAAGGTTTCGTTTTTAAACATTTTTAGGTGGGGATCAATAGCTCGATCCTGCTGATTTTATATGTTCAGATAGAAACATTTCTGATACAGCTATTGCCACAAGTACCTTGTTCATGCCAAGACCTACAAAGTAAAAAAAGGATAATAAGGCTTAAATAATCAAATGGTTAGATAGAGTGGAGAATATTGGCCTGGTATATAGAAATAAGTCACATAAGTGATTGAACTAAAGTTTTTGGTGGTACCAGTTACATGTGCTTCTATGTTCTATGTTTTTCCGCAATGTCTCTTTCATTTCCTCCAAGAGGCTATTATTTTTTATAAGATCGCAAAAGTAAAGTTTCTCAACATTTTAAGTGCTTTCTGTTGAAATGGAAAATTCTGTAATGCCTAATTGTAGGTCCTGTTCTTAAAAACAGTTCAAGATATATGGAGAAAAATGATAGGAACTTATGCTCAGATGCGTAGAAAAATTTAAATTAAGACTAGTATGGGAGATTATATTATTACCTTACCTGGGGTATTGTATTGATGGTTGAAACTAATCAGCCTCTGTGATCAACTGTTCCACTGTATAAATCAGAAGCATTGACAAACTATTAGCGTACAAGTGTGCCATCATGCACAAAGCATGAGCAAGCATATATATTTTAAAAAAAATAGCACAATGAAGCATTGTCTCACCTTGCGCCTACTGCAACACAACCGACAAAGTGATACTGCTGATTACTGAGACCCAAACGTGTGGTAGAGCTAGATCAGTATACATCAAAAAGCTAGCTTAGGTTGTAACAAAAAATCTACTTCTGCTTAATGAAAAACGTGCCACGGCACGATCTCGAAGAAAAATGATAAGTGGTGATTGCTTGCAGATACACCCCCTTTGGTGGTTTACACGGTTCTCAATTGGCACCACGGTTCATGCCACTGAAATTATTGAGAAAAAAATTACAAATGATTTCTCTGAGAAACAAAGACTTGGTAGTGGGACATTTGGAACAGTATACAAGGCAAGTAATATATAAACCATGACTTTTGGCTTTTTTAGATTCATACTTTTGCTATGTACTTAGATAGACGTACACTGTCTACGCTTTCTATAAGTTCTAGCTAATGCATGCTAGGCACTGGTAAGATTCAGACGCAACTCCAATCTGTCCCATGCATTACTTATCCACCATCAATTACATAAGGGGTTATTATAAGAAATAACCAGCGTTAGTGATTTCCTGTATTATACTAATATATTACATGGAGGTCCGCCTGTCTATACATATACAAAGATATCGGAGTATATCAATAAATAAAATAGGATAAGCAGAAGAAAATTAAACTGACATGTGTGACGATGTATTAATAAGGGCAGGATAGATATATGAAAGGATATGCTTGGAGTGAGGAAACTTTAATTTTGGTGACAATAAACATACTTGATGTAATAAACTTCTGTTTTGCTAATTCAATAATGCCATCACTGCCTCATGTTGTGATGTTGGTTAGGGTGACCTAAATGGCAAAGAGATTGCTGTGAAACTGCTTCATTCAATGCCACAAAGACTCGACTATGAAAAGGACTTCATGAAGGAGTTCAATAACCTTAGCAGACTCAACCATCCTCATATTATACAACTACTTGGCTTCTGCTATAAAATAAAGTCTGTATGCATAAAGTATGAAGGAAAGTATATTCTTGCTGAGAAAGCCCATAGAGCTCTCTGCTTTGACTATATGCGCCATGGAAGTCTACAACAGCACCTTGACGGTGAGATGATGGTGGTCCTATATATATACATGTATAGTATATTGGCAATATTTATTATCATTACATTTCGCCCATCTCACTGTGTTTACTTCTGTAGATGAATCCTGTGGACTAGACTGGCAGACACGCTATAAAATTATTAAGGGGACTTGTGAGGGTTTGAAATACCTTCATAAAGGATTGGAAAATCCTATGTTTCACTTAGATCTAAAACCTGGGAATATATTACTCGACAAGAATATGGTGCCAAAACTTGCAGATTTTGGTTTATCAAAGCTCGTTCATGACAATCAGACTCAAGCCACATCAAGCCCTTTAGGAACAAGGTAACTTAGTGCCTCCCTAAACCCAATTTTGTGAATCAACTAATAAATCGTGTTTTCTACAGAGGAGCTTCAGGGAATCCTAGGATGCCAAGTCGTGGACTTCCCCATCAAATACCTAGGCCTCCCTCTGAGCGTGAAGAAAGTGCCTAAGGCCAAGATACAATCCGCAGTGGACGCTGTCGCCAGACGTATGCCGGCCTGTCCCGGATCCCTCATGAATAGAAGCGAAAGGCTCATCTGGATGAAGTCGGTGTTGTGCGCAATCCCGATCTACACCATCATCGCCGATGGCCTGCCTCCGTGGGCGATTGTCGGTGTTTTGAGAACCGGGGTATCCCAAGTACCGACAATAATTTATAGGCTGTGCACTCCCCACCTAATGGCGTGTGCGAGTTGGAAGACGAAGGGTTTATCCTGGTTCAGGCCATGAGGCCCTACGTCCAGCAGCTGAGTCTTTTCGTATTACGTCGCACCAAATGTGCACGGGAACCAAGGCGGTTACAAGTAATCTTGGGAATGAAGGAGAACTTCAATCCGGGGATGAAGATGGCTAAGTATGAAAACCTAGAAGAGTCGATCCATTTTACTATGGCATTACCCTCCCTTTTATAGTGTAAAGGAGAGTCAATGTGTACAATACGTGTCGTGTACAGATGCTAAGGTGTCTAACGTCCGGGGTCGTTTGCGTACCATGCCCGAGCCTGAACCTCGGGTTCCCTGATGGGAGTGCCGTAGTGCAGACGCGCGTCCTGGTAGCTTCTGGGTGCGTGTCCTCCGCCCGAAGGGAGGGTCTCCCGAGGGCCCAATGGGGATCCTCGGATCCCTGCATGAATCCAGCTTCTCTGGGAAGCGTTGCGATGGCGTGTCAACACCTCGAGGGTCCCTGGATACGTGTCGGGGAGGCGGAACATTAAGCAAATGAACAGTGCGGTCGTGGTTTCCCGTGCGCGGTGGCGTGTGAAGTAACTGCTCCCTTTACGTCCCATCAACGGGGGATGCGAAGAGATAACAGAGCAGGTGAATCGACAGGGCAATCGATTGCCCCTGTCACCGTGGGCCCGCGGCGCAGGCATTTAATGCGGCTGCCCCCCACTACCCGGCTGGTATTTCCAAGGTGCGCCCGAGGCCTCCTGCCCTTTGGGTGAGATGGAAATAAACGGTCCGGGCGTTCGTTACTCTGGGCGAGGCGGAGGAGTCTCGCCCGGTGGTCCTCGGGCGAGACGGAGATTGCCTCCAGGGGATCCCGGTCCTCGGGCGAGGCGGAACCTGAGCCCCGGGGGCCTCCGGTCCTCGGGTAAGGAGTGTCATGGTGCGAGCGGGCCTAGTGGGCTGGAATTACCCAGTTATGGGCCAATTTGGGCCATATGTTGATGGTTTATACCAAGCCCGTTGTGTAGACTGTTCTTTAATCCTTCTTCTCCATACTCTTGTTGGCTCAAACAGCATTTATTCTGGACCGCTTGGATGCCACCCTAGACCCTTTTGGGCCTGTCTGTGGGTGATCCATCTCTATACGTCTGGTGCGTTGGGCCTGTTAGTGGAGTATTGGGAGATGAGCTGCTTCGGGCCACTTAGTGGGCTGAAAAGTGTCCTGCGTATTAATTCCTCCAAGCTTGTAGATCGGTTGGCCGATGGCCGATTTTCGTCCTTCGGCTATTTCCCAGCCCAAAGTGCGTCTTGGGCCATAAGGCCCGTGCCGCCCTTCGATCGGATCTCCTTCTTGGGCCTTTGGTCCGCATCGTTCTTCTTGGGCCGAGTTTGTTCGTGGGCCGATTATTTTGGCCCCGACAATGATCGAGGAAATCAAGACAATTTGTAGGAGATTCCCGTGGACCGGCAAAGAAGGCAACATCAAAGGGAAATGCATGGTCGCATGACCCGGCGTTTGTCGTCCACCGACCTAGGGGGCCTAGGCATCCCCGATCTGCGCCTTTTCCACCATTGCGCCGCAAGCAAGATGGCTTTGGCTACAACAGATGGACGAGAGCCGAAATCGGGCCGACTACCGCTTTCCGTGACAAGAGAAGTCGAAAGCTTCTTTGAGGCGTCCACGTACACGATCCTTAGAAATGGTCGATCCACCTTCTTCCGGGCCGGGTCGTTGATCCGGGGAAGGGCGCCAAGCTTGCTAAACTTCGCCACCGTAGGGACATCCGCGCACAACTATGGCGTAAGGCCTACGAGGGGCGCCGCTTTGGTGCGGCAGATTGAGGCATCAACGTCCCCCGCTACACAAAGAATATCGGCGTCTCTAGGACCTGGTCGAGCTGCAAGTCCCGAACAACAACGCCGACCGCTTGGTGTGGAAATGGACCCAACAGGGACTTACTCCTCCAGATCAGCCTACAGGGGCCCTACACCTGCCTGCGCACCCGATCCCGGGTGCACCCGTGTCCGAGCACCTAGGCGCCGCTACGCCGCGTCGATTTTCTTATGGTTGGCTCTCCGGAGGAGGCATTGGACCGCTGGATAGGAGGCACCGCCACGAGCTTGACGCACATGACGAAAAGCTACCTCTCGTGACCAGGACCCGGAGACCATCGACCACATCATCACCTCCTTCTCTCCAGACACATCTGGTGGACCATCCTGGCGACGATGGGGGTGGACACCTCACATGTGGGTGGGGGATCCATCCTCGACTGTGGGAGCGCTGGAGACGGAGATGGCACGGAGAGAAGTGGAAGGGCGCAGACACCCTCTTCGCGCTGGTGGCTTGGGAGCCTTGGAAAGAGAGAAATGCAAGATTCTTCCCGAATGAAGATGCCACTAGTGCACAATTCCTCGCCAAAATCATGCAGATCGCCGACACGTGGGTAGAGGCGGGGGCGCGCCATCTAGGGGAGTTAGCAAGCGAGTAATCGCCATGTGTAATTCGGGAAGGGAGGCAGTGCACATTGTAAATTTTACCCTCTCAGAACACGCCCTTGCACGATGTAAAAACTCTTCTTCTTAATACAAAGATGCGCAAATCTTTTGCGTATTCGAGAAAAAAAAATCTGTTTTCTAACACTCTTGCATCTACAACTAATAAATATATTTATGATGTCATGCAGGAGATACTGTCCTCCCGAACACTTTATGGGCTTACTTTTCTCCAGTAAGTTTGATATATTCAGCTTGGGTGTAGTAATGATAGAGATAATTGCTGGGTCTAAAGGCTACGACAAGACAGCTGATGAAATGCCTTCCCACGTATTTATTGATCACGTAAGTTAGGTCCTTAGCTTATATATCAAGACTCGAGTACTAGTAGTTTGTTATGCCTGGCACATTTGGATACTGACTGATACACTTTCTTTATGAACGATTTTATAGGTACAAGACAACTGGAGAAAAAGGATACATCAGGCAACATCAGGCTGTACATCCCCAAAATGTGAATGCTATCAAGTGAAGAGATGCATTGAAACAGCGCTACAATGTGTCCATGGTGAACGAGCGAAAAGGCCTGACATTGGGGATATTATAAGTACGTTGAACGAAACTGAAAACAATACAGAGAAATCTGACACAACTTCTTCCTCACGAAATGAGGCATGACACACATTCTTATGACATCTACACAAGGTAAGAAACCAACGACACAAATGTTCTCGTTTTCTTTTCGACTGAGGCATTTAATGAATTTATTTGGCAATAACATTATTTAGAAGTTCCATTGACGCTAAATAAAGAAAATCAAGTGTGCATGGAGAAAGTCAATTCTTGTTCAAAACAAAATAACTATGGTTTCCCTACTCCACGCCAAGAACCAATCTTGGCGGGAGAGGCTTTTGTTGGGGCGCTATATATGCTTGTGTCAAAACGATATATTTTTTGATAAAGCTATTGTACATTATGCATGTAGGTGATTTTCAGGGATAACTTAGTGGATTGAGGATGAGGTACACTAGTCACTACTGCAAATGGAGGAGGGTGTGTGGACATCCTATCTGGTGAATGCTACCACCTGCTTGCTAATCGATGGAAACCTTCGCAACAGACATATGCATGGAGAGGATGGTTTGCAGTTTAATAATTGGTTTATTTGGTGATTGACTTCATTCATTTTGGCTTTTAAGAGCTTGTATGTAATAAGAAACAGCCGATCGATGCAGGTACCCCATGGGTCTCTAGGCTAGACATAATTTTATTAATTTTATCTAAATAATTTAAATTAATAAACTCACCGGTCAAACCCAAGATGTGTTTGGGCCGTGCTCCCACATGTTACTAGCATGTCAAACATGTATACCCAGTTTTGCAAATATTTGTTGTTCTTCCATTCCATTTGATTGCCATATGGTTCTAAACTAGAACTTCTTTGACATTTACTTGTTTGCAGTTAACGATCCTATATGTTGAGAGAGCTGCTGGCTCGCCTAAACCTATTATGGTCGACAGGTTGAAGCTAACTATACAGTACAACAATACGTGTATATATATAACATCATTGTTTTGGAATAATATACTGTGGCTGCATGTATTTGTGTGCTTGACCCCCCTTGAAACTGATCGAGCAGAGGCATTAATTTTCGGACGGTGGCTGAAGACATATATAGCCACCCACCGTGCAGCGCGCACATACCTGTGCTTATATCTAACAAACAATAGAAATAAAAGGGCTATAATCAATTTTGCACGCACGGGATTTGAGATTTGGGCATGCCGCTCTAAACAGGGTCGTAATATTTTCTTCTTTCTGGATCTCAAATTGCTGTACTCGTCAGCTGCACCAATTAACCGCCAATTCTAACGGGTGGCAACCCCGTTGTGTTCTGCCCCTTTCCCACTGTGGCATTTTCATCTCGACTACTTAACAGGCTCTTTAATTTTGTGTTTGAAGAAAATTTTAACAGATGAGATGAAAAGAAATTTTTAACAGATATCGGCCATGCTGATTACTTTGAGGTAGTACATCTCTTGCAGTTTTGCTTCCTAGCGCACACATTTCTTAATTGTGTCGTTTCCTAAGACTAGCGATCATGATTATTCATCGATTTTTTTTCTTTTTTTGCGACGATTATCCATCCATTTGGGTAGAGCAGGATTCTGTAGAGGAACACCGCGCACAAGTTGATACCGCGGACGTTCCGCATCAGAATGTCTGAACTAATCATCATCAGCTTATTACGGCACCGACAGGTGGGGCTTCTGCATCCTATGTTGTGCAGCAGAGCCGCTGCGAGGTTTCCTGCCTCTGGAAACAGCAGGCGCATGCGTTCCTTCTTCGCTGGGGAGAGCACTTTCTTCTGGAGCTCTTCCAAGGAAGCTTGATCGGGCAATTCCATGCCCCCCAGCTAGAGAGACCGAGTCGCTTCATGAGGATCTTCCTTGCCTGGACCTCTCGTTTTTTTTATTTTTTTAGAAGAGGGCCTCTCATTTAGGAACTCTAAACTTGTTTTTTGCCGTGAGGCCACTTGGCACCAAGTACGCGGGCTTCTAAACGGGCCGGGCCTAATGGTGGTGCTTCGTGCCCGGCCGGCACCTGGGCTGCATGCTCAAGTACTCTTTCTGCGGGATGGTATTAGAAGTCGTTTTAGCATGAAGCTTTGGGGTCAAACATCGAATATAAACTGTTAATAACTTTTAAGTTGTTGAGTTTGTAAATGTAAAAATTATATGAGTAGATTCGTCTTCAAAAAATACTTTGATAAAAGTATACGTATATCACATCTCCATAAATATTTTTATAATAATAAGAGGTCAAAGTTATGTTTTGGAGACCGTAATAGCTGTCCTAAACGACTTTTTAATACCATCTCGGAGGGAGTATTAAATAATAGGAACCTAAATAATAACTGCGCTTATGCACTAGGGCATCGTCGCCGTCGTCAACGGCATTCCCTTGCATGGTCACCCACAACCTCGATGGGAGACAAACCCGTCTAAACAAGCTTCCACTTGTTGGTCTGGACTCTGGACTGAACATGATTGGTGGGATGAGCGGATCGTAACCAACCAAAAAAGATGCATAAGCGAATTTATTCCCACGAATTTATTGAGCATGTAAGAAAATTATGTTCAACTTTCTTTAGAGAGATCATGTTACTCTTTTTATCCTCTGTAGTAATTCTATATTTTTTGTAATTCTGTAGACATTAAAGAATAAGAGAAATAGGCTACAAAAATCACTGAGATATACATCACTAGAAATTGATTACCAACAAATAAGAAGATGCATTCAGACAGGTCTGGACTGCGTGAACTTTGATCGATCGAAAAGACCAACAATAAGCCAAGTTGTCAAGATGCTTCAGGAAACAAAAAGTGGAAGTTCAGGACCAGGCAGTGTAACCTTAGAATATTTGAGAAAGATCACAAACAACTTCTCTGAAAAACTTGGTGAAGGTGGTTTTGGCACGGTATATAAGGTAAGACTAAATCACATAGTTTGGACCTGTCAAATATATGTCACTAGACTATGCATAGACTCATGCCTCTCTTAATGAGAGAGTTTAAACAGGGACGGCTACCAAATGGTGAAACGGTTGCTGTGAAGAAAGTTAATTCATCATTGCTGCCTGGAGTTCAAGATAAACAATTTGAGAATGAAGCATATCATCTAAAGAGGCTTAAACACCCAAATATAGTGCTACTTGTGGGTTGGTGTTCTGAAATGGAGAATACTTATGTTGAATACGAAGGGAAATATATTTGTGCTAAGAAGTTAGAAAGGTTGCTTTGCTTTGAGTACATGCCTAATGGAAACCTTCGTCAGCATCTTAAAGGTATTACAATTCAATACGGATGTATCATGTTCATTTTCTTTTATTTGAGACGGTAGCATATGTGGTTTGAGTATGCCTAGTTTCATATCATATAGCACTTTCATAATGCTTTCTTACAAATGCGTAAAAAAATCTTCGAAACTTACTTGGGAGACACGATACAAAATAATTGAGGGTATTTGTTATGGTTTACAATATCTCCACGAAGAAAGCCAACTTAGCCCCATTGTTCACATGGATGCAACCTGCAAACATATTGCTCAATAACAATATGGTGCCTAAAATTGCGGATTTCGGCTTGTCAAAACCTTTTAGTGAGGAGAAAATTGAAACTTGCACAATAAGTAATGATGGAACATTGTGAGTCAAATGGATCTTCATAGCTCGTTGTTTTCGAGATTGCTAAAAATGACTCATTCATGGGTTCAAAGTTAATGCACCTTTGTTGCAATGCAGGGGGTTACATGGCACCGAGAACACATAAACAGAGGTATAGTCTCTACAAAGTCGGATATATTCAGTTTGGGAGTAATAATCATAGAGATAGTAACGGGACACAGGGACTATCCGGATGAGATCGGAGGAATATCTTCCCAAGAATTTACTGAGCTTGTAAGTAAAATATGCTCAACTTTATTTAGAGATGATGTTACTCTTTTTTTCTCTAGAGTATTTCTATATTTTTGTGATTTTGCAGGTTTTAGAGAATTGGAGAAATAGGCTACAAAAGTCACTGAGATTTACATCACTAGAAATTGACTACCATCAAATAAGAAGATGCATTCAGATAGGTCTAGACTGCGTGAAACTTGATCGATCGAAAATACCAACAATAAGCCAAGTTATCAAGATGCTTCAGGAGAAAGAAAGTGCATTCCAAAGCCATCCCACGCTTATAGATGATAACCAGGTACTGCCTGTCGATCTGCCTGCTAATAGTGTTTCTTTCTATGTCTGCGAGCTATTAGTAGTAGTAGTATTTCCTTCTCATTAATTTACACCCATGAATCCATGATAATAGTTGATTGGTTGCAGATACACTCACTCGCTTTCTCTCGCTCTCCACCTGTAACCATTTTAACTGGTCTAAAGGTTTTTCCTTATGGCGATATAAAGAGTGCCACCAAGAATTTTAGTAATGATAAATTAATTGGAGACGGTGGATTCGGGAAGGTCTACAAGGTATGTGAATGAGTAGTAGTTTTGAATTTTAGATGCATGCACACAATTAGTACTACATGTTGATGTAGAGAAGCATTCTCCTAATAATATCTAAGTTAAATTAATCATATTGATAATTTTTTTTTCTAGACCCCAGGGTATGATACTATAACATGTCGCTAGGGTGGAGAGGGGGCTGCGACTATGGAGGTGGCGACTAGGGCTGGAGGCGCAGGGGAGAGGAGAGGGTGGCAGAGAGAGAGAGAGAGAGAGAGAGAGGAGCAGTTGCGCTATTCTTGCTTAATTATATTGATTACATCCTCCCTATATTTATAGTCCCTATATGACTTGTATTCCTAGCAACTAAGAGTGATATCCTTATAGATTGGATTCTCTTTCCTAATAAACCAATTCTAATCCTTTCTTTATCCTAACTAAACTTTCCTTTATTCTAACTTCTCAAGATATGGTGGAGGTGTAGGAGGCAGAGAGCGTCGGCGCCCTCCGCTGGCTCGTGCGACCCCTCTAGGGGGCACGGTGGAACCGGCCAGGGCCGGCCATCGCTCTTCACTAGGCTTTGTTTGGCCCATGAGCTTGGGGATGAGGTCCTCTCATTAGGCATGTGACAGATAGCCTTTAGCTCCACGATGACAAGTCATTTTCTCATTACTTTGGCTCTTCCATTTTCGATTTTTATAGGCATTACAATCGTTGGATTCCAAAGACATGGGCTTAATTTTTAGCTTCTTATTACCAGTGTGGGCCAAAGGGCCTCTAGTCCATTTGGTTAGAGGAACCCATCGGCACTCCTTAGGTCCTAGGTTCGACTCCTGGAGGGAGCGAATTTTAGGCTAGGGTTACAAAAATCCCCTCGTTTGTCCACGGCCAAAGCACGGGTCTAAGGCCCGGCCCCGGTCGTGGTCGTCTCACATGAACTACGGTGCCGCTGTGTATGGGTGGGCAGGGGGTTCGAGGGTTTTCTTGACCTGCGTTCTTCTTAATGCAATGCCCGGGGGCTGTCTTACCCCCCATAGGTCGAGTTTTTTTTAATTACCATCGGGGGTCCCACTGCCATTAGCACCTTTTTTTTAGTACTCCTTGAGCTAATCTCTCATTGTTTTTATGCATTAAGCTCAAGAGTAATATGATGGCCGGTCATAGCCCAGTAAAGATTTTAAGCACAGTGAATACCAACCATCTAGAATTGGCAACATGACATGGTCAGTCCCCAAATAGATAATATTAGTCCTATCATTTCTAGTCAAGTTTAGGAAACACACTGTACTTCTGAACAAAAAGCTTGTTAAGTTAAATTGGTGGCTCATTTCAAAATTGCTCTGGTTGAACACTTTTTTTCTTTTAAAATTAAAATAAAAATAGTTATAAATTGAATTATTCTAACTTTGGTTTGGCTCGTGAAGTTTGGTTAAAGTTGGATCCAAAACAATGCAAGAGGCTTTGAACATATCGATTTCAAAAAAAAAAAACTCAAAAAGATAGTTGGCATATTGTCCAGCCCTATGCGTACTCCCATCTTTACATATACAAAAGCCACACAAAGAGAACATGAGTTATAAATTGCTACGAATTGGAAGGGGAAGGGCGGGAAGGAGGTTTGTATTAGATAATGTATAATCTAATTGATAATAATAGCTTAACAAAATATGGGCCTTAAGATGCTTCTGAAGTTATATTTTATTTGGTCTAAATATGTTGTATTATGTTTTGTCAAATTTTCCCTTTAGCAATACTTGTGACTGAAAATGACTACTATAATCTAGGGTACGTTCAATATCGACAACCATAAGACGATGGAACTTGTTGTCAAGTGTGTTACAAATCCTTCGGCGGCAAAACAGCTCAAGGATCAACTAATGATACATGCAAAGCTAGAGCATAAGAATGTGGTGCTACTGGTAGGGTTTTGTAACAATGACGGGTGGTTCCGGCGTGGCAGGCAGGGATTGTACGTTTGCTATGAATTGATGAGTAATGGCCCTCTTGATAAACACATATTTGGTACGTCGGCTTCCCTCTCTCTCTGCTGGTCATGCTCTTCTCATGTATATTCCACACACACTTTGTCAACTAAACAGCACAATCAAACCTTTATGTGTGTTTTGCATTTATGTATATGCTTCTTTGCTCATTGGATTGTATATGGTTTATTGATCAGCTTCCTCGGGGCAGTCTGTTATTGAATGGCCAATTCGTTACAAGATTATACGTGGCATTTGCGCTGGACTGCAGTACCTACATCAGGATAATAACAATCATATTTTGTGCCTGGACTTAAAGCCCAGTAATATCATGCTCAACGAGGAAATGGTGCCGAAAATTGCAGGTTTCGGTCTACCAAGAGTTTTTGTGAACACCAATAAAACTCATACTTACACAGTGACAGTGATAGGTACAACGTAAGTATCTGTACTGATGTGCACGTGTTTATTAGTTTTATTGTTATTTGTCCCCTGAGGTATAGAACGAGGCTTGATAAGATTAAAGTCAACAAACAAATCCAATGCCCTCTAAGCAAGAGGGGAAAAAAAAAAATGAAATATATATATATATTTAATCTAAAATGTAGTTAAGTACTTGACCTTTGCTCTAAGTCAAACTTTTTTCTGATTTCAACCTAGTTTTTTAAAACAAATATATAGTAACACCTGTGGTAAAACTTTTGGAATGACTGCAGCGGATACATGGCGCCTGAGTTTGTGGGTATCGGGAGGGTGAGCCAAGCATGCGACATATACAGTCTCGGTGTCCTCATCCTGGCGATAGTTATGGGAGAAGGGCCTAGTGGTACGTGGGACCCCAGAGGTGTAGGGTTCATCAGAAAGGTGAGCGATCCCTTTGGGGTTAAAGCTACCATCCTCAGTGGTGTAATGTTCATCAACATTTTTCTCACCTTTGCATGCTTGCATGTATATATATAGGTCCGCGACAAGTTTATCATCGACTTGGAAGCATCTACTCCCAATGAGATATGTAGCGCTAAGGATTGGGAGCAGCTGAAGAAGGATGCATCCTTGAAGGTTGATGACTGCATCGAGGATGTGGAAAAATGCGTTGGTTTAGCTTTCAAATGTGTCGATGAAAACCCAGAAAAAGGCCTACAGCCGCGGACATACGCACTCGCCTCAACCAAGTCATTCCCTTTTGGTAATCGAGCCCACACAAGTGAACAAGCTGTACAATTATAATTTGCTCTTGGGTGGAAATTAAAGTCTGCTCAGTCCCTCTGCCGTCAGGGAGAAGAATATTTAAGTACAGTACTATACTAGGGAAACCAACTATTTGCTGATAGATAGGCCTCGAAAAGATTTGACAGAACTTGGTTTGCATTTTGCAATTGGTAGCCTGTAACGAATAATGTGTTACCGTTTGCATTGCATGGCTTGATCAAAGCTTATGGAATTACTACTATATTTTTGTATCTACCTACACCAGCCATGTGCTTAGCCACTATTAATGGCAATGTGATGGTTTAACTTTGAGGCTTAAGAGTTTCTGCTTCTTCTTTGAAGTGAAATGATGATTTTATCCTTGTTTTTTTAACTCTGTGATTTTACTCTTGCGGTTCAAAACGAAGGTAGACTATACCCCTGTTCTGTGAAGTTCGTCTCACAGTGTTAACTTTTGAGTAAAAAGGACAGTTTTACCCATGCATTTTTTCCCATGTTTTACTTTGATAATTGTGTTTTTAACCTATTTTCAAATTAACGGTTTAACAAGTTTAATATAGTATGAATTAGACAGGTCTGCCTCAAGGCATGTTTAGTTTCAAGGCAAGCCGGCCTATATAAGTGCTTCCAACCACCGTTAGCCTACTGTAACGAGACCATCTCAATTTTGGTGCTCAACGATGATAGTAAGTTCTTGTTGTGTTCGTCACGCTGCAGCTGTGCCCTGAAACGTAACCAGTATGTTCCCCTAAAAATAACCTGCAGAATAGAGTTATATTTAATTCTATTAAAAATGATGGCATTGCGGGTATTCTAGATGGCCCAGCACATAGCAGCAACCCCAACCCAAATCATATCCCTAATCTTAGTATTCTGATTAGAGAGCCAAGAACCAAATTCTAATAGATCTGGGTTGAGTTAAACCTGTAGCAAGATACACCATCCTCCAAACGAATTTAGCATAATGACAATCCAGGAAAATATGTTGGATTGATTCATCCAAGTTACAGCCGACACATTTCTGACTGCCCTACACAGTACAAATGTTTTGCATTTATGTACATGCTTATTTGCTCATTGCATTGCATATGTTGATTGATCAGCTTCCTGGGGGCTTATTGAATGGCGAATTCGTTACCAGATTATACGTGGTATTTGTGCTGGATTGGATTACCTACATCGTCGTTTCAAGACTGTTTTGCACATGGACTTAAAGCCTAGCAATATCTTGCTCGACGAGGAAATGAAGCCGAAAATTGCAGATTTTGGTATATCAAGAGCTTTTCTTAACACCGAAACTCGTGCTAACACAACGGCAGTGACAGATTTAAAGTAAGTATCTGTACTGATGTGCATGTGTTTATTAGTTTTATTTCTATTTGTCCCGTGAGGTATAGAACGAGGCTTGATAAGATGATGAAAGTCAACAAACAAATCCAATTGCCCTCTAAAGCAAGAGGGAGAAAAGGAAATGAGACATTTTTATTTCATATAAAATTGTAGTGAAGTACCATGACCTTTGCTCTAAGTCAAACTTTTCTAATTTCAACCTAGTTTTTTAAAAGAAATATATATAGTAACACCTATGCAAAACTTTTGGACTGCCTGCAGCGTCGGATACATGGCGCCTGAGTTTGTGGACAACGGGAGGGCGGTCCGCGCATGCGACATATACAGTCTCGGTGTCCTCATCCTGGCAATAGTTATGGGACAAGGGCCTGCGGCGACTACGGGTGACCCCAGTGGTGTAAGGTTCATCAACAAGGTGAGCGATCCCTTTGGGGTTAAAGCTACCCATCCCCAGTGCGGTAATGTTCATGAACATGTTGCTCACTTTTGCATGCATGCATGTATAGGTCCGCGAGAAGTTTATCATCAACTTGGAAGCAAATACTTACAATGAGAGATGCAGCGCTAAGGATCGGGAGCAGCTGAAGAAGGATGCATCCTTGAAGGTTGATGACTGCATCGAGGATGTGGAAAAATGCGTTGGTTTAGCTTTCCAGTGTGTCAGTGAAAACCCAGAAGAAAGGCCTACAGCCGCAGACATACGCACTCGCCTCAACCAAGTCATTCCCTTCCGATAATCGAGCGCACACATCTCATTACTAGTGAATCAGCTGTAGAAGTAATTTGCTCTTGGGTGGAAATTAAAGTCTGCTCAGTCCCTTTGCCGTCAGGGATAAGAATATTTAAGTACAGTACTTTTCGAGACCTATCTATCAGCAAATAGTTGGTCTCGAAAAGATTCGACAGAACTTGGTTTGCATTTTTCGATTGGTCGTTTGTAACGAATAATGTATTACCGTTTGCATTGCATGGCTTGATCAAAGCTTATGGAATTACTACTATATATATTTTTGTATCTACCTACACCTGCCATGTGCTTAGCCACTATTAATGTCAATGTGATGGTTTAACTTTGAGGCTTAAGAGTTTCTGCTTCTTCTTTGAAGTGAAATGATGATTTTATCCTTGTTTTTTTAACTTTGTGATTTTACTCTTGCGGTTCAAACGAAGGAAGACTATACCACCCGCCATGAAGTTCATCTCACAGTGTTAACTTTCGAGTAAAAGGATAGTTTTACCCATGCATTTTTCCCCATGTTTTACTTTGATAATTGTGTTTGTAACCCTATTTTCAAATTAACGGTTTAACAAGTTTAATATAGTATGAAGTTTGCCTCAAGGCATGTTTAGTTTCAAGGCAAGCCGGCCCTTGCCTCACCTACGGCCTGGCTGCCTTCCGATCAGAAGCATGCCAGCCCGTCAGCGTCGGCCCAACGCCAAGGTCACTTTACAATCAAGGAAAAAGTCTGGATTCCCTCCCCCAACTATCACGAAAGTTCACTTTTCCTCCCCAACTCGAAAAACCGGGCATATCACCTCCCTCAACTTTTCAAACCATGCAAATCACCTCCCTCAACTTTTCAAACCATACAAATGAACTGTCTTTCTTGTTCTTGCAGAATTGCAAAAGGATAAAATTTTAGAACTGCAAGAAAAACATACAGCCTACAATTTTTACAATTCGAAGAACCACAGAGTAGATGATTTTTGTGTGGATTCAGCAAGATCCAGGACTGTTGCTGCGCTGTATCTGTCCGTGAGCCCCCCACAAATTTCTCTCTCTACAGCACTACACTGTTATGTTTGTCCCTTTCTCTCTCTCAAAATCTCATCATCACATCAACCGTCCCTCCCTCCCATTGCTTCGCTTCGCGGCATCTACTGCAGCTCCTCTTCCTCTCCCCCGGCGTCGCCGCCGGGCGATCTCTCCGGCCACCTCCGCTCCGCCGAGATCGATTCCACCCACCGCTCTCGCCCGCCTCCGCCCACTATCCCCGCCGCCGCAAGATTCGCCCGGTTCCTTCACTCCTCCTGCCGGTGCGCCGGCGCCTGCCTACTCACCGACAACTTGTCTCGGCTGCCGGCGACAAGGCCTTAAAAACCCCTCTTTTTTTCACGGTCTCCGGTTCGGGTGCCGCCGCCATGCTCCGCGATGACGGGAGCGACTCCGTGATTCCGCGCTCGGCCTGTCGCCGCACGTGAGGTGAGATCTTGCCCTCTCGGGGTGGCAATCTCGCCGCGGCGGCGGCGCCATGCCGTCTCTGCAGCTGCTGCAGCTGACGGACCGTGGCCGGGGGCTTCTCGCTTCCAGAAGGTTGGTCGGCTCGGATCACTCACTCCCTGTTTTAACTTTCTCCCGCCGTTCTTGCCAATTGCGTTCCTCACCGTCTTCACTGGTGCGGCACCAACCAGGAAGACGCTCGCCGTTGTCTCCGGCGCGGTGCTTGCCGGCGGAGCTCTGGCGTACGCCCGCTCGAGCCAGAGCCGGCGGAGGAGGAGGCGTTCCGAGGGGAATCACGGTAGCGAAGCCGGTGCATTGGCCACCAATGGGGATGATGCCGGCGCTGTATTGGGTGATGCAAAGCTCAGAAGGAGTGGCCTCAAATCTCTGCATTTCCTCGCTGCTATCCTAACCAACAAGATTGGTCCCACTGGCACGCGCTACCTTCTCGGCTTAGTATTAACAGCGGTAGGTTCTGCCATTTTTCTCTCAGTAATGTACTTGTTTCAGAGATTATTACTTTTTGGAGCTTTTCGCTCTTACCTACTACTGTACACACAAGTGGTCCCAGTGTTGCTATTGGCCTACTGCTGCTATCATATAAAGGAAGCATTAGTGAATAGTACATCTGTATTTACTCGTTGTAATTTCTTAACGAGGCAAGCAGTTTAATAATGGACTCTTTAATAATCCTATGCTTATGAAGAAAGTTAGCAAAAAACAATGGTGAAAAATAAACAGAAACAAACAATATAAGTCTAGTGCAGCAGTATCATATGTTTCACCAGCTAAATTTTGAAAATGTATGGTGACGGTTTAATAAAATGATACTACCGTCGCTACAAACTTCAGTTTTTTTTATTATTGTCATCAAACTACATTGGGGAGTTTTAAACTGTATTTGAAGCTACTATACTAATGAGTAATGATCTAGACATAAACATTATCCTCACCGCCTTATGCTTTTCTGCAGGTGCTACGTACAGCTGTGGGGCATAGATTGGCAAGAGTTCAAGGTTTTTTGTTTAAAGCAGCATTTCTTCGGGCGCGTCCCAACATTTACACGCCTGATCATAGAAAATCTTATGTTGTGTTTCCTCCAATCCGCATTGTATCAGACCTCAAAATACTTAACTGGCTCTTTAAGTTTTGCGTTTCAAAAAAATTTTAACAGATGTAAGCCCATGCTGATTACTTTGAGGTACATCTGCTGCAGTTTGTTTTTGCCTCAGTTTCTTTTTTTTTCCTAGCCCACACAATTCTTAATTGTGTTAGTTTCTCAGAATGATACCATGAAGAGAATTGTAAAATTAAACTCAAAAAATTATTTCTTAAGTTTGTATCTACCAGTGACTAATTTGGTTCCTGTTGGTGTTATGTTATAGATAGTTACCATTTATAAGACTGCAAGTGACCATTGCAGAAAAAAGTACATGCGATAAAACACTAAAGATGTTTATATAGTAGAAAAAAATCCATAAAATACAGCAGGCAGGGGATTCTGTTCCGTTAAGCCTACTCTTCTTCTAGATTTATTTAAGATGAATTCTATTTCTATGATAATCAATTAAAGTATTAGATTGGTTATGAACAAATGTGCATACTAATTTTCCTAACTGGAATCAGCATGCTGTGTGCCAGTAATATTTTCTCCCACTCTTTATAGTGTCCTCGTGTTCTTTATGCTAGTTGAATGTGCCCACCAATATTTTAGTTTGTGCTCGCATTATTTTCTCAGTAAGGCTGTGAAGTTTATATTGTCTTCAGTCTTAGCAGCTAGATTGCTTCCTTCTCCTACATGTCTTATTATAAGACAGTTGCTTAAACTCATGCTCACTTTTAGCACAGGCTGGAGTTAACTTTTTTCATTATTAATGGTTCTTCTTTTTTTTATTTTAAGTATAATCTTAACAAGACATGCCGCACTCTTGTTTGCTACAGAATATGGTTTACTACAAGATTTCACATGTGGATCATCGGATATCAAATCCAGAGCAAAGGATTGCTAGTGATATCCCAAAGTTCTCTTCTGAACTAAGTGAACTTGTACAGGATGATCTGGCTGCAGTTGCAGAAGGGTTAATATACACCTGGCGTCTCTGTTCTTATGCTAGTCCAAAATACGTGTTATGGATTATGGTAACATTCTTGTCACAAAAAATTCAGCAGTGATACTTCATTTACACATATAATATGTGATAGCCGATGATACCTCTATTGAAGCTATTTCCTTGGTGCTTTTATAATTTATCACGACAACAAGTTTCTCCCCAGTAACTACTAGGTACTAATAATATGTAAATGCTTTCAGGCATATGTGCTAGTTGCGGTGGGGTAATAAGGAACTTTTCTCCTGCTTTTGGGAAGTTGAAATCTACGGAACAGCAACTAGAAGGAGAATATCGTCAACTTCATTCACGATTAAGAACACATGCTGAGAGTGTGGCATTTTATGGTGGTGAGAGCAGAGAAGCATCTCATATTATGCAGCGGTTTGAGGCTCTTGTTCAGCACCTGAATCTTGTACGTCATGAAAACTGGTGGTTTGGCATGATTCAAGATTTCTTTCTGAAGTATTTTGGTGCCACTGTGGCAGTTGTCCTTATTATAGAACCTTTCTTCTCTGGCAACCTTAGACCTGATTCATCTACCCTTGGAAGGGCTGAAATGTTGAGCAATCTTCGATATCACACAAAAAGCGTGATCATTTCACTGTTTCAGTCTCTTGGGATCCTTTCTATCAGCACACGCCGTTTAAATATCCTGGGGTACAGTTCTCCGCCTATTTTAGAAATTAATACCCTATAGACCTGAATTGTTGAAGGTGACACTTTGCTTGAGAAGTTACTGGATTATGTTGTATGTCGTCCAATTAAGTTTGATTTTGTTTTGTGCCCTTGCAATTGGCAAAATATGACACTTCTTGTTCCATTATTTCTGACAAATGCAGACTGAGAATAACTTTTTTTATAAAGAAAAGAAAGAAAGAATCTCACTTCTATTTTTGTTGTTTGATGGTTTAATATTGTTCCAAGAAGACATATTTTGCCACTTTGTGTAGTGCTTTTATGGAGACCGGAAATCATTAACATCCTCTCCCTGATATGTTACCAACCTGTGCTTAGTTTTCAAATTCTGCCACTTATGACATTATTTTCTATATGATTTAACTTGTTGCATGCTGTGTTAGGTGCCTTTTCTACATTCTAGTATATGAGAATTGCAGTCTCATTGAAGTTTTGCACTGATGTCCATCACAGATTTATGATTGTTTTGGTAGTAACCATACTTGATTTATGTTTGTTTTGGTAGGAACCATTCTTTAGGCATAGTACAGCTGGAGAATGTTGATTTACATGGCAAACGCATTGTAACTTTGATTGTCTTTGGAATAATTTGGTGGATTCCTGTGCTCTGGATGCATTTTCTGCTTATCTGCTTTTGAGTTTTAAACTTTGCACCGTCATGATTGTGATGCGTATGGACTTTCAATGTAATTTCACAGTGGCTATGCAGACCGGATCCGTGAGCTATTGGATGTTTCACGTGAGCTGTCTGGGGTTCATGATAGATCACCGAGTCACAATTCTCCTGGAAATTATGTCAGTGAAGCAAACCATATAGAATTTTCAGATGTTAAGGTAATAACATGCCGGTTGAGTCATTCATTTTTATTTGCTATGTATTTCCGACATCTAATGTCAAATGGTTGCAGGTAGTCACACCTGCAGGTAATGTTTTGGTTGATGATTTGACTCTCCGGGTAGAAACTGGTTCTAATCTTTTGATCACTGGTAATATTCTATATAGCATTGCTATTCTGAATTTAGATTTGCGACTTAACTATCACGTTGGTTTCTGTGATGAAACTTGAATGAACTTATGGAACTTATGGGCTGATATGCAAATTTATACGACTATGTATCCTTAGCTCGATGTTCATTTCTATTTAACATGTTGTAGACCATTTGGAAATCATCTACGACTACAGCTATTTGATTGTGTGATAATAAAGTAGAAATGTTGGATATGATGTGATGGAAGTCGTTACATGTCTGGCACCCTCTTGGAGTATAGTGTTAAAATGTCTTGCGTGTATTCTTTGATGTTAGATTCTTTTCTGATGTCTTGTTACGATCTCAAACTCTCAATATGTTTACATCTTTGCACAAAATGTCTGTTTGAAAATCTTGTGTCCACTGTGCTAACAACTAACGGATTTGTCCTCCTTCCAGGTCCCAATGGTAGCGGAAAAAGCTCCCTTTTCCGGGTCCTTGGGGGTCTATGGCCGTTGGTATCTGGCCACATTGTTAAACCTGGTGTTGGTTCAGATCTAAATAAGGAGATCTTTTATGTTCCACAAAGACCATACACAGCTGTTGGAACTCTACGTGAACAGCTAATCTATCCTCTTACGGCAGATCAGGAGATTGAACCACTTACCTATGATGGAATGGTGGACCTTCTAAAGAATGTAATGCTATTCAAGTTGTGTTTACATTTGATATTGTGGCTTCTTAACTACAACTTTTGAGTATATGAATCCACTGGAATTTCTAACCATGCTCCTTTTGCAGGTTGACCTGGAATATTTGCTTGAACGCTATCCTCTTGATAAGGAAGTTAACTGGGGTGATGAGCTGTCCCTTGGTGAGCAGCAAAGATTGGGAATGGCCAGGTTATTCTACCATAAGCCAAAGTTTGCCATCCTTGATGAGTGCACTAGTGCGTGACAACTGATATGGAAGAACGTTTTTGCAAAAAGGTTCGAGCTATGGGTACATCCTGCATAACAATATCTCATCGGCCAGCTTTAGTTGCATTTCATGATATTGTTCTATCCTTGGACGGTGAAGGAGGTTGGAATGTCCAGCTTAGAAGGTTAAAACTTATAGCCCTTGAAATTGTCAAATGTTTGTTCTTGCAACATTAATTAACTAGAAATTAGTAACACACCTTATTTTCAAAGTCATAGGAGAGTCTTCTCCTATGATCCAGGTTTTTTTTAGAAATTAGTAACACACCTAATTTTGCAGGGATGACTCATCCTTTTCCACCGAAGAATCTGATTTTTCATCATCAGAAACTGATCGTAAATCTGACGCACTGACTGTTCAAAGGGCTTTTATGAGCAGGGCAAAGGTATATGATTCTGGTCTGCTGAATTTCTGTTCCAATTTCCATCATTATTAACAGATTTTCTGATGCTGCTGTTTTATGGGGTTTCCTTACCAGAGCAATGCTTCATTGGGGTCCAAGGATCATTCATACTGTACGGAGGTTATAGCAACTTCCCCTAAGGTGGAAATAGAACATGCAGCACGGGCATCTCGAATTCCACATTTACGATGTCACCCAAGACCTTTGCCTCTCAGAGTAGCTGCAATGCTAAATATACTAGTATGCTATTCTCCTTTGTGCTTCATAATTCCTCGTTAGATTTGTGTTTCCCAATGATTCGTATTCAGCCTTCACTGTAGAATTCAGATAACTTTGCTTGTTGGTAACAAGTTGCTCTCTGTTTGAACAAAGGTATATTAACCTTTCGAGTATACTAATCAATTAATGTATTACAAACTCAGTAACTATTGGAAAAAAGAAGGTTGCGCACATAGATCTGATGAAGTACCCTAAACTATCTCCAGGAACTTTGTCCTCTGTGCTGATACTATTTGAAATTCTTATCCTATTATCATTTACTTTGCTCCCCAGGTTCCTAGACTATTTGATAAACAAGGCGGGCAGTTGCTTGCTGTTGCTGTTCTTGTTTTCTCTCGCATATGGATCTCTGATCGTATTGCTTCATTGAATGGTTCTTCTTTTAACCCTTTGATATCTTCCATTGTTAGAAAAGCTGCGAGTGTAATTCTCATATGATACTTCAAATATTACCAGGGACAACTGTGAAGTTTGTCTTGGAACAGGACAAAGCTGCCTTTATTAAACTTGATTGGTGTTAGTATTCTACAAAGTGGTGCAAATTCTTTTGTGGCACCATCTCTTAGGTAATTATGGTTAACTCTATTTTATGAAATTTATCACTGGGTAATTGTTACACTTACACATGGAGGCCACAGGGCTTGTTGCTGCAGCATTAGTGCATGTGGGGCATCAGCCATTTAGCTCCAAGTACTAAGAAACAGCTTGAAATGCAGCAAGGCAGCACCTCCCTTAGGAATAGATAAGGGTAGGAAATTGTTGATTATTTGGATCATTAACATGTTATCTTAATGTTAGGAAGTTGCATTATTTGCCATCATGTATCGGGTTTTGGTGTTAATTGCATGCACATCACCTTGGTTGATTAGTGCATGCATATCAGGTGGTTAGTTACTTAGTTTTCATCTAACTGGGAGTCCTATGCCTGCATATTAAAGAAATTCTCTAGTCCTTTCTCCAACCAGCCTCAGAATGTTCACTAATGGCATGGGAGAGCCCCCCAGCCAGCCCAGTCAGCTGGCCAATGTGAGCACCCTAACTTCAGTCCATGGACCCATACCCAATTGTTCACATAACAGTGAGTAATAAATAATCATTGTAAATTTCAAATGAAGCACATGCAGTGGTCTAGTCAGTGACTTGTAATAAACTATGGTTGATTCATCACAAGTTTTAGTAAAGAACCTATATGATCAAATTTTTCTTTAGTGGGGAGTATTTAATGTAGGCTTTGAAATACATTTATGGGGGCATGGAAGTTTAAAGCGCGCGGGGGGGGGGGGGTGTGTGGTGGTTAAGGTCACTTCTGTATATGCTGTATATGTTTAATTTCCTGGTCTCAAATAATATGTATCTGTGCAGGACCCTTACTGCAAAACTTGCCCTTGGATGGCGAATTCGTATGACCAATCATTTGCTTCGATATTATTTGAAAAGAAATGCATTCTACAAGGTATATCCTCAAGCAAAAAAACGCAAACACATTATTGTTTTATTTTCCTTTTTTGGTTAACCTGCCATACATTATTGCTTGTCTATATACTGGTTATGGTACCAAAAAACTCTGTGGGTGGTGTGGCAGCTGTTCTGATATTCATTTTGATATGTAATTTATTTATCTACACAGTCTGTACTAATGGTGAGTTGAAGACTATTTTGTTTAGAATGAAAAATTGGGGTAATTGTACGGATATGGCTTACGTAGCCAGCAGTTTGAAATTGAATCATGGATTTTCAATGGCAAGGTAGCCAAGTGCTGGAGATTTCTACTGAAATGTACCCGATATTGAAAAGTACACATTTAAGATAACTAAAGTACTCCTTTTGGCTAAACAATAAGTCAATAAATAGAAATACTTCAAATTTGGAAACTGTACCTTCTCAAAATGATTTAGAAGTTGTAATATGAATACTCCACTCTGCATTATGGGATAAGATGCTTGTGGCTCCAGCACTCCAGCAGGCACATCAACATTGTGTTGGCCCAAGCTGGAAAAGGTAGGGTGTAGGTAACGGGATGAAAAAAATGGCAGGGAAATATGTCTGACAGTTTGATCTAGGACTTCGTCCCATGTCCTGATTCAATGCATTTATTTGTTCCTACTATGTAAAAATGAAGAAGATACTGGGAGATGGCCTAACCATCAAGCTGTCTTATGGTGACATTAGTAGTTGGCTGGTTGGCTGGTTGCCAAAGGTGACAACTGCGTTAGGGTTGGGATGGACAGGAAGAAA
Source organism: Hyparrhenia diplandra (assembly GCA_015847255.1). Lineage (NCBI taxonomy): Eukaryota > Viridiplantae > Streptophyta > Magnoliopsida > Poales > Poaceae > Hyparrhenia > Hyparrhenia diplandra. Next base: position 150,926 of record JADLZK010009626.1, on the reverse strand, counting down.
GAAAAAGTAACAAGCCTTGAGAAAGTTCCATGACACTTCTAGTAGGAAAGATAACCTTTCTGTTGTTGGCCTCTAATATTCAGTATACACTATGCAACCAGAACACGAGTATATTCTGTTAAATTACATCGCTTTATCGTGGTCGGGACTGAGTTTTGATCAAATGTGTCCATGCCTAGTATTATCTTGTTGTGCTGGGAAGCTGCGGTTCTGGCTGTGAGAATTAGATTGCATCTCACTACGGTAATTCTGTGGGTGACTGAAGCTAATAAGTTATAATGGTGTATGATTTCAGGTATTCAACATGTCAGGTAAAAGTATTGATGCAGACCAAAGATTAACACTTGATGTAGACAAGTTGACCACTGACCTTGCCGGCCTAGTTACTGGAATGGTAAAACCTCTAGTTGACATTCTTTGGTGAGTATCCTTGTACCTACTGCTAATCATGAACTTGGTTAGAGTTTCGGTTAGAATCCTAGAAGTCATTGTGCTAATTGGAGCTGAATTCACCAGGTTTACATGGAGAATGAAGCTCTTATCTGGACGAAGAGGAGTTGCTATACTTTATGCTTACATGTTACTGGGTTTGGGCTTTCTGAGAGCTATATCCCCTGACTTTGGTCGTCTCTCAGGCCAAGAACAAGAACTTGAAGGAACATTCAGGTAAAATACTGCATATGTTGTTGAGTCTTAGTAGAGCTTTTCATGCCATTTAAAGATTCTAGATGTTAATCTGGTGAATTTTTATAAGGTTCATGCACTCAAGACTGCGGACACATGCTGAATCAATTGCTTTCTTTGGTGGCGGTTCAAGAGAAAAGGCGGTGAGTTCCATCATGCTAAATGGATAATGCCCAAGTTCATACAATGAGATTGTTTAGGAAAAAGTCCAGATTACGCCCCTCAAGTTTGGTCCATGTCCAGTTAACCCTCTAAACCAACGTTTGGTTTGATTTGCTCCCCAACTATTTAGGTTGGTCCAATTCACTGTAACAAGATCTTTTATTTTGTTTCTCTCGTACTTAGTTGAACCTTATTTGCGAGATGGGAGATGACATCATAATTTATGCATTAAAAAACATATCATAATTTTTCCATCATTATTTTGATAGTTTAGGACATTTAATTATAAATTAACACTAGAGATATAAAATTGCAAGAAACATAATGATGAAAAAATCGTAAAATATTTTTTAACATAAAATATGATGACCATAACTAACATCTCACAAAAATTGACATTGAAACTTAACTTGTACGTGGAGAAACAAAAAAGATAAATCTTGTTAAGAGGTAAATTGGACAATCTGAAATAGCTGAGGAGTAAATGCCAGGGGGATAAGATAGGATGGTATAATGTGGATCATGACAAGGCTTTTCTTCTCTTGTACATGCATGATAGCAATTCCATTTTCTGATGCATCTCTATGGTACTTGCAGAGAGCATTTAGTGTTTTTAAAACTGTTATTGTGTTCCCTAAATTTTCCATTTTATTTGTAGTTCAATGCACATGTTATGTTTAGGGTTTCGGGTTAAAGATTTTTTCCCCAAATAGCTTCTGCTACCCTTATTTTGTTAAATGAGACGACATTAACTTTTCTGCTTGTTATCTATTCTTCTCATATTTCAGATGGTTGAGGCTAAATTCATCAAGTTAATTAACCACTCAAAGATTCTTTTGAGGAAACAGTGGCTTTATGGTATTGTTGATGATTTTGTAACAAAGCAACTTCCGCACAATGTAACATGGGGTCTGAGTCTGTTGTATGCTTTGGAGCACAAGGGAGACAGAGCTTTAACCTCAACTCAAGGTTACTAATCTTCAAAACTCTACCATTTTTCCAATTATATTATTTTCATCTTATAAACATCTCGAAATGCATTTTTCCTTTGCTTTGTGCAACAGGAGAGTTGGCACATGCCCTGCGGTTCTTGGCTTCAGTGGTGTCACAGAGCTTCATAGCCTTCGGCGACATTCTTGAGTTACATAAGAAGTTCCTTGAACTTTCTGGTGGGATTAACCGGATCTTTGAGCTTGAGGAGTTTACACGCGCTCAAAGAAGTAAGTTCAGTTTGCCAGGACTTAATAGACAATCAAAATCATATACTATTCTCAAATTTCAATATTTTTCAGTATTGAGTATATAGTTGGTTTGTCATGTGTGCATATTAGTCTAACACTAAACATAGTATATTAGGGGTAGTAAGTATTCCTGTTGTTGCTGACATGTCAGGTTGCACAATGTTTGCTCTAAACACTCTACTGCCATTTTTGTACAGAATGTTTATTATGGTTAAGCTTGTCACTTCCTAGGAGTTCTCTACATGTTTGCTATAAGAAAATATTCTTATAGCAGGTTTTTTACCTTTTCATCATGCCAATTTTAATATAGCTGCATAGCAATCCTGAAAACCGTGCGGTGTTAAGGTTTTGTCAGATGTTGTGGGTGTTTCAATGCCAGGAACTGGTAGAAAAGTTAATAATTGCATTTCCACCACCTTGAGAAAGCTAAGAATGATATGGCCATTAGTTAAGTTTTTTGCAACCTCTTCTTACTTTCTAGATGAGGTAATGGTTGCCTTATATGGGCTTTCTTCCCTTTCTCTCTCTCTTTAATATAAAGATACGTGACTCTCCTGCATGTTTGAGAAAAAAAGTTTTAAAATTCTGAACTTGCTTTTGAAATCAATGTTCCCCAGATACTGCGGTGTCTCCCAATGCCACCAGTGCAGCCTCACAAGAAATTATTTCATTTCATGAAGTGGACATCGTAACACCATCACAGAAGCTATTGGCTAGAAAACTCTCGTGCAATGTGGTACAAGGGAAAAGCCTTCTTCTGACTGGTATTTAGTCTTTGTGCAGGCAACCTTCTTTTTATCTGCTGCTCAGCAGTGAGCTTATATTGTCATGATTCATTTTTTGTTTTGCTGAAGGTCCCAATGGTAGTGGAAAGAGTTCTGTTTTTAGAGTGCTCAGGGATCTGTGGCCCACCTTCTCTGGGAGAGTTACCAAGCCCTCAGAAGGGATGTTTCATGTTCCTCAGCGGCCATATACCAGCCTGGGTACTCTGCGGGATCAAATCATATACCCTCTCTCAAGTGAGGAAGCGAAGATTAAAGTTCTTTTTCGTTACATAGATCTGGTAGGCCCACCTCTTGAAATAACGCTGTTGAATTAGTAAGAACCTTGTATTATACTATTATGATTAGCTAGGAGCATGCCAGTTGATTGGAACTAATAAATTATATTGCTGCTTGTCCTGTTAATGGGAAAACTGTGGTAATATAGGTAACAGTTCTAATGCCTCTGTCCTGCTGGATGATCACCTGAAGACAATCCTAGAGAATGTCAGGCTGTTGTATCTTCTAGAAAGAGAAGGGTGGGATTCTACACCAAACTGGGAAGATGTTCTGTCGTTAGGAGAACAACAGAGGCTTGGGATGGTCAGTATTAATTGGCAGACCAACTTTATTTGTTCCTTTTTCAAAAAAAATTTCCCTATGGAGTTAATTGAAAGCCAGTATGTTTCTTTAAACAGGCTCGTTTGTTTTTCCATCATCCTAAGTTTGGTATCCTCGATGAGTGCACCAAGTATGTGTTGTCATAATGCTCTTTTGATTTCTTGCATTTCCTTTTCTCTTTCCTTATAAATTATTGTGGGTCCTAAGTTCATACTTGATTGCAGTGCTACGAGTGTTGATGTTGAAGAGCATCTGTACAGACTTGCAACTAGTATGGGTATAACTGTGATCACTTCCTCACAAGTAAGCATTTGGACAATTCTTATGATAAAATTAATGATGGTGAACCGTCAAAAAATCAAAGAAGATGTTGAATTTATTGTCAATTTTTTTCACAACTTTTTTTTTTTTTTCTGAAATGAATTGATCATTTTGCTGAAACTTTCCCCAATTATTACAGAGACCTGCTTTGATACCCTTCCATGCCTTGGAGCTGAAGCTCATTGACGGCGAAGGGAACTGGGAGCTATGTGCGATCCAGCAGTGAATGATGGTACCCATTAGGAGTTGATGTCATCAAATACACTGTTAGCTGCATGTACAAAAGCAAACAGCTAGCTCTTTGTTATTGTATATGGACAATGTAGACGGTGACAGGGTTGCTATGTTGAAAGATGCTATGTCCTTGTCAAAATCTGCCTCACGTTGAGCAGCAAAGCATTGATAGTGAAGTGGAATGAGGGGGCACATGATTGTGAGTATGTCGTTAGGGGTCACTTTGAGGTGTTTTGGACTTGAGTTCCTATAGTAGTTGGATAGCAGAGCAGAATGGTTGTGAGTTAGAATGTGTACCTATTGATTCATTACATTATATATTAATTCTGTGTAGTAGATGTATATGAGAGGCAAGGCAATAAATAAATATATAATAATATGGAATTGTGGATCTTACTATTCATTCTGATGAATTTGTGCTATCGGTTGGGCATGCCGGTCTTGTGATGTATATATGCATGTCGATATGATAGGCCATCGGAAATTGAATCAGGTGTGGTTGGGAAATTGTTCAACGGTAAATGACAAATTGACAATAATTTGTTACAGTGCTATTTGAGCTCTTATTAGTTTTATTGGAAAAAGGATTTCTGTTATTATTATGCATTTTTAACATTTTTTTGTGACTCGTGTCCAAGGATGGCAATGTGTCGGGTTTGGATCGGGTAACCTGAAATCGAAACCCGGACTCAAAACCGATTCGGATGAACTTTGTAAATAATGAATATATGGCCTAATAACTAAAAACCCTATACGACTACGCCTCAAAGGCCATGAGCTAGTTATATAGAAGTACTCCACCCAACAACATAATTACGTATATATACAGTGGCTATATTTTTTCAGCGCTATTTATATCTAGGCTTGTTCTAGCTCTGCGGCGGCGGCGGCTATGGCGGTGGAGGCGGTGGTGGCGTGGTATCGAGAGTTGCGAGAGGTGGAGTGCCTCGAGGAGTCTATGCGTAAGCAGGTAGGGTCAATTTGTAGGGCGTTGACGAAGGCCAAGGATCTGTCCGAGGCGGAGGTGGCCAAGCTAAGGGAGAGCGCAGGGACCTGCAGAAGATGGCTAACAGGCTCCACCTTGACATGTCGCCGAGGCCGGATCTGTCAGGCATGACCGAGGCCGAGCGAGCGGCGACGGCGGAGAGGCTGAGAAGTGACGAGCTCGACATTGCGCGCCGCCTTATGCAAGAGGGCGACCCAAGGGGTCGGACCAAGGAAGCCTTTGCTCGCATCGTCGACTTCGATCCCAAGCAGGACGGCCTCTACTACAACCGCTTCACCCTCGGTGACCTCACCAAATTCGACCTAGATGAAGAGTGTAAGTCGCTTGCCCGCCTCCCTTCCCTTTGTTTGCACTTCAATCCTCAGTCCATCTATGACAAATTGATTAATTCTGCAACTAGTTTTTATTATATTAGATATGTAACAATGTGCTGATTTGATTCCACTATCCACATGCAAGAAACTGTTCCTTGTTGTCTTCTCTTTCTTTTTTTCTTCCTATGTGTTTGGGTTTTGGATCAATTGGAGCTAAATTTTCACTCCCGTATGGTTCTCACTTCTGTATGGCTGCTGGCTCTGGTATATATAGATGCAATTCTTTAATGACATATAAATGCAATTAGTTTGTGCCAATCTTCAATGCAATTCCAATTAAGCCTGATGATATAGATGCAACTGATGATTTATCTCATTTCCTTTGCATGCATGACAGCACCCGTTGGGCCGATGAGATATATTAGTTCCCCTACAAAAGGGAGAGCGACTTCCTCTGCCTGTGTACGGCTGTAAACTTCTTGACCGTCAAGATAGCCTCTTCAGATGTTGCCTTCCCAATCTCTGTCTACGGCACTGTCATTGTCAGGGACAGCATCGATGATAGGTGTGTTTATCACTTCCGCCGCGACAGTGATAATTGCCAACTCATCGATAATGAGGTACAGCCAGCTCCTTTTCTAGTTTGTGCATTGGTGTCTTGTTTTTCGCTCGTATATATAGACAAAAGATAAAGAATGATATACTGAACTGCAACCAATTCCTATTTTCTATTCTGAACAGTGTAACCAGGACTGTAGCTGCCATAATGCTTTGTAATAAAAATCCATACTTTCAAAAAGACAGACATATATGCTTCTTGTCACACTTATTCTTTTAGCACTGCTATTTTTAGGAAAAAAAAAAAGCAGACACAAATAGTGATCATATATTATTTACATGCTATAGAGTTGTTGCATCTAGAGGATTGATCCACACATCTTGCTTTGGTGTCCCACACCTTTGGGGCATCATCAGCTAGCTAGCTAGCTCATGGTTTTTTGAGGTGTCATGGCGTCCTGTGGCGTTGGGGGTAGGCCTGGGCGCCTGGGGTACCTTCTAGGCAACGCCTAGGTGATTATGGCGTAACTAAAACCCTATGGTACGGCTCAATGCCTAGTTGACGTCTCAAAGATCATGAGCTAGCTATATATATATATATCCAACAGAATAATTACATATACTGTGGCTATAATTTTTTTCAGCGCTATTTCTTTGTAGGCATAATTTATTTGTCACTAACGTATATATCCTACAAATAAACCTTGCTGTAGGATGAATCATTGATCTTGACTGGGCCGAAACGCGGCCTCGCATTGACTGGAGATATCTATGTGGAGATTGATCTGAAGATGAAGGATGATCTAGTGCAGGACAGAGAACTTAGTAAAGGGCTCATAAGCATCAGAAACGCATCAACCGGTCCCTCAGGGACTGGATACACGTTTCAAACTAGATCTCTTGCTAGCAGGCTCAGTACTGTGGATGTGAAATATACAGTCGTGGATCGTGCACTGGAGGGAACTATTGCAGTTGAAGTTGTGCAGGGAGGTTTTCATGGCAAAATCACTGCCTACAGTGCCAACATGCAGTACAGGCTTGTGCTTTATGATAGCGAAGATTCTGATGCGATGACTGTTGACGATTGTGGAGTTCTCGAGCTTAGGCGACCTGTTTTATGTGTTCATGTCAACGATTTGCTGCTGATTTCTGCCGAGACAGGTTATGATAAATCTGTGTTACAATTCAGTCCAAGGATCAATGACAGAGCTGAAGGCCCACTTGTTGTTGGTAATGAACCCCTGACTGATTTGGGTAATACTGCCCGGACGGAATCCAAGTTGCGAGTGAAGCTTTGTTGGTCAGTAATGAACCCCTGATTGATTTGGGTATTCCGGTGACGCTGTAGTTAGGAGAACTTAGTTGGACTTGATAAGAAATAGTGTGTTGGACCTGATGAGTAGGACCTGATAAGTAATAGTGTGTGTGGCTTTTCTGTAATGTGCCTGGCCTTTTATATTTGGACGCACTTGTGCCACGCTGGGCTAGGCTTATTATGCTGAATCAGTCATCTAAATGTGTTGCGCTTTATGCTGAGCCACTCTCTAAGGTATATGTATATATATTCAACTTTTTCTGAATGGAAATGCACGAGATTGTGCCAAATTCGTTTGCAAACTATTTTCTAGTGGGACCAAGAATTTATTTTCCCCCCGAGCCAGGATGACTCCTTTTTGAGAGAGGAGGTAGGTCGTGGCTGATGCACCATTTTTCATGTTGTTATTGAAAGCGTTTTTCATGTGAGTAGCTCTTTGATCTTTTACACTGGCGCACCTTCCTTACTCTAGTTCTTCGAACCTGCATACAAAAGCAAATTTGATATAATTCCATGATACCAATGAAGTCATGCCTTGTTTGCATATATGTCTTTGCAACAACACCAGTTATATCAGAGGCTCAGAGCCGTTTCTGCAAATAAATTCACCAAATTAACTCTAATCCTTCAGATAAATCCTTGCTATAACATTTCTTGAAGGAACTTTTAATATTTCAAGATTCAAACTATCGTAAAAAAGAAGAGAACTTCCAGCAAAGTACATAACAGCTTTTTATATCAAAGTATAAGTTGGACAAGTTCATTTTCAGCCACCTTCATTTTCTAAATTTTTTTTTTTAAAAAAAATCAGCCACCTTGTTGCTCTTGCAATGCCATCATGATTCTAGAATAGATTTCTAGTCCTTTCAATTGATTGAAACAGACCTGTGGTTGGACTGGCAGGCATACACATACTGCAACTGGCCAAGAATCAAGAAGTAGTAACCAGAAATCTAGGCCAAGGTAGGATATACATAAAGATAAAGATAAAGTTTTGTGCATTTCAGTTTGAGTTTATTTGAGCGATATCTAAATGACAATTAGAAATGATCTGTACGAATCAGGGCAACTAAATTTGATCTGTCAGAATCAAGTCCATTAAATTTGATATGTCACAATCAGGTCTATATAAGTCAAATTTCTTGCTGACTATCCACAGCCTTCGCTACAGAGATTTTCCTTTTACGTTCAGTAAGGAACTCCTATAGCTAATTGCAAATGAAAAGTTTTTGGCCATTGGAACAAACATTCAATGATGATGAGTCTAGATACGATGATGACATGAGAATAGCATTGAAAAGGCGGATGGAAATGGGCAAATAAAAAAAAAAAATAAGGATAGGAATGTGCAAAAATCGAAAAATTAAAAAACAAATTGACAGCTGTGGGATTTGAACCCACGCCCTTGCGGACCAGAGCCTAAATCTGGCGCCTTAGACCACTCGGCCAAACTGTCATTTGTGATCCGAAATGTACGGATATCTATATAATGATATAATTAAACTAACAAAAGATAAGGATGTTGAAGATAACGAAAAGGAAAAGGTAAAATAATAAAGTCACAAATATATGAGGGGCCAACCTATGTACATCTTCCTTGGTTTAATAAATTTGCTCCCTAAACTCAAGTTCTTCTATAGGAATAAAGTTTAAGGAGGGGCCATGGCCCCTTTGGGTCTAGCTTAAGCTCCACACCTATAATGTAGGGATTTTGTCGTGGGTGAAATATGGCGGATATACCACGGACACAAAGAAAATCGATCGAATGGCTCGTGGGAGCTTCGATGGCCTAGCTCAAGGGACACAAAGACGCAAAGGTTTATACTTGGTTCGGCAAAAATCGGTGCCTAGTCCTAGTCCTCCGGTCGAGTCACTATGTCCGAGCTCAAAGGCTCGTGATCGGGGATGGATACAAGCGGGTCGAGAGAGGGAAGCCGGCTCCCAAGTCTCATGAAGAATGAACGAAAGCGAGGAAGAAGAAGGTGAGAGTATGTGTGCCTCTGTTCCCCTCCGAGCGTGCACCCCCGCCCGCCCTTTTATAATCGAAAGGGTGAAGGCAGTTACAATTATTGTGGTCAAAGGATAAAGATAAAAGGTAAAATAGAAGAAGGAGATGACGTTGTTTATAAGCATGTTTGTCCTTCTTCGTCCCCTCGCTGATCAGCGTGGAAACCACGCAGCGGGCGCCGTGGCCGGTTGTCCTCCGAGTGGCCCCTGGCCGTCCTCCCCGGTATCGCGGCGCCGCCGCGGGCCCATGTCGCCTCCTCGTTGTTTCGTACCACCCGCAATAAAATTCGTAACCTCCCCGAATCCAAATGGCCAAGGTTAGGGCAAAGACAGGGGAGCCATCCTTTTGCAAATCGTAGAGAATATATTCGCTTTCATGGCCGCCGGGCGCGTTCGCTCGAGACGAAGTTGCTAGCTAGCTTCGGCCGCTAGCTTTGCCGTGTTCGTGCATGCATGCATATATGTATATATACGTATACTTGCTTTGGGACGAGCCGCTAGCTTGCTGCTAGCATTGCTTGCTAGTTTTGCATGTCTTTGTGCACGCATTTCGTATATGCACGTATGCATACATGGCTTGGCCTTCCGGGCGTGGCGAGTGAGTCGCAGAGTTCGACGAAGCGGTTACCTTGGACGCCAGCGCGGCCGGGGGCACGACCAAGCTCGCTGGCCTCGCCAAGTGCGCGGCGCGGCACGGGCGCCTCGATGTTGCCGCTTCGGTGCATGTGCCATTTTACTTAATAGCCGTGGGCGCGGCGGGCACACGGCGCGGTGGCGTAGCTCGGGGCTCCCGGGCCAGTATTTGGATGAGGTGGTTTTATGTCGTGTGTACACGGATCTGATTGTAGAGGAGCAGCTTGATCGCCGTAGGGTATGGCGGGGTGAATCTCTCACCTTTAACCCGTCAATCGTGGCTTCGGGTATGGTTACAGCATTTGTTAGGCAGAGTGGTTGGCCAACCCCCGCACCCGATGGCTTCCTCGAGAAGACAGTGGACGAAGCCGCTGGTCGCCGCTTGAGCTTGAGCTCGTGCGGGGGCGGAATGAGCTCGAGCTCCTTCTTACTGAGACAGGGGCGAGCTCATGCGGTAGGCAAAGAGAGGTCCTCGACCGAGCTCGTGCTCGTGACGGGGTTGGAGAGCTCATGGTGGTAGAGCTCGAGCGAGGCGGAGAGTTGTTCAAATACGGATCTCCCACGCTGGGGTTCCGTCTTTTGAGCTCGTGCGAGGTGGGGATCGAACCACGGCCCGTGAGAGCTTGCCCGAGGCGGAGTTAGGCCGAATGCTGTCATTGTTTTTGCCGCGATTAGTCGTTTGTTTAGGATGCCCGTGATATAGGTATCCCACAAGAGCTCCCCGAGCCGTCCTGGGGAGATGGAGTCTCCTCCGGATGTTTTGCGATGACCTCGAGATCGTGGTGGAGATAAGGGCCGTGCTCGGGGTTGACCTTGTCCGCGGGGTGCGCGAGAGCGCACCCGCGGGTGTAGCCCCCGAGGCTCCGTGGGAACGAGAAGTTCCGCGAGGCTTTAATTGGTTTTTCTGTTTCGTTTCCCCACCGTTCACTGTGGAGAGGGTGAGCTCGAGCCGACGATGGCCCTCGAGCGCTTGGGGAGGTGGATTCTCCTTCGTGGCGCTTAAGGCCGAGGTCGAGGTCGTCATGATCGCCGTTAGATTTGTTTCTGTTCCGGAAGGTGCGCGCGAGCGCACCCACCGGGTGTAGCCCCCGAGGGTGAGAGTGTTACACTCTCGTAGAGGCTTGTATTTTGAGTTGATAGGCGGCGTTCATCTTGACTCTCGTTTGAGTCGCTTTTTCGTTTTTCGTTCCCATTCTCGCTCTCTCTCGCGGAGAGGTGGGGTGAGCTCGTGCCTCGTCTTACCTCGGTGGCCGAGATGAGGTGCTCGGTGAGTTACTAGCGGGTAGCTCAAGTGAGGCCCGAGCTCGTCAGCTCGTTCGTCTGATCAGCTAGTGGATCGACCTCATGTTCCAGTGCCTCAACCTCTATAATTCGAGATCTATGGAGATCGCCGAGGGCTCGCCGCCTCCTCATCGAAGAGGAAATCAAAGGTCGGTTCGATGCAACCGGGTGACTCGAAAGCACAGTCGTTGAGCTCCGCGTGCCGTGCACACCGACATGGGCCGCCGGGCGCTCAACGTGTCCCTCACTCGTCGCCCCACGGCGGCCGCCGAACCCTCGGTGGGTCGGCCTTCGAACCATGGACGCGATCGTGTCCGCTCTCGCGACGAGCGCCAGCAGTTCGTGGCTTTACATAGTTTTGACTTATCGTAGTAGTTCGCTACTCCGACAAGCTATGTGTGGCCTCGCGTCATTCCGCCCGTCGCCGCGCTAAGGTCGGAGGTTCGCACGAAAAGGAGTTCGCATTTAAGCGAAAGAGAGGTCGACGGTCGGTCGGAGGTCGCCGATGGCGCACGCCGATTGCTTATGACGCACCGCACAATCAAGGAAGTGGGTGTAGGTCGAGGCGCACCTCTTTGGGTCATAAAGGACGAAGTCCCCGGCCGGGTAAACTTTAACCAACTTTTAAGTCGTTTAAGTCGTGGCGATTTACTTTCTTTCTTTCTTTATGCGCTTTTATCGGGTTTCCAAGTTCGGGTCGTGTTTCAAAGGAGTGATTGGCGGGCCATTCTCGCTAGCCGCTGGGGCGTGAGGTCGATAAGACGCGCCGTGCCTTAAAACAACAACCCCGAGCTCACCGAACGATATTCCGCATGAGTGAAAAGAAAAGTAAGTAAAGATGGTCCGAACGGATCGGAAGTTGGTGTGACTTTTTGCCGAAAAAGGTAAAAAGCGGGGTGTACACCCCGTCCTCGTAGCCCCCGAGCAAGGGAAGCCCGCTTAGAAATTATAAAGTACGAAAGGGTAAAAGAGACGTAGCCGTTCGATCGCATCGACGAGGAATCGATTGTCGGCCTCCTTGATCTTGTGCGTCAGCGAGTCGGGCCATGACACACGAGTGGTCGAGGTCGAGCGTATGGCAGATCGCCAGCTCGCGGGCGGTTCGGGACGGCTTGATGAAGTTTTGCGCCGAGCCGCGGCCGGCAGAGCCCTCGGCGCGGTTCGATGGTGAAGTTCGACGGTGGAGGTCGCCGGCAGAGCTTGGTGGAGGAGCTCGCCGATGAAGCTCGGCGGAGGAGCTTGTGGCGGAGTTTTACGCCGAACGGTTCGCCCTTTCGACGTGGTCGAGCAGAGGCCCACGGGCGCACAATACGCATACGGGCGTCGCGGTCACGGTCGGCGCGAGGTGCCCGATGTCGCGGTCGTTCTCGCCCTCGAGGGTAAGTCGCCTTTGACGATGACACAAATACAGGTCGAGGTCACGGTCTTTGCAGGCTTCCCGTGGGTTGTCGGTGAGGCGACAAAAGCGACGCCGGTTAGGACGATGAGGCGCTGGTGGAAGAGCGGCGTCGCGAGGGAGAGAACCGTCAAGGAACGGTCGTGACGACTTGGAGGTTGTACGAGTTGCGTGTAAATTGCCGGAGCCCAAGAAATCGGAGTGATGCGACGGGTCTCGCCGAACTTCGGCGCTGGCCGCGATGCCAGCTTTGTCTCGTGAGATGGCGCGTCGCATGGGCGCGCCCTTGGCGGCGCTGGCGGACATTGTCTTGGCATGGCGCCGAGTCGGTAGGCTTCGAGAGGTGACGGGCACCAGCGCGACCTCGACGGCGCTGGGACACGACGCTGGCCGATGGCCTTGGAAGAGCGATCCTCGGACGTCAGCGACTCTCGCATATGGCCTCGACGAGTAGTCTTGGACCGGTCGGCGGGCATCAAGTGTTGGCGTGCCCAGCGCCGTCCCTGGTCTCGTGCCTCGGGCGGACGCGCAGCCTTTGGGCGCGTCTTTGCTTCCATCGTGGGCGCTTGGTTTCCTTGGCGACCATGTCCACGGGCGGCGCGACGTGGAGCCGATGTGCCTCGGAGAACAGAATCTGGGAGGCGGTAACCTCGCGGAGCTCACGGCGGGCGGTGGAAGCTCGTGAAGTTCGTGGAGGAGCCTTCCGAGGCGGAGCTCGTGGAGCTCGCAGTCGGTGCTCAAGGCGGAGCTCGTGGGAGCTCGTGGCCGAACCCGACCGAGCTCGAGGGAGCCCGTGGAGCTCGTGGCCAAGCTCGAGATGGACGCACGCAGCTGAGCTCACGGTGGGAGCCTCGTGGAGCTCGCGTACCCGAGCTCGAGGCGGAGCTCGTGAAGCTCGTGGCCGAACTCGAGACCGAGCTCGAGGGAGAGCCCGTGGAGCTCGTGGCCAAGCTCGAGATGGACGCACGCAGCTGAGCTCGCGGTGGGGAGCTCGTGGAGCTCGCAGCCGAGCTCGAGGCGGGGCTCGTGAAGCTCATGGCCGAACTCGAGACCGAGCTCGAGGGAGAGCCCATGGAGCTCGTGGCCAAGCTCGAGATGGACGCACGCAGCTGAGCTCGCGGTGGGGAGCTCGTGGAGCTCGCAGCCGAGCTCGAGGCGGAGCTCGTGAAGCTCGTGGCCGAACTCGAGACCGAGCTCGAGGGAGAGCTCGTGGAGCTCGTGGCCAAGCTCGCGGAACTCGTGGCGCAGATAGTGGGGCTCGGCCGCATGCGGCGAGGAGCTCGTGGCCGAGCTCGAGCTCGTGGAGCTTGTGGCCGAGCTCATAGAGCTCGGAGCGGCAGCGCGAGGGGAGCTGGGCGAGGGCTCCCGACTTGAAGTCGTGCGGGCGCGACTCGTGGCCAGCCAGCCGCGCAAGTCGTCACGCCGGGCGCCGTGTACGCTTAGCGTGCTTGCGGGGGCGTGAGGCCGGGCGGTCCCGACCGAAGCCGCCAGGGACGGGCGCGGCAGAGCGTGCGGCACGGAGCGCCATGGTGCAGGGCCTTGAGGTCGGGCGGCCCTACGACCCGAGGTCGTGCGAGCCGGAGCTCGTTGAGCTCGGCTGGGCGGCTCGTGGAGCTCGGTAGGAGGACGAGCCTCGCTTCTGAGCGCCGTCCGGCTTGGCGCCGCGCGCCCCGTGGAGCGGCGGCCTTAGCTGGTAGTGGGCCAACTTCGGCGGCCTCGGTGTATGGCGTCCGCGAGTACGCAGCGGGCCTTGGTGGCTTCGGCGCGTGGGCGAACTCGGTGGTGCAACATCGGCGTGCAGCGGCAGCCCCGGCCAAGTGTGCAGCGGAGTCGGGGGCGAGATCAGCCAGGGATTTGATCATCGGATACGTCTGTTCACGTACGTATACGTGTGAATTATGGCTTTGCTTGCTCCTAAGTCACCAATACGTCATGGTGACACGGATGCCTTGCATGCTAGTCTTGTATGTCTTCATGCACATGTATATATACACAAATGTGCCTTGCGTTCCTCGGAAACGTGCCGCCGGGGCTGTTGTCGCTCGGCCCCAAGCGCGCAGCGAGCTCGAGCTCGAGCGCGGTGACCTCGAGCGCCAAGCGAACTCAGGCGAGCAGCCCGGCAGTAGGGCAGGCTTTAGACGCGACCCATCCGCTGAAGCGGTGCAGCTGGTGCGGTACGGTGCGCGGCCGCCTCGGCGGGTTCGTGAAGAAGGAGGTAGTATGAGGCGGAGCTCGTTGAGCTCAGCAAATGGCCTCGTCGTGGAGCCCCGGTAGGAGGACGAGCCTCGCCGGAGCACCATCCGGCTTGGCGCCGCGCTGCTTCTCGAGGAGCGACAGCCTTTTAGCGCCAGAGGAGGCCTCGGGGTGCGGCCGTTGAGGTCGCGCGACATCGGGACCGCCCAGCCGGGCGACGACGCTTGGTGCCGGGTACGAGCCGCAGTCGCTTCTCGCCGCCTGAGAGGTCCTCGCCGGGCGGCGTCGGCATCTCGGACGTGGCCGCCGGGGTAGTTTACATGGGGCTCCCAAGAGGGAACCGCAGCCCCGCCAAAGCTCGAGGACGCCCAGACCGGCTCGAGCCCCCTGGGCCCTTCCACTTTGAGCTCGGGCCGCCGAGGGCACGGCAGGCCGGTGGGGCCGCCGGGCCATCGAAGGACTCTCGCCTCGCGGGCTATAGGGAAGTGGTTGGCGATGGAGGAAGTGGTTGGCGATGGAGGAAGTGGTTGGCGATGGGGCGAACCGACACGGAGCCGGCCGCATCCCGACCCGGGCCGAGAGAGGTAGCCCCAACGAGGGGCCCCTCGAGACCGGCGCTGGCGAAGGTGAGCGTCCCAAAGCGCACGAGCGCCGCGGACGCCGGCGAGGAAGTGGATGAAGCCATTGAAGCGGTGACTGTCGTCACACGAGCGCTCCCCCTACCTGGCGCGCCAACTGTCGTGGTGAAATATGGCGGATATACCACGGACACAGTAAAATCGATCGAATGGCTCGTGTGGAGCTTCGATGGCCTAGCTCAAGGGACACAAAGACGCAAGGTTTATACTGGTTCGGGCAAATCGGTGCCCTAGTCCAGTCTCCAGTCGGAGTCACTATGTCCGAGCTCAAAGGCTCGTATCGGGGATGGATACAAGCGGGTCGAGAGAGGGAAGCCGGCTCCCAAGTCTCATGAAGAATGAACGAAAGCGCAGGAAGAAGAAGGTGAGAGTATGTGTGCCTCTGTTCCCCCTCTGGAGCGTACCCCTGGCCTGCCCTTTTATAATCGAAAGGGTGAAGGCAGGTTACAATTATTGTGGTCAAAGGATAAAGATAAAAGGTAAAATAGAAGAAGGAGATGACGTTGTTTATAAGCATGTTTGTCCTTCTTCGTCCCTCGTTGATCAGCGTGGAAACCACGCAGCCGGGCGCCGTGGGTGGTTGTCCTCCCGAGTGCCCCCCGTTGGGCTGTCCTCCCCGGTATCGCTTGTTGCGCCTGCCGTGGGCCATGTCGCCTCCTGTTGTTTCGTACCACCGCAACACCAGAAATTCAGAACCTCCTGGAATCCAGCCGGGTCAAGGTTAGGCAGCACACAGGGGAGCCAGTCCTTTTGCAACTGTAGAGAATATATTCGTTTCATGGCCGCTGGGGCGTTCGCTCGAGACGAGTTGCTAGCTAGCTCGCTGCTAGCTTTGCTGTGTTCGTGCATGCATGCATATATGTATATATACGTATACTTGGGCTTGGGGACGAGCTGCTAGCTTGCTGCTAGCATTGCTTGCTAGTTTTGCATGTCTTTGTGCACGTACTTGTATATGTACGTATGCATACATGGCTTGGCCTTCCCCGGGCGTGTAGCGAGTGAGCTGCAGAGTTCGACGAGCGGCTACCTTGGACGCCAAGCGCCGGGGGCACGACCAAGCTCAGTGGCCTCGCCAAGCGCGCGGGCACCACGGGCAGTCTCGATGTTGCTGCTTCTGGTGCATGTGCCATTTTACTTAATAGCCGCGGCGTGGCGAAGGGGCACACGGCGCGGTGGCGCAGCTCGGGGCTCCCGGCCGTATTTGGATGAGGTGGTTTTTTTATGTCGTGTGTACACGGATCTGATTGTAGAGGAGCAGTTGACTTCAGAGGGTATGGCGGGGTGAATCTCTCACCTTTAACCCGTCACCGTGGGTCGGTATGGTTACGCATTTGTTAGGCGTAGTGGTTGGCCAACCCCTGCACCCGATGGCTTCCTCGAGAAGACAGGTGGACGAGCTGCTGGTCGCCGCTGAGCTTGAGCTCGTGGGCGGAATGAGCTCGAGCCCTTCTTACCGAGACAGGGGCGAGCTCATGCGAGGCAAAGAGAGGTCCTCGACCGAGCTCGTGCTCGTGCTCGGGGTTGGAGAGCTCATGGTGGTAGAGCTCGAGCGAGGCGGAGAGTTGTTCAAATACGGATCTCCCACAGTGGGGGGTTCCGCTTTTGAGCTCGTCGCGAGGTGGGGATCGAACCACGGCCCGTGAGCTTGCCCGAGGCGGAGTTAGGCCGAATCTTTGTCATTGTTTTTGCCGCGATTAGTCGCTTGTTTAGGATGCCCGTGATATAGGTATCCCACAGATTTATACAGACATACATGTTTGTGAGTTCATTTCATGTTATAGACGACAAAACACATGTGCGAATAAATATCACCGGCTCGTTGAAAACTTGAAATATGGTTTCAACAGAGGTGAATTTGAGCTTGCTTGGCTAATAGATGCACCATGAGATTAAAGGTGCTTCCAATCTCTTTCATCTAGGTACATTATACATTGTTCGAATCCAACTCACATTTGCCACTACCTCTTAAGTGAAGCACTCTCCTCTAAGGGCTTCTCCAATGCACCATATATATTGACTGCATCAAGATTTCATGCGATATGGACCAGCGGTCTCTCAAATAGTCCTAGTAGTTTGTCGAATAACCATTGTCCTCATCTGAGGAACAAGCAAATTGCAAAGAATGCGTTGTGATCGCTTAAGAAATGAGAGAGAGAGAGAGAGAGAGAGAGAGAGAGAGAGAGAGGGAGAGGGAGAGAGAGAGTAGAAGAGTTACTACACATGTCCTTTTTGCTCTGTAGGAATAATACATGTATGGATAGGTGGTAGCCTTAATGATTTTTTCTTTGCAAATGTGGACTCTAACTTTAGTATGGGGCTAATACCGGTGTATGCCTATGTTGTACATGCCTATGTTGTACATGTCCTTGAACTAATAAGTCGTCCTTTGGTTCATATGTAAAATGTAGGAAAAAAACATAGGATTGGGAATCCTATAAGAATTGCTGGTGTTCACGCCTTTGTTCATAGGAATGGACTATGGAGCATAGGTCCTCTGATTGTTGTTTTGGAGGAAAACCACCAGTCTATCGAAATAATCACCCCTTTACACTTCCTATGTTTTTCATCCTCTGTTTTGCAACTACATTCGTGTGATATTGCTATGTTTTTTTTTTTTTTATTCATGCATTGTTTCTTTCCTGTGTTCCAAAGGGATGTAGAATCTTTCCAACTTAGTATGCTGTACTTAAAATTCAGTTTGTTGTAAAAAAAAAAAAAAGTGTGTATGCATGTACTATACTTAAACTGAGTCTTTCAAACTTAGACTAAGTAAGTTGTTCTTGAAAGAAAATTGAGTTTATTATAAAATAAAAACTAGTGCAGACAAAATACATTTTTTGGTTAGTGCCATTCATATTTTTTTCGGATTAAAATGAAAAATTAACGATATAGAACTATTAAAAATAAAAGGGCCCATCCGGGTTCGAACCGGAGACCTATTGATCTGCAGTCAATTGCTCTACCACTGAGCTATGGACCCTTACATGTTTATCTTAGTGAGCTATGGACCCTTACATGTTTATCTTAGTCGGCAGTTCTAATAATTCTTAGGAGAATCTACAAGGCTGAAAACTTAGAAAAAGCATACTTCTCCAAAGACGAGATCCGTCCCCAAATTCAGGGAATCTACACGCCTGGAAACCTTACAAAAAAAGCATACACTTCCAAAGACGCAATCCATCCCTTTTTGCAACAAGTCTAACTGGCAAGGCATACAAATGACGAGCTTTAGGATTCCGACAGGATAACCCAGGAAGCAGAACCACAAGCTACATGATACCATTAGCAAATCTAACATGTTCTTGCTGCTACAAGAATCGAATACCTCATCTGCAACAGTGCAACTATCCATTCCATGCCAGCAGACTCCGGATATCGACTTGAATCCACCAGCCTAATTACAGATTACAACCTCTACCCCACCAGGTTGTGGCAGGGAGATTAAATCGATTAGCTCTACCATACATTAGGTAAGGAAAAACATGGCTTCCACAATCTCAACATATGCACATGACAAATAACAATTGCTTCCTTCCCCTTATATAAATCCCAGCTGGGTGAGGTCATCGTCTGGGATTTCCAGGGCGCCCGAAAGATCAATGTCTTGCAACGAGTCATCAAGGCCTTCCATAAACCATGAGTCATCAAGCCCTCCTGGGACGTCCAATATGTCATCTAATCCAGGCAACACTGGCAGTCCAGCATCCGCGGTAAGTCGCTGGGTGGCGTTGCTGGAAGTGTTCCTCGTTGGATGCGGATTTGTTGGATGCGGATTTGCTGGATGCGGATTCGTTGGATGCGGATTTGCTGGATGCGGATTCGTTGGATGCTGTGTCTTTTTCTCGCTTGCAGGTTCAGGGGGCTCTTGCACTGTCGGAGATGAAAATGGCTCAACTACTCTACCCAGCACGTTTCCAGAAGTCGATAGCTGTGCCAGCTTTTGCTTTGGCTTTGTCTTGTTTTTTTGCGCTCGCCACTCCTCCCGCTGCCGCCTGATGAATGGCGCCCTGATTTCAATCCAGAGCCCTTTGCAGATGCATCCCTGTTGTGATCCGTTCCTGTCGCCCTTTTTCCATTTTGCACCACCTGTGATAGGAAAAAAGCGGCAAGTTGAAATACTTGATCAAACAGTAGTCGCCTTCTGACATCACCTAGTGTAATCGTCATGAGAATTGCTAAGTTACCTTGATCGAATGGAGTTCTGTCAAGCTTTTGATGCTTCAGCCTCTCTACACCTGAACCCCAAACAAAAGCAGGCAAGAAGTTATGATTTTGGTAGAAGAATTAGCTTGACACAAAAATGTGCATGTTACAGTGCACACTCAAGTACACAAACATAACAGTCATTTCTCTCTGTGCAACAGTAGCACATATATTACCCTCTGTGGATTTTGCATCACTGCATGGCAATGGTGCAGACAGCACACTCCAAAGAGAAGGCTCACTGAAGCAGCTTTTCCCTGTTTCATCAAATTTGTGGCACCGAACAAGAGTACGCTTCGCAAAAGCCAAGGCAAGCTGTTTTGCAGCTTTATTGGCAGATTTGCTGACACCAGCCTTGTGACTAGAGCCAATCCGCCCACCCTACATTTGATAAAGGAGAGATGCAATCAGGATCAAAGCTAATGCATATTACCCCTTTTTTCCAGGCGAAAAAAATATATATTAAGCTTAACGGGGCAAGGATCATCCAACATGGGGGGACCAAAATTTCATTCACCAACTTGAGGGAAAAAACAAAAGAAAAGATAACGGTCTTTGTCAAAGCAATGAAGGACAGACATCTTATATCTCTCCAGACCACAACTAAAATAGCAGAGCCAGGACATCTGTAATGCGCCAACATTGATTTAAGAAGAACAATCATGTGAAGAGAAATGTCAACTACCTTGAGTTTTCTGTATGCCCTTTCAACCAGTTTGTTCATAGCATGTTGCTCCAACAACCTGCCAGGTAGTCTTAAAGTTAGCCATTCAAGTAGCTTCATGCACTAGCATTTAAGATATAATGTATAAATATAATACAGACCCCTCCTCCAGATTCTTTGTATCTTGAATTGATTTATCTAGCTTATGTAATCTGCATTTCTTTTGGTTCACCTGCAAAAACAAGAATGGTACCATTTTAATACGCATTAGTGAAAATATAGTGAGAAAAATTCAGAATATATGCATGCAAAGTTATGAAAAAAACATCAGACGGAATCAAGTGAGACAGATTTAAAATAGTACAATAAGAATCATTAGCCTTATGTTATTAGTCAGCCCAGGGGCCCATGGGGCACTGTAGCGCGTGAACAGTGCCGGCTAGATTGGATTAAATTGGTTTGTTAGTTAAGAGATAATTTAGATTGATTCTGTTAGGATATTTCCTTAGGAGTCAAGTCAGTCATCTCTATAAAAGAGAGAAGCCGGTATTGATTGTATTGTAATCAAGCAAGAACCTAACTAGTAGTCTACGGACAAAAGGGTTCTTCCTGCTACCCCAGCCAATCCATATCATCTTAGTCATTAGATTCAATGCAGATGGCTCAGATAAGCCACTTAAAAGCACCAAAACTTTTCAAATAGCCCGTAACTATGCCAGCTCGTCTAGGTACCATTCCACCTAGCGATATAGGCAACCATCTTGATCTCTAGCATTCGAATATGATCGAGAGGCTTTCCCTATATACAGACCCTAGCATAAAATAGGAATAAATATCTTATTTCCATGATTTCAGACATGTATTCAAACCACTATGAAGAAGGGGTACAAAATGACAGTGTTTTTCCCAAAAGAAAATATGCTGGTCCTCTTAGTCCTTATTTGCTAAGATGTCACTTGAATATGTAGCTACTATGAAACTTACTCTTCAAACACTTAGTGATGCCAGATGGTCAACATCATCTTTATATATGTGCTGATACATTATTAACATTTCAAAAACAACTATAATATTTGTAGAAAAAGGAAATCCCTAGAAAACCAAGGTTCAACACATGGATTATGACAGTTTACATTGATCTGGTCATCTGGTGAAGTCACACACGTCAACAGTTAACACACTGAAAGCAGTACAATGGACCCTGTTATGGCAAGTGGAGAAAGGCCCAGGGGCCACGCAGGTACTGTAGCGCGTGAATAGTATCGCGTGAACAGTACCAGGCAGGTTGGATTAGATTTGTTTGGTATGTTAGGAAAGAGATAAGTTAGATTGATTTGGTTAGGATATTACTTAGAGGTCAAGTAAGTTGTCTCTATAAAAGAGACCATCATGTATCAATTAGAGTCAAGCAAGGCGAACCCTAAGATAGCCTCCAAAGAACAGCGGCTATCAGGGGTATCTCTGCTGATCCATCTATCCATAATCATTCCATATCAGACCCATCCAAGTTTAATCAAAACTGAAGACATGCTATCAGGAGGGTACAAGGGGTTGTTCATGTAACCTGATCATGCAGCCTTTTCCTCAACTCTGAAATCATTTTATTTATGTCCTCATCTTCTCCATCGTCTAGCTTTGGCTGAAAAAGAGTAGCATTGCAAAGATAAGGCAAGAATCAAAACCAGAATGTATGAGGGGGGAAAGCATAAAATCTTGGTTATTACATATAGTTCGAATTTCTAGGGACTATATATAGATTACAACACACATAAACTAGCATCCAATATAAAAAATACGCAAATAAAAAAAGACTTCAATTAAAAAAGACTGTATAAGAGTTTAAGGGACATACCACTATCTCTGGACAAATGCCAATACTTTGCAGTTCAATTAAAATCTTATCTTCCACAGACATCTGTTCATATTGATACTCATATGGAGATAAAGGGAAATCTTTCCCTGGATTTTGACATTGCCGTGGGATCGGTGGTAACAAGTCATGCAAAGGGCCACTTTCTGGGTATACTGTAAAATTGAGTCCATCTGATAAATTCTCACTATGAACTGAATTTTCACTGTTTGAATTGATGAAATTGCTTGAAGCTGTAAAACCATTGCACATGCTCTGATGTACCATAGAAGTACTGTTTGAGTGCATGAAATCCACATTCAGCCCAAAATTAGATGTTATGGCACTAGCTTGAAGTTCATTTTCTAAGTATCTGTTGACAGTGTAAGGGTTGTGGCTATTTGGAAATTCAACAAGTATATCTCTTTGCATCCCATTGGAATCAGGTAAGTCATCTTCCATAATTAAAGCTGAAAGGAGTCTGTGTGCCATTGGAGCCATTTCATTAAACCATTTATCAGCTTCCAGCTTCGTGGTCCAGTACGGCTTTCATCAACATGAGAAAAACAGCCGATAGATCCTTTTGCTCCGACTCCATTAGTTTTACTTTGCTGGGATGAGGGAAAAATTAGATGGAGCCAGTCCCTGAGATGAATGCTCCTCCTACAGTTTTTTCAGATATATGACAAAGGTTATATTTAGAAAATAAATTTCCATGGAACGGGAAACATATTGGCATAATTTGGAATTATACCATCTTTGACATTCTTCTATGATCAACTGATGCTATAATATCATGTTCACTGTCAGACATGCAGGACATGCTCATCTCAAGCTCTTCAACAAGGTTAATCTGACCACAAACTGAAAAATCAGAATCCGTCCCAGCAAACAATAAAAGTACGTTCAATCGTGGTGTCTAAAGCAAAACTTGCACCAACCTGGTTTTTTAAGAAAGACAAATTTTCTGAGCTCATAAAAGTTAGCATGGGTTCCATTCTCTTCCAAAAAGGGCCAGAATAGGCACTAACTGCAGAAAGAAAGGAAGTTATAAGCTATCAACCCAAAGGGATGCCTGATGGAGATGACCAGAAGAGGGGGATAAGACAGCATACGCACCAATAGCGCTGAAAGCAGCATTAACAGCAGCTAAAAGCTCCTCTTGGTCATCTTCTGGTTCACCTGCAATGCACAATTATTAGTTATTATGAGACAAAGGATAATGACAAGACATAAGTAATAAAGGTAAATCATCTTCAGAAAACCTGTTATGTCTGCAATATCACTATTTGGAGCCTGTGAGTGCCAGGATGAAGCTTTGCGGTCAGAGCCTTTTTTCATTGGTGGCAGCCCCAACTTACTGCACAGATGATTAAAAGGTCAAATCCAAGTTTCATACGCAAAGCAATGATCCCCAATGCCACCAAAAGATGACAATTAAGTACCTCTCATTCTTTTCAGATCCAGGTCTTCCGCCTTTTATTGGCTTTTCTTGTTTCTGCAGTGTCCAGTTTTTCTTTTGGTACGGAGAACACCCTTTGACATGCATAGCACCCCTTCCACTCCTACCTTGGCGATTTAACACCACCATCTTCCAGCTCTTCTTTCAAAGGAATCCTATTTTTATTTGACGAAAAATATCAATCCCATTGCATTATGTGCTGTATTTGCACCCTCGTTCCCCACTTCACTACCATGCATGGCTTTCTCCTTGGACTTGCTTTCAGTCACAGCCGAGCCCTCACTTTCTGACAACCCAGCAGGAGATGAGATGCTATCCATTTTGGTTGATGATGTGTTCTTTGTCAGCAAGGCACTGCCAGACTCTATAGGTGCTGATCTAGTGGCAGTGTCAAGTGGTGATCCTTCAGATAACGCTTCATCAAAATTTGACACTGGAGAAACAACATTTGCTCTTCTTGTCCGTGACATCTTCTGTGGGCGTTGCCCAACCCAGGCAATAGGAGGTGAGGAAGCATTTGAATGTGTGGAACGCTTGCGATTTGTCATGACTCCCAAAGGTGAGGCTTTATTTGGATAAGGTGCTTCTTCCCATTCATCACTTCCTCCAGTTGAACGTTGGAAATTAGAGGACGAGTTCATAGCAAGTGAACTGGTTCTTGGTGCCCTGCATGCTTTAGCCTTGGGCAAGGGGCTTAAGCTTCCATTTTGCATATCATCAGAAG
The DNA here is from genome assembly GCA_015847255.1 of Hyparrhenia diplandra. Taxonomy (NCBI): domain Eukaryota; kingdom Viridiplantae; phylum Streptophyta; class Magnoliopsida; order Poales; family Poaceae; genus Hyparrhenia; species Hyparrhenia diplandra. The sequence goes on along the minus strand of JADLZK010009626.1, from coordinate 126,656 downwards.
TATTTGCCCTGGTTAACCAATTGCATATCATCAGACAAATGGCAATTTTGCATTACTCTTTCACATATATGTAGCAAAGAGAAAAACGTGAATTATCAGGACAACAGAGGTATCTTAGCTTACTTGTTTCCTTTTTACTGTAGTCCTTTCTTTTTCAACTCCAGCATGACGTTCTCTTCTTTCATTTGGCTGAGCCACATAATCAACATCGGACTTGGACAGAATGCGGGATACAATGATATTCTGCTGAGAAGGGCCATCCAACTTGTTACCTGCTAGTGCTCCGCAGAAACTCCATGTCTGCAATGTGACAATTAAGAAAGATGAGCTCTAACATGGATACCCAGGCAAAGAAGATTTCCAAATATAGCGCTGGAAGAGGACTCAGGTTGCAAATGACAAAAAAGAACTTCGTTAATCAAAGAATATAGCCCAAGAAGAGCTAGAAACACAAGCTGCCAAACACCACCTTTCTGATGATGCATGTACACAGTAATATCATTCTACTCGCTGATGTTGGACCCTTATATCTCTATTTCAAGGTAGCAGATGATATCAATTTGTAAACATACCACATATATCTTCTCAATGTTTAAGTCTTCCCAAGATTACATGCTTTAGTTCAACATCGTGATCAATCAGACACAATCATTTCAGGTAGTCACCAACCAGAAACTAACTAAGTTCTAACTCAAGGAATAAAAAATAATGGCAAGCAGAAGTATTTTACCTATATCCAAGGCCATCACTAGATCGCTGGCTTCATTTCATTGGCTGGTCTATGCTGACCCACGGATTTGACATCTCGGTCAGCATCACTGCCTCTGCTGAGCATTGTTCCAACAGAGCGCTTTACGCTTCATCTTTTTTCCCACCCTTCACTGCCAGTAGGTAAACCCCGCAATTTGTCATCAGAAAGCCCTGAGACCGTAGCAGATATTCTTGTGCTGCTCTTTTCCTTCTCCACAGGTGAATTTTTCTCACTACTAACCAGAGGGCCTTGCCTTGTAGGAACACTGCCACGTCCTTCCACCTGAAACATGCATAAACAACAGAACCAAGTTTTTTTTAAGTGAAGAGATGGTAACACAGGAAATTCATAAGGAATGTGAAACAGTGTCATGGTAAAAAATTGTGATCAAAGGCCTCATACATGAAGCTTATTAATTAAAAGGTCGTATTTTTGGAGGTGAAGCAGCATTGAAACTAGGTCAGCCACAGTTGTTGTAGTTTCCAAACCAAAGAACAATAAGACTAGGTGCAGAGGACTATGAATGACATGAGTGCGAGAATAAAAGGCTATATCAGTAGAGTGCGGAATTGAACACCATTTTCCTACACACTTGTCCCACATGCTCCTTGTAAGTGAAGAATGGGGTGAGAACTGGGTGGTAACCAGGTCCCCATGCAACTGAGCTTACAAGAACGGCAGGCATTCTGGAATCACACTGGTTGATACATGAGAAAAGAACATGAGTAGCTCGCTACACTTGCTTGAGTTCAATTAGCTGCAAAGAGTTAAAAGGTACAGACTTTTCAACGCCCACGATCCAGATTCCAGAATCTGACGGCGACTAATAACGAAATCATGACCATTTCGTTGCAGCCAAAACAAAGGAAGGTAAAATAACAAGTGCAAACACTGTGAGGCAGTTGAGACCAAGAGTGGGAGGACAACACAAGGGCACGAACGAACCCGGGCATCAGCGAGCGAGGACCGCACACGCTTGCTCAAGACAGCAGAGTTGTTCTGCGCGCCCATCCTGAGCGCGCCCGAGGACGAGGAAGAGGTGCCGACGGGTCCGAGCTTGTCGGGCGCGGACGACGCGTCGACGGCGGCGCGCTGGCGCTTGCGGGTGACAATGTTCTTGTACTTGTCGAGCTTCTGGATGGCCTCGTGCAGCGACCTGACCCTGTCCCTGCGAGCCGGGAAGGAATGAAGGAAGGAACGGAATTGAGCCGCTCTCCAGCGAGGGAGGAAGGCGGTTAGCAGCATGAGCAATGCGACGAAATTGGAAGGGAAGGGGACGCACTTGGCCTTGGCGGCGGAGTCCTGGACGCTGGCACGGATCCGTCTGAGCTCGTCAGCCTGGTCGTCGGAGGCGAGCGCGCGACGGAGCTCGGGGTGGCGCCAGTGCGCGGCTGCTGCTGCTGCTGCTGCTTGGGGTCGGAGCCGGAGCCTCCCCAGGACGGGAGCGCGTCGAGCGCGAGGAACTGCGAGAGGGGCGGGGTGGGCGTGGGCGGCGGCGCGTGCGCGTCCCCCGGACCCGCAACCTCGCGGAAGCTCCCCGCCATGTGGGGAACCGGATTGCTAGGGCTAGGGTGCTCCTGCCCTTGGTCCTCGTCGCCGTTTCCGCTCGGCTACCTGAGCGCGGCGGCGGTGGTTGCGGCGGCGACGCGCATCGGATGCCGCGGGAATTGGACGGGAGAAGGGTTCCGGCGGCCGATTGGAGCCGGAATTGCTCCCGCGGCAGGCGAGGGAGGAGTCGGCGGGGTTGCTGACGTCGTCGCAGGCTCTCCTGGTGGGAGGGAGGGGGAGGAAGGAAGCAGAAAGGGGAATAGACGAGAGGAGAGGGAATTTGGAGTCAACTTTTTGCCGCCAGGTTGGTCAACGGCGGCCTTCACACCCTGTGATTGGCCTGATTTGGTAATCCCACCTCTTTGGTCGGCACCACCAGTGTTAACCACACAAACTTCAGCACTGATACTAACAGAATTCAAACTGATACTAACAGAATCCATCGGGATTTTGGTAGTGTCCTATTTTTTAATTAACAAACTGGCAGTGTGTCGATTGATAGAAGAAGAAAATATGTTTTATCAAAAGAAGAAGAAAATATAAACAAGGAAAATGGACTTAGAAGGCTATAAGAAGGCCACCACGGACTCAACAGACATCTATCAAGGCCACTCAACCATAGTCCTCGCTCGCACATCAAGTCTTCTATATCGTGGACACTGAATACCCTAGCTATGGTTTCTCCAACTACTTCACTCTCGCCGCTTTCCGAGAAACCACAATACATGCATGGGGGGCATCACCACATCCATCGTTAGACACCACATCACAGCTCCATTTTTAAATTGCCATTAGAAAGGATTGTAGTGCATCTCCATAACCTCAGGAACCCCACCTTTTGCGTCGTCTATTTGACGATGGCCCACACTAACGAAGTAGTTGTAGCCATGACGGAATACACGAGGTAGGCCACTGCAAGTTGAGTTGCCACCCGTTTTCATTGTTGCAAGACTTGTCTCTTGACATTGTCCCACACCGCGTTAGCCGCTTCTATGCAGGGTCAAGTGTCGCACTCCATTGCACATAGGCTAGCTGACATGTCTGCAACCACATAAGTCACCTGCTAGCCGCATGAGGCCTGGCCTACATGGTCACCGACACCCTTCTATAACCTTCCACGGTGATCGAACCGCCATCACCGTCCCACGATTCACGCCATTGCCACCGGCGACCTCGAGATAGGCACAATGCCAACCAAACATGGCGGTCAAGCATTCCACCATCGCCATGTCGTTGTGGCCCGCACATTACAGATGTGGCCCCTCGTTACAAGAGTGTCCTCTATAATAGTGGTAATGAAGCAACCAATTTCCACCTTTTCTTTGAGTGTGCTTTTAGCAGGTCATATTGGAATTCCCTAGCAATTCATTGGGACTTAAATCTTCAACCCCTAGACATGATGATAGAAGCCAAAATGACATTTGACAGTCTTTTTTTCTCGAGAATTTGTCATGACTGCCTATGGAGTTATTTTTACTACAAGTGTCGTGACCTTTTGAATTGAAATCTACCTTCAAGGAAGAGCTTGGGTCGGTGTGCATCAAACCCAAAAAAAAAAAAAAAAAAAAAAAGAGGCGGTTTAATTAAGTATGTGGGGAGAGTTACACTTAGCTCCCTCTTTCTTTTCTTCATTTTTTTGGCTCTGTGAGCCTTGTACCGGCCTAACATGCCGTATAGGATGTAGGGACCTCTCGGCTGACCCATAAAAATGTTCAAATAAGTTAAATCTTTCTTGCTTTTTATGAGAATGTCAATACAATGGTTTTTATTTTCTATAGACACGTCTTGTGAGAACTAATATAGTAATATGGGAGATTCTCCAAATGGTAACTGTAAGAAAAGTTGTGCTCGATGCTCGAGAAAAAAATAATTTATCACGTTTGGGTCCAACGATATATGATTCTGCTTATTCTTTGAGAGTACATATATTTTCTTTATTTACTTGATAATATGCTCCAGGATTATTTCTTATAAGCTGGTTTGAATAATATTAACCATTGATACAAACAACAATTAGGCTGGGACACTTACACAAGTACAAGCTCTGGCCTCATGCAATGCAATGCATGTTCGATTCGTTTTCTGAATATAATTAGTAGGTGATGCGTCGTCGATCGTGTTGTACAGGTACTCAATTGGCGTCAGTGACCATGGCGATCCGTTGCCGGCGGCTGAGGAAGCGGCGGCGTTGTTGCGTCCGAACCTGGCGACCTTGCAGTCGGCATCGAAGAGTCCCGAGGAGCGGAAGGTGTCGGCGCCTCCCATGATTGGCATCTTGGCGGTGACGTTGAGCCTGTTGACGTAGTCGGTGCGATAGGTCTGCCCCAGCACGCCATGGACGTCGTCGGTGAGGTCATAGAACTTGAACCCAAGATCAAGGTGCGCGAGGCAGTCATCGGCGCCGACGCCGTAGCTGTGAACCCGGGAATCCTCAGCGGTGATGGGCACGACGTTGGCGACGACACGGAACACGCCCTTCAGCTCGACGACGACGGTGTTGACGCGCGCGGTGCGTGTGACGGACAGCGCCGGCGCGGCGGGCGGTGACCACCTGGTGCCGACGGCGCCGGCGGGTAAGGTGACGTCCTCGTCGTCGAAGGCGAGAGCCAGGTGGTCGGCGTTGGCGTCCCACTTGGCGACACCCCTTGTGGCGCCCACGTAGAGGCTGTGGTGCGCGAAGCGGATGCCGAGCGCCTGGATCCACGTGAAGTCGCGGTTGGTGGCCGGGTTGTGGTTGCCGATGAAGTGCGCGTTGATGTGGAGGCCGGCGTCCGTGACGATGCAGAAGTCCTGTTCCTTCTTCCCGTGGAAGTAGAAGGTGTTGCCGTCGGCGCCCGTGAACCGTGGGTCGCCGCACGACACGCCAGGGTAGAAGTCGCACACTGGACATCATCATGCATATATATCATCGGTTATTCTTCGATTGGTTGAACTAATGTGTGCAGAGAGCAGCTAGAGGGCCGGGCTGATGAAGGAGGACGAAGCACAGTATGAGAGTACTTACAGCAGAAGGTCTTGCAGGTTGGGCAGAGAACGAGGCATTTCTTGGGGCAGCGAGCGGGGCAGGTGGCCGTGCACCCTGGCCGCTTCGAGTTCTTGTCGGTGTTGGTGCAGGTGAGCTTGCTGTTGCGGCGGTCGCCCATGGTGATGACATGCATGTTGCCCGGCACCGGCTGCTGCGCCGACGCCGTCGTAAGAGCCATGCTAATGTAGAGCAGGCTCACGCACACCACGGCGGCCGCTGTGGCAGCCGTTGACGCCGACCACCGCGCCATTGTTATGCAAACTAGAGCTTAATTACCACCAGCAGCTGGAGAGGCTGGCTGGTATATGGTGTGTGGAGTGGAGCTCGATCTCTTTGAGTCTTTGATGGTGATGGATCTTGAATTAAAAGGCCGGGGCAATGAAAGTGTCTTATACTAGTCATTCATGTGCATGGCAATTAGCCAAATAGCAAGCAATAATTATGGGTAAGCATGCATGCATGGCCGGCGGCGTTGACCTCAGGTGGAGGCTAATAATGCTGGTTGGAGGGAGGGAAGGAGAGTACGTGCAGGATGAGCAAGGCGATGGCCTTTTCTTTTCGTTTCCTTGCAGCGGCTCAACGCTTTTGTTTTGGGGTTTTTTCGCTGAATATATATAATTATTATGAGGTGTCTGCGTATGTCTAGCTTGGAAAGGTGAAAGAGGATTAATAGGGTGTGTACTGTACGTAGCTGCATGTGCTATGATGATTCGATCATGTGCATGCGTTTTCGATCTTTTCCCAAAATTAATTCTCAGTGCTCATTAAGCTACCTGATCGATGGGATACGATAAACTAATTAGATCTACCTGGGACAATTCGAAGATTATATATATGATACAATGTACTTATTTGCTTATACTATACGTACGTAAACACAGCTAGGATGCAGCTAACGCCTATCGGGCGGGACGGGTCAAACACTCAAACCAACGGCGTACACGTTACGTCTACTGCATGCGACGTACGCAATGCATATGCATGCACTACGTGTCCATCTATATTGTTTTATTTTGCCCGCCGCCAATTGCGTTGCACGTTGCTCGATACCAATAGACGGCGCCAAATAAGGCAACATTTGTTTTAGTTTAAATGTATGCTTGCTCGCTTTGCACGATACTCATGGCAATCATCCATGCAGTGGCCAACTCAAGATTTAATCAAGAGACTATAGAGAGCCTCTATCTAGCGGTGAAATTAAAACGACCCATTATTTATGCCCCTGGCCAATGTTATGATCGACCTATTGATTTCACACATAAAAATAACTAAAATAAATCTAATAGATACGATGGTTTAAGCTGAAATTGTCTTGAATCGAGCATATGATTGGAATCTTTGCTCAAAAGTAGCATTTTTTTAAAAAGGACCAGCAAAAACTTTACCCCTATTTTTTTATTAGACGATATATCCATACCTACTAATAAAGAGAGAAAATTTTTGTCCACCTCCTTTTTGGTCTGCCTGCCTGTGCGTGTAGGCCCCATCTGTCTGTCTGATTTACGGCGGGCATGCAGACTGGCAAAAGTACAAAATTGTTGCGTGTCTGAGGGATCAATCTTGTGACCTCAGGACTCTGACCAGACTATATGCAACTTTGCTGTCTATAATCCATCCACAGCTGATGAGGAGATTTGCTTGGATCGATGATAGGCAACGGTAATCAGGCGCCTTCATGGTAGCATGGAGCCGTGGACCGCGTGGATTGCCCTGGCATGGTCTCGCACGCATCGTCCATGTTAAAGAAGTCCAGCTCTATATCAAAATCATGCCGGTGAGTGAAGCACCCACACGTCCGCCTGTCAATGTCTTAATTCCATCATTGATGAAGACAGTAACTATATTAGGATCACGGTCATCAAAAATAAATTATAGCTTTAAAGTTTTATAGAAAAGATATATGTAAATAAATATGTAGAATTTCCGTAGTCGTGTGTTTGCATAAATATTTACTAATTTTTTCTTTGCAACGACGGACATATTAGCGGAAAGATAAATCCTTTACACATGAAAAAAAAGATAAACTATAAAAGCTTAAAAGCGTAAGTAGATATGTGTGATTCACGTCATTGTTTTGCATGAGTGTGTAATAGGTTTTTTTTTTTCCTCCGTTGTATCGCGACGGGCAAATTTCCTAGTAATGGAAAAGGAGTACAAAAACAAGAAAAAACAACCACCACCCTATAACACCCCTACAAACCTGTGCAACAAAGAAAAAGAAGACTACAACTACTACTACCTATATAAGTATAAAACGCTACTCTATGCGTCCTGTTCGCCACGATGTGTCGGGGATTAGCTAGCCGATATTAGTTTATATCATCCTTGCATAGATATGCTACTTGTAATGGCTGCAGGTGTTGTTGCTTGAAAAATTCTCCTATTTCGCTTTTTCCACACATTTCACCAGAAATAGATCAACATATAATCAACTTGCTTTCTCGGTATTCTTATTGAACTTACGCCGGCATCGCCACCAAAAAGAATGTATAGAGCCTGCTATTCGGTGATGCTTCAGGCCTCAGAACAAACTTCCACAAGTCCACGATCATCCCTATCCGCTGTGACGGAGTGAACCTGAGGCAAATCCCGGCAGGCTCACCGGCGCCCATCTCATCCTTCCTAACCAAGTATCTAGGGCTTCCCCTTTCATATAAGAGGCTCAAAAGGGTGGACTTCCAGCCCTTGGTGGACAAAGCTGTGAGCAAAATGACGGTTTGGAATGGAAGACAGATAAACCAGGTCGACGTCTCACCTTGGTCAAGGCGGTGCTAACATCGCAAGTGGACTATTTCCTCACCTCCCTACGGCCACCGAAAGGAGTGCTTGACGAAGTCGACCATCGAGAGGAAAAAGTTCCTATGAGCCGGGGGCAGAGCCGGTAACGGGAGGAAAATGCAAGGTCAACTGGCCCAGATCCGCCCGGACCAAAAAAATCAGGGGGGCTAGGCATCTTACACCTACGCAGGTTCGCGAGGGCCTTGAGACTAAGATGGCTTTGGAAGCAATGGGTGCCTGCTGATGAAAATGGCATCCACGCTAAGGGTAGAGACGTTCATAGCGACACCCCATGCAACAGAACAGACAAACTACTCTTCGCTGCATCCACCACGTTGACAGTGGGAGACGGAAAAACAACGAGTTTCTGGAATAGTGCGTGGATACACGGCCAAAGGCCGTGTGATATGGCACCAAACTTATACGCCATCTCAAGAAGAAAAAACAGAACCATACATCAGGTCATCTCGACCAACAGCTGGATTACTGACATCAACCTACAGCATAGTAGCTTCACCTCCTCGCATCTTGCAGAATACACAAGGCAATGGAAGGAAGTCAGGAACATATCCCTCTCAGAGAACGTGCAGGATACGCTTGCATGGAAATTTGATGCCCAAAAGGGCTACACGGCCTCCTCTGCGTACCATGCACAATTCATCGGTGCCACGTACAATAACTTCGAGACCATCATCTAGAAGCCATGGGCGCCACCGAAGTGTAAAGTATTCGCTTGGCTAGCGAACCAGAACAGGATCTGGACTGCTGACAGACTTTAAGCCCGGGGATGGCCAAACCAAGCGATGTGCACCCTCTGCAGGCACGAAGCGGAAACGGGTACACACCTCTTCAAGGACTGCAGATTCGTCAAAAGGCTTTGGGGAGATATTGCAACCTGGGCGCAAAATGATAACTTTCACCCAAACGCTTGGTTAGCAAGCGAAACAATACACGACTGGTGGACAGCGTTATCCAAGGCGCCGTCAAGAAGCAGAAAAAGCCTCCGGTCTCTAATCATCCTAGTGTGTTGGGAAGTCTGGAAGGAGAGAAATGCGAGAGTTTTCGAGCGCTCCGAAGCACCGAATTTTAGAGTTCTCTACAAAATCAAAGACGAGGCGAGTTTGTGGATTTCCGCAGGAGCAAAGCACCTTTCAGCACTCGTGCGCTCCTCACCCTCTTAGTGTCACATCCCTGTACAGCGTGTGGTTTTCCCCCTTTTCCTTCTTGTAGCTACTCCTTTTCTTGTTTCTCTGTGTACAAACTCATGTTTTACACCTTCTAGCGCCCCTACTTTTTAATACAACGGGCAGCTCTCCTGCCGGTTCTTAAAAAAAAACTACCGAGTTTAGGGGAGAGATGCTGTGTTGGCGGTCATGACCTGAATACCTGACTGGGCTGATTATTTATTATTTATATAGCTATAATCATAGCATGCATTAGGAATGTATTACTGGTGGTGCTTGAGCGAGAGAATGGTTTTGAAGAGTCCAGCAAGCACCCCAGCGATGGAGAGCACCGCGACGATGGTCTTGTAGTTTTTGTAGAGGAATCTGTGGACGGCGATCCACACCCACCGCTCCTGCCTGTACTCGTGCAGGGTCTGGAACACCTCGTAGTAGCGGTGGCCGACGCGCAGGTCCGTTGTGGTCCACTTGAAGAACCCCAGCGTGCCCATGTCGCAGAAGGTGCTGTTGATGATGCCCTTGCCGCGCAGCTCCTGACGTCTTCTTCCCGGTTGACGAGGCACGACAGGACGCCGACGTACGAGCTGACGGCGAAGTTGTCGGCCTGCGTCGGGCCCAGGCAGGCCTCGTACGCGGCCATGTTGACGAGCCAGCACGCGGTCAGGTTGTTGAGGACCATCGGTGCGAGGGAGAGCTGCCATGGCCATGGCCGCCACCGCTTCTCCACGCTCATGTCGCCGAACTTGCTCGTCTTGCGAGCCGTCATCTTGACGCCCATCTCCGCGAGCTCCACGGCGGTGGTGGAGTAGGACGAGAGCCTGGGCACGAGGTGACTCTGGTTACGCGCCGCGCCCACCTGGCGGCGGTGGAAGAGGCCGAGGAGATGCGGCGGCGGCGGGTCGTCTGCGTGGCCATGGTTGTTGTTTGATGCACCCGACGACAAAGAAGCTGCTGCTGCTGCTGCTTGTCATCATCGTCGTTTGCGAAGACGACGAAGGCGGCGGCCATGAGAGCGAGGAACCTGTCGACGGGCACGCCCGGCCTCATCTCCATGAGCGCCTGGAGCACAGCCCAGGGATCTGGTTCTCCAACAGCATGACGTCCCTCGCGATGGCGTCGAGGGCAGGTGTTCACCTCCGCCCTGGACATTAGCGGGTCCGCCTCCGGCGGGGCGTCGGGGTCGTCGGGGCACATGGACACCATGAACTGCAACAGGAAGCAGCCGTCCAGGAACATCATGTCCGCCAGGGACTCGTTGCTCATGTGATCGATCGTCCAGTCGCGGGCGTAGCACTTGCGAGCGGATCCCGCCAGCGAGAGCATCTTCTCACGGATTGCCGCCTCCACCTCCAGCGGCGGCTGGATTTGTCTCGCTGCCACCCGACGACAAAACTCCTCCTTGGCGGTTCGCTTGGAGTCTTCCATGGCCATGAACTCTGGCGAGGCATGGTACGGACCTATGGCCACGGCGATCGGGGCCGCGCTGCTCATGAGGTCGTCTTGTCTCTGCTTGTTATTGCTCAGCAGACTTGACAAAACCCTCTGTATCGTGGTGTCACTGCTCCTCACTGGTGGGGCGTTGTACGGAAATGGAAAACACGGTTTTTTCTTTCTCTTACGCGGAGACCTAGGCGGAGGCGGAGGCGGAGGCGAAGGCGGAGGTGGGGGTGGAGAATTTTTTTGGACAAGATTCATCCACAGAAATTGAAACTGAAACTGCCGGAGTCGACACTCCATCACTAGAGCTGCAGGGCAAGATTTCCTCATCTCCTCTTTGGGTTTCTGACATGTACGTAGACAACAATAATACAGACTTAGTAACTACAAAGTGAGTGGGCTAGGAGATAGTGTGCTTGTGATCTGGTCTACCTGAACCTGATCGCAACTACAGAGATATATAGCCAATGCTGCAACCTGCAATGCAAGAAGATCGCAACGTACAGAGGTATAATATAAGCCGCAGATCGACTCGATCGAGTGGTCTTTCCTGTCACTGTCAGTCAATGTTGGTTGGCTAGAGCCCTCAAGTGCCCTGTTCCACTTCCACCAAATCCAATTACCTAGTACTACAACTAGTAATTAATAATGACTGAGAGGGGTGACAGTCTCCGACCATGAAGACTCTGGTAGTCTGGTCAGCATACAAAATTACAAATTGAGATTATTGGCTACTTTTAACTCTGGCAGGCCAAATGCATTTTGATCTTGCTAATCTTTTTGTGGTTGATGGTGCTGATCTTGGCCGGCTAGAAGAACCTTTCCCGTTCGAAAGAAGTGTCCTGTTCCATTCCACCAAATCCAATTCCTACTCCCGCTAGTAATTAATGACTGAGAGGGTGACTGTGATCTCTGACCATGAGGAATATATCTCTGGTCTGGTCAGCATACAAATTGAGATTATTGGCTACTTTTAACTGTGTGGCAGACCAAATGCATTTTGATCTTGCTAATCTTTTCGTGGTTCATGATGGTGATCTTGATCAGCTAGAACAACCTTTAATTTCCTGAAAGAAAGAAGAGATTGATGGGAATATCAGCCATCTATTTCCACACACAAATCACCTTGGCCGTCCGGATGATTGTTTTAACAAATAGCATTGATTTTGTCAAGAAATATTATTGGTCTATGATCTCTCAAGATTTCTGTGAGCTTTGTGATGCTTTTCATTATGGAAGTAGACAGTAGTTGTCTTAAAAATCTATTGGGATCATATGTTACACTGGTTCTGAAAAAGCGGGAAGTCTCTTCCATTTTCTAAAAACAAACATGGTTGAATGAATATTTACATATCACTACTACATTAAATCTTTTACAAGTCGCTTCTATTTTATTAATCGTGGTCGATTTTTTGAAAACCTCCACAGTTAATGTCTCGATTAATCATGGTGATTATTTTTAATTAACCAAGGCGGTTAAAAAAACTACCATGATAAATCGATTAACCGTGGCGATTTTCTTAAAATAACAACCACGATTAATTTCAAACAATCTTAAATCCAAATGGGCCGTCTCAGCCCCGTAACAACTCATATATAGTATATTAAAAGGCAACGTAAGCTATGGAAACTAGCTCGTGTGCAAACTATGAAAACTCCAATCAAAGCCTCGGGATCTGAATCCAACGTCTAGGTGACGGGTGGGTTTTTTCACTTAAACCCCCACCGGGGGGTTTTAAATCTAACCCGTGTGTGTATTCAGGTAGGAGGGTTTAAGTGAAAAAAACCTCACCTATCTCCATGGACGTTGCATCCAAATCCTGTGGCCTTATTTATAGTTTTCATAGTTTACACACCTAAACTAGTTTCTATAAAGATACACTGCCCTATACTTAACCTCAATGGCTAAGTCCAATCTTACTACTATATATTTTGGTTTCCCAAGCACAAAAGCACAGTAACAATTATTGCATGATAACTTTTATCATTTATATAAATTGTTCCTGGAACATACATAAGCATATCCGTGAAAAGGAAAGAGGGAAATAGGTGGTCAAAGAACCTAACCTGCATTTGTCAATCTCAAAGTCTTCTCGTTGTTCAATGGCATTCCTCTGGCTACAAGTTCCACCGGAACAACCACACCTTATACCTGATCTGCATCGATAGGAATTGTTTCTTGTGTCCACCTTTTTAGGATGTATCTTTATGGTATTGATTTCGCACCCATCCAGGTCATAATCCTCATAATATGGCAGCAGATGATCCCATCCCTGTCAAATTTGGATAGATTTCCTCCTCTTTAATTGCTGTGACAAGGTAGTTTCTCTTTCCATACCTGAAAACTGATATGTTATTGGGATCCACCCAATATTGGAATTGCCCTTTGGCTTCACATAATATTCAGCGGTCCTCTCAAACTCTCGAGAGAATCTATAGAACATTTTCTTTGTGTAAATAGCTGAAGTGTGTCTCTCAAGTGGATGATTTGACCATCTCATTCTTTCGTTCTCCTCTGTGCGGAAGTCTTGGCCATCTTGGCAGACCAGGCACTTTTTCTTGTATCTTTTGGTACTGCATGATAAACTGGAACACCGAAAGGTTGGGGTTCACATATTTCTTCAATAAACCATTGAAGCCCTCACTTCTTTGAGTGGACTGGAGGAAGGGGAAAAAATTGTGCATGTAGTAGGCCGGAATGAAACTTTCCTGATCTGATATAGGTGGTGGAAATGCTTGTTGGTCTTCAACCCATACTTTGGACCATGAAGAAGCCATCCCCATCCGGCTGGCCGCGTGGCCTGGTCGGGTGCGACAACAGCGAAGAAGCCCGTGGCGGCGGGTGGGCTGGTCGTGTGGCAGGAGAGCAAGGGGCGACGCGCTCCCAGATAGACATCGGCCGCTTCCTGCCGCCAGCGTCGCTGGAGGGCCTGGGTAAGCCTGCCTGGTGGCGGCCATGAACCCGGAGATCTTCTTGTGGTGCCTCTTTTTCTTCTTGGCGCCTTCCCAAGGTCGGCATCTTTCCCTTGCCCTTGTCGCCAGACGGTGGAGGGGCCGGCGTGCCCGCATCCGAGTGGAACAGGGTCTTCCCAGCCATCGAGCTACAGCTTGCCCGCAAGGGTCTTGGTCCGGCGCGGGGGGGGGGATTACAGTAGGTGCGCATCAGCCACAGGCCTCAAAGCCCACCAGCTGAAACACCGCCGCTAGCAACTCCTCCTCAGTCACGCCGTCGGCCGCGGAAGCACCCGCAACAACATCTTGCTCAACCAGGCGAAAGGCAGAGCGCAGGAGCTCCTCATCTTCCATTTCGTCCGCCCAGCTCCGGCGGCGCGACACCGACTTCGCCCCCATCGTGTGGAACCGGGAGCTCCGATTTAGCTGAGAACCCGATCCGAAGCGAGCCACGGCGTAAAAGCGAGGGAGGGCTTGAGGTTTCAGATCCGTGGTGGAAAACAGTGGAGCGGAGGGGGGGCTTTGTAGATTCGGCGGCCGGGGTGTGGAAGGTGAGAGGGGGGATTACGACGGTCGGCGGGCGCGCTGGGAATGCGGTTGCCGCATACGCCGAGAGTCGCCACTTACCTACTTACCTCTCTCGTCATGAATCGCTACCTCATGCGTAGTAGAATGTGGTGGACTGAGCTTTTAAGTGAGAAAGGGGAAACATCTCTTGAAGTAGTAACCGACCGAGCTACAAATATGCTGCGCTTCTCGAGCAGTTCTGTTCATGCCCAAGCCACCAGATAAAGCAATATCACTCACCGCAGGAGTGAACTAACCTTGAGGATTCCGGAAGAGCGCCCGCACGCGCCGCCGGCCCCTCGAGCCGCGATGCTCTCTCGGAGCGTTTAGCACGCTGACGCCAGGTTCTCGCTGGGCCGGGACGCCAGGTTCCGCCCGCGCGGTGTCCGCGCCCGCCCCGCCGTGCAGAGCGCCTAGACCGCCCGAGGAGCCTACGATGCGCGGATACTTCGGGGGGTGCGTGACGCGTGTCGATCCGATACTCCGTGGATACGATACGCCATGGATACGTATCCAGCCGCACTAAGAAGATTGAATACGCGGCTGCTGATACTCGTGATCCGATACGCGTGGGCTGATTTGGATATGGCCCATGAAGCTAAATGGCCCAAATTTCACTCTTCCACACGACGTCTTGGCTTTCCCCTTCTGCCGAGGCGGTGGCCGCGACGCTCGTATTATATGTCGCGCCGCCTTGTATTATGCCGTTCCGCCTCGCACTTCCTTCGATTAGACTTGTGAATGGCGATGACAGCCGGGCGGCGGCGATCGACAACGGGCGGCGAGCCGGCGATCGGCGGATGGCGGACGTCCGCCGTCGTGGCTGCGCAGCGGTGCAACCCTCTCCCTCGCCCTCAGCTGATCTCCTCTAGCCCTAGCTTTAGTCCCAAAGAATCAACGATCCTTGTAGTTATAGTTCTCAGATTCACCATGTAGATGGCATCGTGTGATGATCGTGCTCCAATTGAAGTTGATGACCAAAGAAAAGAAGAAGAATAGTGTCCTCGGAACCTCGTGTCCCGCGATCTATGGATGACTTTAAGCGATATTTTTAATTTGTGAACTATGTTTTATATTAAATCATGTTATTATTAATATTATTAAAAGAAAATCTTAAGCGTATCCCCATGTCACTGTTTTTGGAGAATAGTGTATCACAGATCGGATACGTATTGTATCCGATATACATATCCGTATCCGTGTAACGTAGCCGGAGCGCGTCCGACACACCCGACTTCGGGCGTCCGGCGCGTGTTGCACATGGGTGTCCGTACGGGTTCCGATCCGATCTCTTTCTTGATCGGGTTTTGGAAGCTTTTCGAGATTGGAAACGCCCCTTGACGGTTTTCTAAGGGGATAAGACCACCCCTCTCTATATATTAAGAGGTTCATGGCCGGTTTGATCTCATCTTCCAATCGATCAAAGATCACATACCAACTCGTCAAACCCTAATCTTCTCTCCTCAACCCCTCTAATCTGTTGTTCGGCGGCGTTCTCTACGAATTTCGTCGGCGTTCTAGGTGGCCTTGCCGATCCTAGGGCACCCCTCACATGCATCCTCCCTACTGATCTTTTCGTAGGGTGTTTGGAGGTTCTCCCAGCCGAAACCGAGCTCTACATCGGCCCTAGCGATCTCTTGATCGTTCTTGGTCCATCACGCTGCGGTTCTCGCTGTTTTTAGGTCGTGTGCAACCTCATGGGCATCCAAGGCCCTCCTAGCGTGTTGGTGTGGAACCTAATCCGCGTCAACATGGTATCCTTCCATCTGAATGAGGATTTCCAAGCCGACCATAAACAACATTACTCATGGCTCATTTATAAAACAAGTCGAGCTCGAGCTGAGCCATTGACGAGCGAGCTAGCGAGTTACGAGTTTTCCGTCCAGCCTAAAGTGGCACCCGCATAAGACCAAAGTAGGAGGAGCATGTTATCGGAACCCCCAGGGAAGCAGCCTAACACTACGGGAGCCCATAATAATTAACTTAAAGAAAGCCCGGCTCCCCAACGGTAAACCCAGTTGCTGCCTTGTCACAACGTGGTCTACCACCTCGAGAGTACGCAGTTAGAATAAACAGAGCTCCGGCCTCCAGCGTCCTGTCCGCACCAGCTACCCCTCGACCAGATACGGCCTTTTTCGAGCCATGCATGGTACATGCATCGATTACTTTTTTACTTTTTGGCGCGCACGACATGCTCCTCGAGTGCAGCATCAGATGAAGCAGCTCTTGCCCAGTATATGATATATGCAATACCCATCGACCAGATCCGGCCTCAACTGTAGTATATAATATATATAAGCAAAGTTGAAACCCTAACCCTTCACTTCCTCAGCCCCCCTCGCACTCTCGCAGCCGCCTCAGCCCACCACACAACCACTCGCACTTCCTCTACCCTCTGCGCGGTCGATCCAGGCCGTTCGGAGAAAGGGCGAGGCCAGCAGCCAACCAACACCCAACAGGCACACGCGAGCGGCCCGAGCTAGCGTGCATGCAGATGCCTGCTCTGCACCGCTGCTGCGAGTCTGCGACCTAGGAGCAAGGCGGTCGGGCTGCAGATCTGCAGAGCCAGGAGCAGCACCCGCCAAGTAATTGGCCGTAGGTAATTGGATTTGGTGGAAGTGGAATAGGACACTTGAAGGCTCTAGCCCCCCAAACTTTGACTGATCTTCTTGCCTTGCAGGTTGCAGCATTGGCTATATAGATCTATGTAGTTGCGATCAGGAGGTCGACCAGATCACAAGTACTCTAGCTCCTAGCCCACTCACTTTGTAGTTACTAACATGTCAGAAACCCAAAGAGGAGATGACGAAATCTTGTCCTGCTGCTCTAGTGGAGTGTCACTGTCGACGACTCGACTTTCAGTTTCAGTTTCTGAGGATGAATCTTGTCCAAATCCTCCAACTTCGCCTCCGTCTGGGTGCAAACCCAAGGCGGCGGCGGCGCCGGCGCCTTCTTATCGGTATCCGGTGGTGCAGGTGGCGGCGGCTTCTAATCGGTATCCGTATCACGCGCCAGTGAGAAGGAGCAGTGGCACCATGAGCAGTGACACCACGATACAGAGGGTTTCGTCAATTCTTCTGAGCAATCACGACGGAAGAAGACACGACCTCATGATGATGGCTGCCCCGATCGCCGTGGCCATAGGTCCGTACCATCGTCATCAATATTATAATGCCTCGCCATGGCTCATGGCCATGGAAGACTCCAAGCAAGCCGCCAAGGAGGAGTTTTGTCGTCGGGTGGCGATGGCGAGCCAGAGCCAGCCACCGCTTCAGGTGGAGGAGGTGGAGGCGGCAGTGCGTAAGAAGATGCTCTCGCTCGCGGAATCCGCTCGCAAGTGCTACGCCGGTGACTGGACGATCGATGGCACGATCAACGAACGGCTGGCGGACATAATGTTCCTGGACGGCTGCTTCCTGTTGCAGTTCATGGTGTCCATGTGCCCCGACGACCCCGACGCCCCGCCGGAGGCGGACCCGCTCATGTCCAGGGCGGAGGTGCACACCCGCATCGACGCCATCGCGAGGGACGTCATGCTGTTTGAGAACCAGATCCCCTGGGCTGTGCTCCAGGCGCTCATGGAGATGAGGCCGGGCGTGCCCGTCGACAGGTTCCTCGCTCTCATGGCGTCCGCCTTCAACGTCGGCAACGACCATGATGACAATGCAGCAGCTTCTTTGTCGTCGGATGCAAGTGGACGTGAATCAAACAGCCATGGCCACGGAGACGACCCGCCGCCGCCGCCGCATCTCCTCGGCCTCTTCCACCGCCGCCAGGTGGGCACGGCGCGTACCCAGAGTCTCCGCGTCCCCAGGCTGTCGTCCCACTCCACCACCGCCATGGAGCTCGCGGAGATGGGCGTCAAGATGACGGCGAGCAAGACGAGCAAGTTCGGCGACATGAGCATCGAGAAGCGGTGGCGGCCATGGCCATGGAAGCTCTCCCTCGCACCGATGGTCCTCAACAACCTGACCGCGTGCTGGCTCGTCAACATGGCCGCGTACGAGGCCTGCCTGGTCGCGACGCAGGCCGACAACTTCGCCGTCAGCTCGTACGTCTGCGTCCTGTCGTGCCTCGTCAACCAGGAGGCAGACGTCAAGGAGCTGCGCGGCAAGGGCATCATCGACAGCGACTTCAGCGACATGAACACGCTGAATTTCTTCAAGGGGAACGCACTGGACCTGCGCGTCGGCCACCGCTACTACGAGGTGTTCCAAACCCTGCACGAGTACAGGCAGGAGCGGTGGGTGTGGATCGCCGTCCACAGATTTCTCTACAAAAACTACAAGACCATCGTCGCGGTGCTCTCCATCGCTGGGGTGCTTGCTGGACTCTTCAGAACCATTCTCTCGCTCAAGCAACACCAGTAGTACGCCGAATGCTATGATTATTATATCTATATAATCTGTTGGTCAAGCTCGTGTTCACCGACGAGGAACATGCTGTGGTGAAGCTGGTTTGGCATTTGGTGCAGCAGAATTTTTGCCAGGAAAGGCAAAAGACAGGGTCGAGGCGTGGTGACCGTGCCGGGATGGCGCTCGGCAGAACAGTTTGTTTCTAGCCAACTTGTATCCATTTAAATTTGAATTTGCTTGTTGTAAGCGTGTGTGTTAACTACTGCTATAAGTAGTGGAGCGTCTGAGGTGTGAGTTTTTTTTTAAAAAATTATGTTGGTTTTTTTTTTTGAAATTAGTCTGAGGTGTGAGTTAGCGCCTCAAGTCAGTTGTAATTCGACTTTGAACTCAGTTTAATCAAGGGTGAAAAGGGCACCGTCTCCATGGTGGTTGCCGTGTGTTCATCGCTGTGTTCTTGCATTTCCACTCAAATCTTCATACGCATCTCTTGATCCTAGGAGACTAGCCATCGTGTATATCTGTGTGTGATTGATTGATCCTGCTTCTACATAATCAGCCGAGTAAAATACACCATGGGTACCTAAACTATTTTGGGACTACCAAATAGGTACCTCAACTAAAAAAGCTCCCATCTAGGTACCCAATCTATTGATGTTGATTACCAGCGGTACTGAGAATCTACGTGGACATGCCAACCTGGATACTGGGCATGGTAGTTTTGCAAAAAAAAGCCCCCCGCCGAACGCTCCCTCTCTTTTTCTCTCCCGTAGTGCTGGGTGCGGTAAAAAAAATCTCTTCGCCGGTCTCGCGGAGCCGCCGCCCGCCGCCCGCCTCCCTTCCCCCAATCTCCTTGCCGCCGCCCTCCCCTCTCCCAATCTCGCCTGCCCGCCTCAAGTGGCATATAAGTTTCTGGTGTAGAATCTGATAGAGAAACACTTATCATGAAGCAAGTGGCATATAAGATTAAAAACTTTGTGTTGTACTTTGACCAATACAATTCACTTGATGACAACGCCTGGGAAGACATGGTGTTGAATCCACCTAGTGCAGTACCCTATTCGCAAGGAGATGCTGATGTGCACAATGAAGGCATTGATACGGATGGCAGTACAGATGGGGAACTAGTCGACGGTGACTATGAAGTTGATGATGACGACAATGATTTGTTTTATGACAAAGTTGATGATGGAGTGGTTGATGAGGGTGCAGCCAAGGGTATCATAGTGAGTAAAGGGAAGAGAAATGCCCCATATGGCAAAGAGAACATAGCAACAGATAGGGAATGGGATGAGTTATCAATCTGCTACTACAGCTGAGCCACACCAGCAACCAAATTATGGAGAAGAAAATTTCCAGGTATGTGCACGGCCACAACAATACATTTTACATGTGCAATTGTAAATACCTGACTAAATTATTGGTTTAGGTGGTGAGTCACCCAAGTCTTGAATCACATTCATTGTTATCCCAAGTGGAGAACCCCATGCTTTCACAACTACAAGATGAGGTACCAAAAATGTTTATTTCATTGTTTTTCTTTTTTTCGATGGCGGGCATTGCCCGTATTTCATTAAGAGAAGTAGGAAAGGTTTTACACGACCGATTGTGACCCAGGCGAAGTTGCCTAGACACGCACCGGGTTAGCACACATAACAGAAATCACCGGGCTCTAACGGTGGCGCGAAACCCGTTGTACTAACTAATACACAAATTTTGCGACGAGAGGGTGGTAGCTCTACTGAAGCACGTGCAGCACCGGAGCGAGACCCCAGAAGCCAGCCGCGACCCACTCCTCAGCCTCGGCGAGCAGGACGTCGAGGAGGTCACGCGCAGAGTTTGCTTGGGAGCCCGGCTCGAAGGTGCGTCTGTTCCTCTCTTTCCACATTATCCACGACGTGAGCAGCACCATGGAGTCGAAGGCTCGTCGGTAGTCGCGTGGAGCCTCCTCCCGTGCCCGCAGCCACCATTCGACTAACATGGAGTCCGCAGTGGGGCACAAACTATCGAGGGCCGACCTTGGAGAGGATCAAGCTCCATACCTGCCTGCTGAGGACGCACGACGTGAGCAGGTGGTCGATGGTCTCGTCCTCCTGGCAGCACAGGACGCACGTCGTGCACGGTTGCAAGCCATGCCTGAAGCGCCGGTGTGCAGTCCGGGCGCTTGTGGAGGGGGCAAGCCGGGCGAAGAACTTGACCTTCCGGTGGCACGAAGCAGCCCATAGTTACGCTGCCCGCAAGAGAGGTCCTCCGTGGAAGAACGCCTCGTAGGCCGATGCACTTGAGTATTGCCGTTTGCCGTCCAACGCCACACGATCCGATCGTGGACGCCGACCGGAGTGCCACGTCCCCGAAGGGTCGGAGAGAGCTAGACTCTCGTCCACGACCGCCGCCG
Organism: Hyparrhenia diplandra; assembly: GCA_015847255.1. NCBI lineage: Eukaryota > Viridiplantae > Streptophyta > Magnoliopsida > Poales > Poaceae > Hyparrhenia > Hyparrhenia diplandra. The sequence continues at coordinate 105,667 of JADLZK010009626.1, read as the reverse complement.
TGCAATATACCCCTCGATCCGCGACCCAACGTAGCTCATGGAGCGCCGCGCCTGATGAAGTCCCCTCGGCGGTCCGCCTAACCGCCCCGGAAGAGGTTCGGGCGCGGCGAGGGAGATCGCACCCGCCGGCAACCGCTTGTCCGTCTGTAACAAGGCCCGAGCGCCGCCTCCCAACCGCACGAAACCGAGGCCTGGAACATCCGGGTGGACGGCCCTCGACCGCAGTATGGTCCGCGCCCACGCGCGTCCGGTCGACCTGGTCGACCTCCCACCGTAGTCGTGGGCAAATCCACGAGACGGAGGTCCCAAGAAGACCTAGTCTCGCCTGGGTGGTCGGGCACGGACTATCGGCCGTGCCACCATGCATTGGCCCCCACGGTTGGCTCCACGTCCCTGCCCATACGAACGCGCGCGCCTCCGCTTGTCAACCTCTTCGATGCCCTGGCCGAGAGGGCGCAACAGACGAGATGTGCACCGGATAGCCGAGAGCGTCGTGAGCCGGGGGTCTTCCTTCCCATCTTCGTAAGGAGGTCGTCCATCAAGTGGGAATCCGGCGGCCACCTTGTCAATGATGCGTTGCTCCTGCTCGGGACGCCTCGTGAGGGTGAGTGGCGCCCGAGGGAATCACCGGGAAGTCCTCACGCCGCGGGGAACACCTCGGGACAAACCTCAATCTCCGTCTCCGAAAGCACCGGATGGGCGTGAGGACATTTGTCGACGTTAGAGGCTTAGTCCGGAGGCGCTGCGAATAGCTTCGAGGATGCGCCGGATGCGCAAGTCCGTGACCTTGGGGACAAAGAATGACGAGGTCATCCGCGTAGAGGAACAGCACACCTAGCGACTTGCCAGCGGCCGGCACAAAGATGCCGGGCTGCATTGGCCCTTGCGACGCGCATTCGAGGACTTCCATGACGATGTTGAAGAGGAACGGGACGAGGATCGCCTTGACGTAGCCCCGCGCGTGCGAGATGCGGCGTCCGGCCGGCCGCTGACAAGCACCTTGGTATTGGCCGAGAGGGCATGGCTGACACCCACTCGATCCAAAGCGGTGGGAACCTGGCGTGCGTCGGGACCTCCAGGGAGGAATGGCCACGCCACCGAGTCGAAGGCCTTGGCGAGGTCCACCTTTGAGCGGCATCATCGGCACCCGCTGGCGTACAACCCCGGGCATGCAAGCCGCACTGCGCGGAAGTTCTCATGTCGGCGTCCCCTTGATGAAGGCGGATTGGTTGGTCCCGACGAGCTCCGGAAGACGTGGCGCGAGTCGTAGAGCGAGGGTCTTGGCGAACAGCTTCCCCACGGAGTGTATGAGGCTGATGGGGGCGGTAGTCCTTAAGTCCCCTAGGGTCGGCCAACTTCGTAGCAGGACCATCGAGGCGCCATTGAGGAGGTGCAGAAGCTCCTAAAGTCAAGCTCCCACGGCGCCTAGAAGATTACCCCCGAGCACGCCCGCGCCGATGGCCGCCAGGCCGCCTCAAAAGAACGCCCGAGGTGAATCCGTCGGGGGCCGGCGACGTCGAGCGACTCGCCGATGGCCTCCCGCGCACCTCCCCCTCGGTGAACGGCAGGTCAAGCTCGGAGAGGTCCAGGCGCGGCAGGTCGAGCAAGGTCAAGTCGATGCGGTGGCTGCGGGTGAACGGGGTGCCGAGCAAGCTGTTGTAGTAGGAGTAGACAAGACCGCCTTGGCCTCCTCCTCCGTGAAGGTCCGGCCATTGTCGACAATGGCGAGGAGGTAGTTCTTCTTCCTTCTGTGACAAGCCTGGAGGTGGAAGAATTTTGTGCATGCATCGTACACCTGAAGGTACTTCGTGCGTGCCCGCTGTCGTGCCATCGTTCGTTCCGCATGGCAAGCCCGGGGACGTGGCCTTGACCTCGCGGTAGAGCTCCAGCTCCCCGGGTGAGAGCTGTCTCGTCTCCTGCGCCACGTCGAAGCCGTAGATGACCACCCTCGCCACGGCGAGCTGCAGCCTGATATCCCCCACAAAGGTCGACTTCCAGCTCATTAGGGATTTTGCTAGCACCCGCAGCTTAATGTCAACCGCCCTGCACGCGTCAACGTGGTGAAACATTGGTCCCCAAGCATCGGCCACCACCTCTAGGAAGTCGTCTCTCGAATTAAGAACTTCGTCAAAAGCGGAAACGTGGACGCCCCCCCGGTTCGCAATCGAGCACCGTAGCGGCGTGGTCGGGCGGTCGGGGAAGAGAGACAACGCATCCGGTGGTACGGGAAATCCGTGATCCAATCCCCGTGGCGAAGGCCCGGTCCGGCCCGCTCGATGTCGGGCGTGTCCTGTCCGTTGGACCAGGTGAAGCTCCTGCCCGATGGTTAACCTCGTGTAAGAGGAGATCATCCAAAGACAAAGACGGAACCGGGTCATAAGCGAGCGATGTAGGCGTCCCCCGTTTTGTCGGCGGCCCGATAGATGAGATTAAAATCCCCGGCCAGACGATCCACGGCCACTAGCGGGGCGCCGCGACGTCCCCCGAGCTCTAGCGGGAAGGCCGGCTTATCCGCCCAGTGGATGGCCCATACACATTCGTTAAGCACCAGGCGCCGCCGATGCGGACGCCGCCCTCGAGTGTAATGGTAACCGAGAAGCGGCGCACAGAAGACGACAACACAGACCACACCTCTCGGCGCCAGGAGATCGAAGCTCCGCCCGCCGTACCCGTAAGACAACGGTCACGGCATAGTCGAAACCGGCCCCTACTACATCATTGTTCATTGATACATCAAAGTTCGCGATCTTCGTCTCTTGAAGACAAACGATCGACGGCCTGTGCTGGACGTAGACTGACCTTACAGCATTCCTTCGTGCGCGGTTGTTGAGTCCCCGCACGTTCCACACAAGTACATGGTTGCTACTCATTGGGGAAACACATTGTGCGACTGGGGGCACACGCCATCAGCAGCGGGCTGCGCCACGTCCGCCCCTCCGGCGACGGTTGTAGGGGAACAGGTTGCGCACCACCTCCCGCTTGTGATCCGGCACGGACCCACCGTGCCCAAGGAAGCGTGTCTTCCGCGGCATTGTCGGGTGTGGTCGAGACGCGGTGGTCGGCGGTTCTCCCACTTGTTCAGCCCGATACCCTCGAGCCCTCCGTTCGGGGATGGGGTCCCCGAAGGTGGGACAGAGCAGCCGGCCGGTGCTGCGTCAAGGCACCGATCAGGTCCGGCAGCTTGGACACACGCAGCGCTGAGGCGGAGACGGGGACCGCTCCCGAGCGGCATCCTCGAAGAGACCGACCCAACGACTCCACGGCGCCGTCGTCGGGAGGCTGGTGGAGTGGCGGTCGTCCCTCAACGGTGTGGAGCCGGTTCGGCGAGGCAGTGGTGCCGGGCGGGGCGGCGTGAGCCGGTCGCAGCCGGTGGCATCGGGCTCGAGCCGCTGGCGCATCGGTGATAGGGTCCGGCGACCAGCGCTAAGGAAGTGCGGCGGCGACTAGGGCATCACCGGGCGTGCCGTGCGGTGGTAGCTCCATCCCCCGGGTCAGCTCCCTGGTTGTCCTCCACAAGCACCGGCGGTGGCTTGTCCCGCCCACAAACTCAGTCGACGAGGTTCGACCACCCGGCCCACCCCTCAACACGCTGCGGCGAGGCAAAGCCGCGCCCCACCGTGGAAGCATTTGCGGAGCGACGTGGTGAAGGCAACCGACGGCCCCAGCCCGCGGGGGTGAGAACGCGCAGGGCGTGAGCGGTGACGCGAGAACGGGCTCGCCTGCGCGCCGCGCGAGCCGCGCGGGCGTGGGCATCACGGCGTATCGCCGGTCCGCCCTGCCCCGATTCCGGGGGCGGTGAAGGCGCGACGCGTGCTCGCCCAACGACTCGCGAGTCCCCGCCTCACGGGCCGCCAGGCGGGCGAGTCGGGGCGGGGGCGGGAGCACTGTGGCTGAAGCGGCGGTCGGGGACCCGGAGGCTGGTGCTCGCGGTGATCGCGCCCACCGGCCGCGACGGTGGGCGGCGGTGTCCGCCCTCGTTGGGTACCTGCCCCGGAGAGGCCTCGCCCCGCCTCGGTGTGGCACAGCGCACCCGGCGTGCCCATCATCAACTTGTCCCTCCGCGCCCGGGAGTCGTCGGTATGCCGTCGTTGTTGTTGGCGCCGTGACGTGGGGGAGTCCGGCCGTCGAAGATCCCGTATGCGACGAGCCCGATGCGGGCGGCGTGTAAACCCCGGGAGCGCCTCATTGCCGCCTGCTCAACTAAAACCAGCGCCTCGGGAGGAAGATGAGCTTCGTGGCTCAATGAAACTTGGGTGCTTGCACCACGCCGTGACGAAGAACTCCTTGTCATCATCGGCCGGCTTTGTCACGAAGGTGGGCGGCGGCCTCCTCAATCATCGCGCAAAGTATCCCCTAGGGCTGCCGAACCACCTCCACGTTCGCATGCGGGGGTGGAGTGCTTGAGGGCGAGCAGCACTTGAACTTGAAACTCCCGTGCAGGGGCGTTTGCGTGGCGCACCACGGCTTCCAAGTGAGGGGAGTGAGGGAGGCCGGGTGGGCTGGTGAGCCATGACGCGTTCCCGGTCATCCTCGTGGGCGGAAGTGGATGGCGAAGTCCTCCGGTTCATGCACGCGGATGGACACCTCGTTGGCGATGATCCCGCAGCGAGCATTGAGGAGGTCGTAGATCATCGTGGAGGTCACCTCCGGTCGTGTGCCGACGATGGTGGCGAGGGAGGGAGCACTGGTGGAGCTAATCCCTCCCGGGCACGGACCGCCGAGGGCGGGGACAACAACGAGTTTGGCCCACCGGCGGCCGCCGTGCATGCCGTCTCCTCGCCACCACGGAAGAGGCGGCCTCGTCGTCCGCCCCTGCGGGGAGGAGGTGGAGGAGGTGAGGCGGAGGCGAAGAGCTCCTCCCACGGCGTCGTCCTCCATTGAGACGCCGCCGAGTCGTGGGTGCCCCGACACGAGTCTCTGCGCCGACGGCGTCTTTCTGCGTGGCCGTCCGTGAGGTGCTCCGGGCTGACACCGGCGTTCCGGCCGAAGCGGTGCGACCGAGGTGTGCGCCGCCGGACGGTGGCGCGGACGCACCACTCGTGAGCCGCTCCCTGCGAACGGCAGCGCGGAGCCAAGCCGGCGCTGGCCGTGGAGCCTGACGCCCGGTGACCCTCCCGGAGCGAAAAGCACCGGCTTGGGAACGTGCATTGCGCCCGGGACTTGTCCTCCGCGGGAGTAATTGGAAGTACGGCCCTGCAGGCTCCGGCGCACTCGCCTCCGGCCCCGGCGGCGAAGCGCTGAAGCGGCCGGCTCCGGCGGCAACCGTGAAGAAGCCATCGCCATCGGCCCGGACCACGGCTCGGGCGGGTCGCGCCGGCGCCTGAGGGGCGGCGGCCGTGGCGAGAGAGCGCGCGGGACGGGGCCGAGCCGACGCCTCCTGCCGCGAAGGCAGCCGATTCTTTGAATGCGCGCAACAGCCACCTCGGTCGAGCCCGGTGTAGGTGTGGTAGGCTGCTTAGCGACCAATGGCGGCGCATCGTGCCGAGGCGGATGGCGCCCGGCGGCCATTGGAAACGCCCTGCCCCAGCCGCGCTCACTGAATCGTAATTTCTTGTGGCGCCGCCGCTTTTCTTTCGTGGTTCCGGCTCACGGTGCGGCGGGCGTCCTTGCCCTTTTCGGTCGTGGCCGGTGAAATGTCGGCCGAGTTGTCAGCGTCCGGAATCAGAGATCCTCCATCCTCAAGATCGAGCCTTTGCTCCGGGCCAGCGTGGAGGGCGGTGACGCCTGGCCGCTGCGGGGCCGCGCATTGGCCTTGAGAGGGCGAGGGCGAGATCATGTCGGGCGGAACGCCTCCGCGACAGACCTCCCCTCATCGATCTGTCGCCCCCCGGCGGATCAGCGAGGTGCGACGAAGGCTTCCGGCGGAGCTCCTCATCCTCCACTTCTTGAGCCCGGGACCTCCGGCCGGGAAGGCGAGCCGCCCTCCATGCCGCAGCGGCAAGGCGTCAGCTCACGTCCAGTCCTAACCCAGATCCGTGGGGCTGGGGGGCCGGGAGAGGAGCGGATCCAGGTGGGCGGGGCGCGAGAGAGTAGATCGGGCGGGAGGGGGGTGGACGAGGCACGTGGGGTGGTTAGGGAGGCGGGCGGGGATGGCGGGAAGGAAGCGCGCGGCCGGGCGGCGGGGTCGGGAGTCGCGCCAGGTCGCCCTTACCTGCTTACCTCTCCGGTGGCTAGATATCCGCCGTTTATTTCATTGTTGTTGTCCCAAAAATTGATCTTGGTCATTTCTTTCTTGCCATATTACAAAACTAATGGAACCAATTGTACTCGGGCTTCACAAAATTTGAGGCACATGCCATCTAGCCAACCATTACCAGACTACTGCCTTCATCCTGTCCAGCCTCCCCACCATCAAGGCACGGTATACTTACAACAAAAAAAAAGGCTGGAAGGACCTGAAGGACCAAAAACAATGAAGGGCAAGAGAGGTCAGTCTGGGAAGTAGGATAGCCTAGACAACGCCTTAAGTAGTCTTTTGTGCAGGAAATATAGTTGCCTTTTTTGTCTAGCAATTATAGTTGCCTTTTGTGTAGCAACTAGAGTTGCCTTTTGTGTAATGACCATATAATAGATCATTTGCAGCAGCTTGATGTTCTCTTAGCATATGTAATGGATGGAAGCACCAAAACATTGGCCGTAATGACCAAAACATATGTGTGCTCAGCTGTCCTCAATCTATGTTAACTCTTAGCATATGTAATGGAAGCACCAAAACATTGGCTGTAATGACCAAACATGTGTGCTCAGCTGTTCTCAATTTGTGTTCATTCAATCCTATTTATATGAGTAACATGTGAATTCATATTTCAGCTGGGGGCTTTTCAGCAAAGGTCATGACCAGCTGGTGCCTATGTGGCTACTGTGGTGCCTGCGTGGCTGCTGTGAGTGCTGGTAGTGAGCAACAAATAAAGATGCAGTACCTAGTTGGTACACTTTTTGGTTGAAGTACCTAGATGTTACCCACCAAATAGTTTGAGTACTCCCAGTGCATTTTACTCTAATCAGCCCATCAGTCAGGTATTCAGGTCAAGACCGCCAACACAGCATCTCTCCCCTAATAAACTCGGTAGTTAGTAACCTCAGAGATGTTTATATGTACAACATTTTCGTTCAGTGACCTCAATTGGACTGACTTATGTTTGTCCTTGAAGCTGAGCGTCCTTGTTGCCATTGCCATCAATTGTAACACTTCATTTGGCTTCTGAGACTAGTCTGCAGAAGATGACTCAGTGCTTTGTACTTGCCTAAAAAGAATATTACTATATATTTTGGTTTCCCCAGCACAAAAAGCATAGTGACAATTACTGCATGATAACTTTTACCATATATAAATTGTTTCTGGAACATACATAAGCATATATCCGTGAAAAGTTAAGGAAAATATGCAGTCAAAAGAAACCTAATAACCTACTTTGCCTACTGATGAGTGCTGACCTAAAACAGGGTTTCGTTTCTCGTGTACTACTTGTTTCATCGCCTATGTACATTACGCCAAAACAACAGGCTGATCACATATATATAGAGCCTTGTATTGTATATCCACTAATCCTGGATTATAGTACCAACAAAATAATGGCCGCTGGCCTTTTGGCATCTCCCAGTATATATATATGACCTCGAAATGTGCTTGGTTTCAGAGTTCGCAACTAGTGAGTACTGATGCAGTGAGTCTTGCAGTTTTCTAAATGTTCCATGATGACACAGATCATAGTCTCAATTCAATATGCAGACCGGGTTGAGGCTGCCGATGACACACGCTCAGAGCTCTTCACGTTGTATCGCTCATACACTTTTTCCCGGTTCTCATTCCACCAATTCGCTGTAGCTTGTTGGGGTTCTCTGAATTTTCAGTTCAACGAGGAGCTCTCTATCTCTCAAATCTTTTATGAATGGAGATCCCTGATGCCATTGGAGTTTGCACTAGATATCTTCATCATCTCTTGTTGGGGTATTTGGATGATGAGAAACGATGTTATTTTCAGAAATGCAAATCCTACAGTGCAACAATTCAAGAGACATGTAACTGAAGTGGCTTCTTTCCTTTTACAAAGGATAAAGGCTAGGCTGTCTTCCTCTTTAGAATCATGGATAAATTCCTCTGTATAACTCCTTGGAGTTTCTTTCTCTATTTCTTAGTTCCCTAGTTTAGTTAGTCTACTGCTTAGTCTACTGCTTCTCTAGGTTTTTTCTTTTGATGTTTTGTATTTGCTTTCTTTGTAATCTATAACCTTTTTGTTTAATTTAATTTTACAGTAGGAGCCTCTCCTCCTGATCTTTCAAAAAAAAAAAAAAAAAAAATCATTCAAAGGCCCACGCTAAACAAACCATGTTTGTTTTTAGAAAATGGAAGAGACTTCCGGCTTTTTCAGGGACCAGTGTAACATATGATCCCTTTATATTTTTAAGACAACTACTTCCATAATAAAAGCATCGCAGCTCATAGAAATTAACTTGAGAGATTATAGACCAAAAATATTTCTTGACAAAAACAATGTCAATTGTTAAGACAACCATCCGGCCGGCCTAGGTGATTTGTGTGTGAAGGTAGATGACTGATATCCCCATCAATCCCTTCTTTATTTCATGGAAGGTTCTTCTAGCTTGCCAAGATCACCATCGTCGACCCCAAAAAGATTAGCAAAGATCAAAATGCATTTGGTCCACCAGAGTTAGAAGTAGCCAATAATCTCAATTTGTATGATGTACCAGAGTCCTCATCGTCGGAGACTGTCACCCTCTCACTCATTAATTACTACTGTAGTTGGAGTAGGTATGGATTTGGTGGAAGTGGAACAGGGCACTTGAGGGCTCTAGCCCCCAACTATATATCTCTGTAGTTGCGATCAGGAGGTCGACCAGATCACAAGCACACTAGGTCCTAAGCCCACTTTGTAAGTCTGTATTATTGTTGTCTACATGTCAGAAACCCAAAGAGGAGATGAGGACATCTTGTCCTGCAGCTCTAGTGATGATGAATCTTGTCCAAAAAATTCTCCACCTATACCTCCACCTCCACCTCCACATAAGAAACATAAGAAAAGGGAAGAAGAAGAAAAAAAAAAAAAAAGGAAGAACAACCGTGTTTTCCATTTCCGTATAACGCCCCACCAGTGAGGAGCAGTGACACCACGATACAGAGGGTTTCGTCAAGTCTGCTGAGCAATCACATCGCACGAAGAGACGACCTCGAGAGAATTGCGGCCCCGATCGCCGTGGCCATAGGTCCATACCATCATCATCACCGTGCCTCGCCACAGCTCATGGCCATGGAAGACTCCAAGCGAGCCGCCAAGGAGGAGTTTTGTCGTCGGGTGGCGATGGCGAGCCAGAGCCAGCCGCCGCTGGAGGTGGAGGCGGTGGAGGCGGCAGTCCGTCACAAGATGATCTTGCTGGCGGGATCCGTTCGCAAGTGCTACGCCCGCGACAGGACGATCGATCATCACTTGAACAACGAGTTCCTGGCGGACATGATGTTCCTGGACGGCTGCTTCCTGTTGCAGTTCATGGTGTCCATGTGCCCCGACGACCCCGACGCCCCCGCCGGAGGCGGACCCGCTCATGTCCAGGGCGGAGGTGCACACCCGCATCGACGCCATCGCGAGGGACGTCATGCTGTTTGAGAACCAGATCCCCTGGGCTGTGCTCCAGGCGCTCATGGAGATGAGGCCGGGCGTGCCCGTCGACAGGTTCCTCGCTCTCATGGCCGCCGCCTTCGTCGTCGTCGACGACGACAACGACAAAGCAGCAGCTTCTTTGTCGTCGGGTGCAACTGGAGGTGAATCGAACAACCATGGCCACGGAGACGACCCGCCGCCGCCGCATCTCCTCGGCCTCTTCCACCGCCGCCAGGTGGGCGCGGCGCGTACCCAGAGTCACCGCGTGCCCAGGCTGTCGTCCTACTCCACCACCGCCGTGGAGCTCGCGGAGATGGGCGTCAAGATGACGGCTCGCAAGACGAGCAGGTTCGGCGACATGAGCATGGAGAAGCGGTGGCGGCCATGGCCATGGCAGCTCTCCCTCGCACCGATGGTCCTCACCAACCTGACCTCGTGCTGGCTCGTCAACATGGCCGCGTACGAGGCCTGCCTGGGCGCGACGCAGACCGACAACTTTGCCGTCAGCTCGTACATCTGCGTCCTGTCGTGCCTCGTCAACGGGGAGGAAGACGTCAAGGAGCTGCGCGTCAAGGGCATCATCAACAGCACCTTCAGCGACATGGGCACGCTGCAGTTCTTCAAGTGGAACGCACCGGACCTGCGCGTCGGCCACCGCTAATACGAGGTGTTCCAGACCCTGCACGAGTACAGGCAGGAGCGGTGGGTGTGGATCGCCGTCCACAGATTCCTCTACAAAAACTACAAGACCATCGTCGCGGTGCTCTCCATCGCTGGGGTGCTTGCTGGACTCTTCAAAACCATTCTCTCGCTCAAGCACAACTAGTAGTACGCCCAAGGCTATGATTATTTATATCTATATAGTCAGCCCAGTCAGGTATTCAGGTCATGACCGCCAACACAGCATCTCTCCCCTAAACTCGGTAGTTAGTAACCTCAGAGATGTTTATATGTACTTATGTAGTACAACATTTTCGTTCAGTATGACCTCAATTGGACTGACTATGTTTGTCCTTGAAGCTGAGTGTTCTTGTTGCCATCAACAACCTGTAGAAGATACATTTCATTTGTCTTCTGAGACTAATCTGCAGAAGATGACTCGGTGCCTTGTAATAATTGCTTACAAATAAACCATATGGTAATGTATAGTAAACTGCAGTGGCTAAATCCAAGCTTACTGATCGTTTCCCCAGCACAAAAGCATAGTGACAATTACTGCACGATAACTTTTACCATATATAAATTGTTTCTGGAACATACATAAGCATATCCGCGAAATGAAAAGGAAAATAGGCAGTCAAAGAACCTAATAACCTACTTTGCCTACTGATGAATGCTGACCTAAAACAGGGTTTCGCTTTTCCTCGTATACTACTTGTTTCATCACCTATGTACATTACGCCAAAACAACAGGCTGATCACATATATATAGAGCCTTGTATTGTATACCCACTAATCCTGGATTGTAGTACCAACAAAATAATGGCCGCTGGCCTTTTGGCATCTCCCAGTACATATGACCTCGAAATGTGCTTGGTTTCAGAGTTTGCAACTGGTGAGTACTGATGCTGTGAGTCTTGCAGTTTTCTACATGTTCCATGATGACACAGATCATCATAGTCTCAATTCAATATGCAGACCGGGTTGAGGCTGCCGATGACACACGCTCAGAGCTCTTCACGTTGTATCGCTCATACACTTTTTCCGGTTCTCATTCCACCAATTTTCTGCCTGATGCTCACCAAAACGTCTTCGGCTGTGAAAGATGATATTAAGGCAAGAATTCAGATAAGTGGAACTTTGCAAAGAAATACTGGCTTCTCAATGTCAATCAATACAGTTAGTCTTTATCTAAAAATAAAATCAATACAGTTAGCGGTCCTGGATAGCTATACAGTTAGCGGTCCTGGATAATGCATCCTTTATTTCTCTAATAAGAATTTGTGGTTTGGAACATTTTTGTGTTCAAGAATTTAAAGACAAAACACGCTTTAGTTCTTGTTTGGCTGCATGTTCTGAAGTGCCCAATTACTGTATAGTGTCAGGAAAGGTGAATAGAGTGCTAATAATAGTAATAAAGCGGCGAAAAAAATGCAAATGTCAAGACTTGTAGGCTGTATATGAAAAAAATGTAACTGGACAAGGGATTAGTCCAGGAAACAGAGATAAACTAGTTAAATCACCTGAAGCGAACCCTCTTCAGATCCCGGGTCCCATCACGGAGGGTTGTGAGTGTTATGTATACACCAGGTTCATACTGCTCGATCCATTCAGCCTGAACTTGGTTGCTTGGTAATGATATTGTGCCTCGAGGCTTGTAGCCATCCTCACCGCTTTGAAGGGACATAGCATCCATGCTCACATTATCATCCACTCTACTGCCTGGTGTCAGCATCTCATCACTGCTGCTGCGTGCTCTTCGATTAGGAAGCTCTGAATCGTGAGGACTGGTAATTCTTAGGCTGTGAGTGCTGCAATCACTATGTTCACTCACATTGCCCAGTAATTTATGTTGGCCTGAGATTCCATTGCAATGTGATGATCGTCCAGAGTTTGGACCATGTGCAATTGAAGCATTAAGCAACTCATTCCGTGGCTGGTGAATTCCGTTCATGCTAGAGTAGCTAGCGACATGTGACTCGAGGCCATTTGGAATATGTGCTTGCTTTGTCTCATTGACATTATAGGACCCGTGATCTGGCGGTAATCTCTCAGCCATATCCTTCAGCTACACAAGTCAGAAAAAGGCACACAACAATAAGGATTTAACATTTGTTAAAACAATATACCTGCTCATCTATTTAGTTATCTTAAATATAAAGGTGAATCAATTAATATTTAGCAGGTTCTTTGTATCAAAGATGATCTTGACAGTGTACAGAAATAGCACACATCCGACACTATTCTTCCCAGAAAAAAGAAAACAGGAATTTAACAAAAGACAATATGTTATCTAGAAAGAGATTTTCAAGCACTGAAAAGCTTTACAAGTTGAGTATTTTGTTAGTTGAGTCAGTAAAACAATCATGAGAAACTAGCAAAACATTCATGATTCCACCCCTTTTTTCTCTCTCTCTCTTAGGGCATAAATGTGCCTTGTAATTTTCAGCTGCACCTTTTGTACATAGCATTCTTTTATTTAATTGAAAAGCAAAAACCATAGGTAGGGAGTTCCCCTACTGATCCGTTCAAAAAAGGAAACTAGCAAAACATTGAAAATTTTACCTGAGCGGTTAAAGATTTTATAACTTCTTTTGCAGCTTTGGATTTTGCAGATTCTTCGGCAACCAGTGTCATGGCCTCTTGTACTTTTTTTGCTGATTTTTGAAGCTCAAGTTCTTGAAGCTCGCAGCGATTTCTCAGGTTATCAACCTAATAAATGGATAAAATTACTAATTGTTACTACATGATAATCATAAAAAACAAAGGTTCTGCTGAATAATGAGGAATACACACCTGTGCACGCAGTCTTTCAACCTCCTGATTTAAGAGCTCATTTGCTTTAACAATATTGTCAGTAGCACTTTTTTGAGAGAGAGAGACCATGGCCTGTTGGAACTGGTGTAGTAGAACGTGGTGGACTGGGCTTGCGAGAGAAAGGGGAAACAGCTCTTGAAGTAGTCACTGACCGAGCTGCAGATATGCGTACTGCTCTTGGAGCTGTTCTGTTCATGCCCAAGCCACCAGATAAAGCAATATCACTCAACTGCAGGAGTGAACTAACTTGAGGATTCGGAGAAATGATAGCCCATCAGTTTTCTTCCCTTGCCGTGCTGCCTTGATATCCAAATTTCGAATCATATCCATATTACTAGGCAAACTAGCCTTTCCTACTTTAGCATCGCCATTGCTTTCAACAGGTTGGTAGGGAACAGGGTCTTTCCTCCTGTTAGCTGCATTAGGATCCGAGGCATTATTCAACTTCAAGAAACATGAATCACAAACGCGGTAAGGTTTCCCAGGACTAGGAGCCAGTGCTGCTCTCAAAGCCTTCCGCGAGGTGCAGGCATTGCAATGGACAAGTCCACAATTATAGCAGTTACGCCTCTTTCGAAGTAAACCCAAATGGTTGTCGACATGAGGAGCACTGTGATTGGTCAGCTCCAGAAACCCATTTATATTGACAAATAGCAGCAGTGAAGTTTGCACCACAGGCTATGTACCTAACAGCTCTATCTTTCAAGGCTTCAACCAGTGTAGGCACCTTCCGATCCTCTATGTCTCCATGGCCCAATCTTCCATTAGCTCCCTTTCCCCATGTAAAAACTTCACTCCTACTTGTCAAAACTGCGACATGGTAGGAGCCACAAGCAATTTGGAGAACATGTTCACCCACAATCTTGTCTTCAACTAAACATGGTATCCTTCCATCTGAATGAGGATTTCAAGCTGACCATAAACAGCATTACCCATGCTCAAGACTTGTCCAGAAGTTGTCAAGGCTACAGTAAGACTGTGACCACATGCCACCCTGTAAAAATCATGATCAATAAGCGTAGCCACGCAAGTTGGCTTAAGTCGAGTTTCTTTGTCACCATGACCAAGTCGATGCTTGTCACCATCTCCCCAAGTGAACAGCTTTCCAGCAGATAGCTTTACACTTGAACTGGACCGAGTGACAATAACCTCCACAATAGCTGCAGTGTGCCATACACCACATGCCACAGCAATTGTTTTCAACCCTGATAGTGATTCTACCTCCCTTGGGTAAGAAATACTTTTCAGATCTCCGTGGCCTAATACACCAAATGAACCATCCCCAAAGGTAAACAATTGGCCCATGGATGTTATCAAGGCTGTATGCCAGGTCCCACATGAAACATAAGCAACTTGAAGACCTTCCAATGCTCCAGAAACCCTCTTAGGTATCCAGTGTCCTACATCGTTGCCATGGCCGAGAAGCCCAACATTGTGAGTTCCATCTCCCCAGGTATAAAGGTCACCCGTTGTTGTAACAGCACAAGTATGAAATTCCCCACAGGCAACAAAATCTACATTAGAAACTGTCAAAGACTCAACCAGACGAGGGCGAACACAATCTTCTCGTGTTCCATGGCCAAGGCGGCCTCCAGAATCTTCACCCCATGTAAAAACCTCACCATTTTTCATGACCAATGCAGCATGCTTAACCCCACAATCTACATGATACACGTCAAGGACTAAATTGGACTCCAATGGCTTCGGGAGGAGGATGTCAGTCCTTCCAGTTGATCTAATTACAGTATCAGAACCAGTCTGTACCGAATTATCGCAGACAACCTCACCCCATACATACACATCCCCTAATGAATCACATTCATCTTGTGCAGAACCATGGCTAGATGTACTTGGGGCACTAGAAATGCTTGCTCTGAGAACATCTGAAGATGGCCCCTTTGTGAGCATATTGTCACATCTGCTCACAATGCAACCATAAAGCTAGGAGAGCAGTGCCAATGGAGAAACAGAATCACTACTGCCAGTGATGTAGTGCAACAATGCTGAGTTGATGATAGAGGTGCTAGAATAAAGTGGACATGGAAAATACCTGCACATATTTAACAGAAATGCATAAAAACAATGCAGAAGAGCAGATTGGAGAACGGTAAAACTTTATGCAAGAGAAAAAGGGCAGAAAGGTATGTGCACATTGAAGATTATGGTACTACATCCTACTAGGTGTAAATAAGAATAACAAGTTTCCCCAGCAATATTCAGGAAAAAATCCAAAGCAATTAAATATAAATTGAAAGGTCGATTTTATAATTAATTAACAACTATTCTTGATAGGAGTTGACCAGGCTCACACAATTCACTGCCAAAACATATCATGAACATACCTACATTTAAATTGGATAAATCAGATAGTGCCCATGGCTCCATTGAAATTAGTCAAATAAAACCACCATGAGTATAACTATTACCAAAGCTACTGGACAGGAACCATAACTGCCAGTGGACCAAGATTTTTGTAAAAGCAAAATGAAACCATGTCCCAGAACGATAATAGAAAACAGGACAAGTCTGCTAAATTTACACCTATATCGTTAATTTCTGATGAAAATAACTCCTGAAGTAGGCCCTTGTTAACAGACTTGGTGAGCATCAGACAAGTAGGTTTTGCATTTTTGTATATAAAAAATTGGGTGAACCCACAATGCATGACAACAAAGAATTTAATGCTGGCAACTTGAAATACTCCACTGCATCCTTTTATTCCCACAAGATAATCTGCACACCAACAACAGCCCAACATCAATGAAGGTGGCAACATGCCAAAAGTCAGCATCACATTTTTTTTCCTCTGTGTCAGCACTTCAGATGGCATCGTCTATTGGCATGTAAATGCACACAACCTAGTGCAATCAGGATGATGCAAACAGAGAAAGCATTCCTCATCAGCCAAGGAGCTTAGCAGTACTCTACATTACCATCACAGCTAAATCATCAGTTTCTGAAGACTGAGAAATGCAAACCCAAACTGCATTCAGTCAACTTTCCTCCCAACGTTACCAAACCAAATCGGTATTAGGGGGTGGCTGTAAACTACCTACTCAAATTGCCAAGAAACATCAACAGAACCGCAGGGACTAGAAAATACTGAAAATCTACACACTAAATTCTTCCAGAAATGCGAGAAGGAGCCCCCTTTCTGACATTACCGGCACCAACTGACTAGGGTGCGCAGAGAAACAGCAAAAGAAGCAAACTTTGCGCAGGAACGAGAAAGATTCGCGTACCACAAGCTCCTGTGGGGAGACGAAGTGTCAGTTCTCCACGCGCCCAGGTGGGGAAGAGCTCTCCTGGCCCTGACGGCTTGCCGCACTCCCTACAAGATGGGATCCACCCGGCTGGAGGCCGGAGCGCCGCCGGAAGCCGGGAAGCCGCCGGCTGGCGTGCACCGAGGATGGATGGAATCAATGCACCTGCCAGCTCCCCCTCCTCCCTCTCGCTTTCTCACCTTGTGTGCTGTTGATCACGAGGGATGGGCTCCCCCTGTTTGTTCTTTCCCTCTCGTCTCTCTCTCTACGCCTCCTCTTCCATTACTCCCCTCACCCCGTTCCTGCTGCGTTCTTTCTCTTTTTTGGGCACTCCGGCTCACCCGGCGGTGATGTCTGTACTCATCTCCCCACGTGGCCATGTCCACGCCCATCCATCTTGTTTGTGCTCATGCTTTGGACTCTTCACTGTGCTTAACTTGTTTTCTACTCCCTCCGTCCCAAAATAAACGACGTTTTTAGATTTTCGTCTTGCAAGTTTGACTCAATTTGTAAAAATACGTAGAAGATTTAAATCTCCAAATAAATTTGTTAAAAAACTAGATCAAAAGATCTTTCCAATGATACTAATTATGTAATATAAACATTAGTTCTATTTTAATATATAATTGCCGCAGATGTTTTACCGGGAAGCAAAAACGTCGTTTATTTTGGGGACGGAGGAGTAAGTGCTTACTTGACCGTATCTGCTGGCCTGGCTTGTGGCTTCCTCTCACAAAGTAGCCAGCTGGTCGTTAGTCTAGTCTAGGAATAGCTGGGTTTTTTTATGCTGTTGCTATGATCGAGTTGCTCCTCCTGTAAATGCAAATTTTATTCCTGCGACGGGCACTAGGAGATGGGTTTGAGTACTGTTGCTCAGATCTGAATGGATGGTCTTGCTCACTCACTGACAGGCAGACACATACTATGCTTCTTTGCTTCTGAAGAAACTGTTGCACATTTGTATTGTTCTTATTTGGACTGATGCCAGTCTGATGATGATAAGATCTACTAGCAGTCTCTGTAGAGTGTAGATTGTAGATTGCAGAATTTGGAAAGGAAAAAAAAAGGCAGCAAAAAAATGGGATTGACATGGACTAGTAGCTAATAGCACGAGTTGGTGACCCGATAATTTTCTTTGTTGAAACATACAAGGATTAAAAATTATCTGATGAGGTGGTGCTGCTTTTGAGAAGATCAAGTTGGGGAACAGGTTCACAGATTACTGGATTCTAGGTTGGAAATGTAGGGCTAAACCACAATAAACTTTCACCGACTTGGGTGTATAATACTCCTTGCCAAACTTAATATAGAAGCAAGTCTGCCTAGTGTACAACAACAGATCACCTCGTGATCTCGACAGTGGCTATCAGATAACTTCACCTCATTGGACCCTGCAATAAATCCTACTACTCATGTTGCATTTTTGTCTCCCAGTATAAAAGGTGAATGTCTGCAAGCATAGACTAGGCAACAAGGAGATACAGTACTTCCTACTATGTCGTTAGCCATTTTCAGTTTTTTTTTTTTTCCTTATAATATACAAATGAAACATAATTTGTTTTCTGCTGCTCGTTGCACAAATGAACAGTTACTCCCGTAAAAATGCTTTCATAATTGGTCATTTATGGAGCTGCCGACATATTGAGTGCATATTGACACAATTAATTGAATGATATGACACTGACAGTGTGGTAGTACTATACTAATCGCAATCACAAGTACTCCCTCCGTCCCTTTTTATATGTCGCCCGGGAAGTGTGTTTGTAAGGGAAACACGGTTTTCTAGAGACAAACATTTAGGAACAGAGGGAGTAATGTAATGATATGACATCTAATCAAATAATTAAGGTTTAGTAGTAGTCCTACACTACACACAACCACATTCCAGGTCCCAGTGTCCATTATCCATGTACCATGAATTCTGATGTTTAGAACAACGGCACGGTCTCCAAAGCGCAACTTTGACTTCTCTTTTCTATAAAAATATTTATTAAAAAATTATATATGTATACTTTTATGAAAGTATTTTCAAGACAAATCTATTAATATGATTTTCACATTTCTAAACTCAACGACTTAAAAATTATTCATGATTTATGTTCTCAATGTTTGACTTAAACCTTTTCTAAAACGTCTTCTTTTACAATATAGAGGGAGTATTAAAGTGGGGAATGGAGCACAAGATTTGAATGAAACATCTTAGTATATACAAATGCCTTTTCTGATCACTCAACATTGAATAGGTGTTGTTGCAGTTCACATGAGACATGGTGCGTATTTGATGACGGGGATGCTTGCAACTCTCCTAAGACGATGGAGTATTAAAAATTATACATCTATAAAATTAAAATAACTTGTACTCCCTCCATTTTAAATTATAAGTCACTTTGACTTTTTGTCCTTCCATTCTGCTATGTATAGACATATATTTAGGCCTTGTTTAGATGGCTAAAAATTGGAACCGTGTGTCACATCGAACACCGTAGCACGTTTAAGTTTGTTAGTGGTAAATATTATCGTACCATAGAGTAACTAGGCTTAAAAGAATCGTCTTGTAATGTATATCTAAACTGTGTAATTAGTTATTTTTTTACCTACATTTAATACTCTAAACATATGTCTTTTGGTGTATTTAATGTGATGTGATGGAGAAAAGTAGAGAAAAGGTTAGAAATTTTAGCCATCTAAACAAGGCCTTAGATGCGTAGCAAAATGAATGTACCAAAAAATCAAAGCGACCTATAATTTGAAACGGATGAAGTAATTTAGAAGGTAGGTAGTATTATATGTGTTTTTGTTGTCTTTGTTATAGGTGTGTATCATGGATATATTCTATTAAAAAAATTTAATGACAAAATTATGGAATTGCAAAATTTAATGACAAAAACATCATAGAATTACTATAAAACAGATACAACGACGATCTATCCAATAGTATGTCAGATTCGGCTAGATTGGGCCGGAACCGACACCTGATTGCTTGAACGTCGGCGATCTTGACGGCGATGAAGGTGACGTGAGGCGGTGGTGATCACGACGATTGGTGGCGGGTGACGTAGATTGATGACGATAGCGAGGTAGCGAGAGGGGAGAGGAAGGGGGCGGCGGCGTTGGGCGGTGCGGCGGCGTGGAGGCGGCGGTGGGGGCGCGGCGGCAGCGGCGCGGGGGCGGCGCCCCGCGGTGGCGCGGCGGCGTGGGCAGCGGCGGTGCGGGTTGGGGGCGGCGGCGTAGCGCGAGTGAGGAGGAGAGAGAGAGCCTAGGGTTGGAGAGCTGTTAGGAGTTACCACTTTAATTTATTTATTCTTAAGATTCAACTGGCTACATGCCCCTTGTATTTATAGTCCGAGAGAGACTTGCACGCTAAGCAATCTCTAGGAGGTTTCCTTATAGATTGGAATACCTCTCTCACAAGCAACCTATTTATTCCCTATTTTATTCCTATCTTTATTCCTTAAATATTCCTTACTTTATTGCGAAACAGCGGGACGTGGCGCGGTTACGGCGGGCGCGGCGGCCGGCCAGGAGGTGCTTGGCGCGTGCCAGGCCTTGGGCCCTAGGCGGCGGCGGTTCCCCCCCTTGTTGGGCCCTATTCCGGCGATCTCTTTTGGTTCATGACATTTCTCCCCCCTTTCGACGGCAAATAGCGTCCTCGCTACTCGCTGTCGTTTTGCACTGTTGTCGTTGTTGATGTGCCGGGCGAAGATGGAGACACTGACCTTTGCTAGCTGCAGACCACCCTGTAGTACCTTTAATAAGGCCGGGACGTAGTGGCGATGTTTGTCGAGGAAGACGATCTCCATTGCTGGCGTCCAAGCTGTTGGTCTTGGTTGGAGCTTAATGGTTCCAGCGATGCGAAGTAGGTTGTCGCCAATTCGTGTTTCCATTTGATGAAGGATGGGAGCCTCCGAGGTAGTGACGAAGCCGTCGAGGTAGCAGGTTGATGTGGGTGGTATGTACCTCTTGTCATCGTCGGTGAAGCTCACAAGTCAAGGCTTGCTGAAGATGGAAGCGTCGAAGTCTTGGGCGAGGTGGGTCGCTGTTTTCTCGTGTAGGGTGCCTCCCGGTGTATTGCAGCCCACGGCTTGTTGGCGTAGTCGTCATCGGGCGTAGATGTCGTTGAGGAACAAGGGAGCCAACCGGTATGGCTCGAGTCGCCCCACGCCCGAGTCGCGTAGTCGATGTCGCGATGGTTGTTGGTGTCGCCGTTGAAGGACGCCCCAAAATCGGTAGAGTGGGGCACCATGGTACGTTGTCTCCGCTTCGTTGTGGCGCCTTGGGGATGCAGAGAGGAGCCAAAGAAGGAGGAGTGTCGTTGTTGTCAATTTGGCAGCTGTGTCCCTGATGTTCTGCTTGCGTGGTACTGATGATGTCGCCTTTGCTGGAGCTGCAGCTTGAGAGATGGTGTTCTCCGTCATTGTTGATGATGGCTGAATGTCCAGCAGGTGTAGTAGATCGTCGGCGAAGGTCGGCGAGTGAACCACCGTGTCCTTGGCGGCGCCTGGGCGCGTCGGTGTTCTCATCGGTCGTGGGCGCCTATGTGTGGAACGTCGTGGTTGCCAATGTCGAGGTTGGCCGCTAGGATGTCGTCGCGGTTGATGCCCTTGTAGTTGTTGTCAATGGTAGGCATTGTGAAGACGTAGTCGACATCAGGGGAAACGTCATTGGCATTGGCATCCTTGAGGATGTCGTTGCCGTTCATGGCGCCCATGGTGGCGTCCTTGTCGTTGTCGACGTCGTCGATGCCGCAAGCATTGTGGCTAGCGACGTTAATGGCGATGTCGGGGATGTCGTTGACGCTTAGGGGGTGTCGTTGTTCTCGTCGATGATGCCGGGGTCGAAGACGTCTTGGTTGACGACGTCGAGCGACATCGTTGGAGCATGGGTGATAGAGGTAGAAGCTCCTTGTTGAATGGTATTTACTTGCCTGGTGTCTGTGGAGCGTGTGATGTCCTGGTCGGCGAAGTTGTTGGCGTTGTTGTTCATGTCGCCGTTGTTGTCCAGGATGTCGTGGACGTCGGGGTTGAGATTGGCGACGTCGGTGCTGACGTCGGGCGACGTCCTTGAGTCGTCCTTGTTGGCACTCCAGATGTTTCCAATGTCGAGGATGATGTTGGTAGTGACCGGGGAACTTATCTGTGACATTGAAGTAGCCGTGAGACGTTGGCCTAGTTGGGTAGGCTTTTCGTCGAACAGCTGGTGGACGTCGGTGGTAGCCTCCGGTTCTGATCTGATCTGGAGAGCAACAAATGGGGCGCCCATGGGGTAGGGGTGCTTGTTGCTTGCGGCGGCCGATGATCAAGGAGGGGCGTAGGCGCGCCGGTAGGAGCGTCGTCACCGTCGGCGGCGCCCATGGCGGCGGACGTCTTCGGTGGTGGCCGAGGTGACGTCGTAGGGCGCGGCACGCCGGATAGCAAGGCCGCGCGGCTGCGGTGTTGCTGCTGTCTTGGCCACCGGGTCGTCATAGATGAAGGAGCGTCGCCAAAAAGATCAAACTAGAGAGTGTCGCGTGACGTCGGATAGCAAGGCTGCGTGCTGCCGCGGTGTTGTTGTTGTCTTGGCCACCGGGTAGTCGTGGATGAAGGGAGCGTCGCCAAAAGATTGAACTTCGAGAGTGTCGCCGGATTATGCCGTCGGGCAGGCCGATCATCGAGCGTCTCAAGAAGTCGGCGAAGGTGCCCTCCCATCTGCAGCTCGACGTACCTGCGGTTGCCCATCGGATCTTGGTGTTGTTGGTGGTCGGAAGCCATCGGGTGGTGGGAATCGTCCTGGTCTCCCGATACCACCGCTGTCCGATTCCGGCTAGATTTGGCCGAATTGACACCGATTGCTCAATGTCGGGCGATCTTGACGGCGATGAAGGTGACGTGAGCGGTGGTGATGACGACGATTGGCGGCGAGCTGACGAGATTGATGACGATAGCGAAGTTAGCGGAGGGAGAGGAAGGGGGCGGCGGCGTTGGAGGCGCGCGCGGCGTGTGGAGGCGGTGGTGGGGCGGCGGCAAAGACGGCGGCGGGGCTGGGGCGCCAGCGGGGGTGCGCGCGGCGGGCAGCGGCGGCTGGGTTGAGGGGCGGCGGCGCAGCGCGGTGTGAGAGAGGGAGAGAGAGAGCCTAGGGCTGAGAGAGCTGTTGGGAGTTACCCCCTTTAATTTATTTCTTCTTAAGATTCAACCGGCTACATGCCCCTTGTATTTATAGTCCGAGGGAGACTTGCACGCTAAGCAATCTCTAGGAGGTTTCCTTATAGATTGGAATACCTCTCTCACAAGCAACCTATTTATTCCCTATTTTATTCCTATCTTTATTCCTTAAATATTCCTTACTTTATTGCTTGAAGCAACCGACGTGGCGCTGCGATTACGGCCGGGCGGCGGCGGCGGCCGGCCAGAGGTGTGCTACGCGTGCCGGGCCTTGGGCCTAGGGCGGCGGTTCCCCCCCTTGTTGGGTCCTATTCCGCGATCTCTTTTGTTCATGACAGTACTAATCATGTGTACCATTTCATATATATTTAGTAAAAGTTGAAAATGTTTGACTCCTTGAAAAAGGATAACGATGACACTTACTTTAGGATAAAGGGAGTATATATATACTATAAAGGGAAACGTGTATGGGCAGCGAGGTCGACATATCATGGGAACTCTCGAAGAGTGATCGAGATTTTCGTTCTTGAACGTATCGAGATTTTCTTTGAGAGAGCCAAAGCTTCTTTTCTAACCAAATAATGCTTTCTTTGAGACAACCAATATACTCTCTCCCGGTCTTTTCTGACAGTCACTTTCACTTCCAGAAGTTAAACTCTCAGCGTCAAACAAATATATACAGATTTTTTCAAGGCAGATGTACAAGAAAATAATAATATGTGTAATAATATATAATTAGCATCATTAATTAAATCATTAAAAATATTTTTATAATAAACTTATTTATAGATACAAATATTGCTAATGTTTTTTTTACAAACCTAAGTTGGATCAACACGAATACCATAACAACACTTAAAAAGGAAAAAAAAGAATAATTATACATGCATATCACATGATGCGTCTAGGAAGTGTCATTTTCTTGGTCACATCGATTAGATATGTACATGATCTGATCTGACCATAGACAAGAGAGATTATTACTATTATTTTTTTCGAGATCACGCCTGGCATCAACCGAATTGGGCCGCCCGAGAGTGGCTAATTGGGCTGACGCGACGGCCACCGGCCCGAAAGGGGGGCCGGGCGCGCGCCAGCAGTGAGGGCCGGCGCCCCCGCCGCCGCCTCCTCCTCCTCCCGTACGAGTCCGAGTCTACTTCGTCTACAAGTTAGGATTATCTTAGGTAATCTTTGGTGTGCAAGGGGCTATCTCATCTATAAGGGAGACCTTTATTAGGGAAATAAATAAATAGAAAAGCTTGTAAAAGGTATTCCAATCGTATAAGGAAACCTTATAGAGATTGCTTAGATTACGAGTCCCACTAGTCGGGCTATATAAGCAAGAGGCATGTAATCTCTAGGGGATAAGCAAGCAAAATAAAAAAATATCTTTTTCGCTCTCCAGCTCTTGTGCCGCCGCCTCCCCGCCCCCCGCCCCCCCCCCTCTCCCACACGCCCTGCCGCCGCGCCCGCCCGCCCGGCAGCGCCGCCGTCGTCGGCCCCCCTCTCCTCCGCCACGGCTCCTCGCATCTATCTCGATCCCCATGTTGCTGCTCGTCGCCGGCCGGGCGAGACGCTGCAGCCCCCGACACCATCTCTGAAGCTTCGTCGAGCGAGGAACACGTGTCAATTCCGGCTCAATCTAGCCGAATCGACAACGCCCCTCAACGCGTTTTTCATTAAGCGTAGAAACATAAAACAAAGTCACAAGAGTTTTACATGGTAACTAGGTTACCACACGAAACCTACCAACCTCGGATCTAAAGTACCGAGATTGCATTGTAACAAACATGCGACAGGGTTCTTTGCGTGGACAAAAGCGGTGCGGTGCAATCGGCGCTTTAGCTCCTCCTCCAAACCCGATGGGTTGAGGTCCAACACGGTCACATCGAAACCTCCCGCCAGCAACTTATTCAAGAGCTCACGCTTTGCGCACCGTTATGTCCCCCCCTTTGAAGGCCGCATTGAATCGGGCCACAATGTCGGCCGGCACGACATTTTCATCCACCAACTCCGAGCTTCCGTGAGCGTAACCTTTTGCGCCCGCAACGTCGCGTTGGGCTCCTGGGGCTTGGCCGCAAGACGGCCGCTGCGCCCGTAGCGAAACCGGAGTTTTGGCACGCCTTACCTTTGGCGCGCTTCACGAGGGGGTTGCGATTGGCGGACAGACATCCGCCTCCAAATTTATCTCGCGCCCGAACAGGCGACTCCGGCCATGGGCGCGGCCGCAAATCGGCGGGGAGGCGACAACCGAAAGCACCGCCGGTGCGGCGTCAGCTGTCGTCCGTGGTGGCTGCGGGCGAGGTGGTAGCGTGGGTGTGTCGGTTCCCCGTCGCGCGCGACCTCACCGCCCGGCCAAAGATCCGTGGAAGCTAAGCCGCACCACACGTGGCGGCGGGGGGATCGACCGCCCGACGGATCCTCCATGGCACAAGGGCGTGCGGCGCGAGGCCACAAGCTCATCGAGCATCGGGTTGACCCAAATCATAGGTCCCGCACCGTCGCCCGACGAAGCGCTAGTGGGTCCCCAGCGGCACCGCAAGCACGCTTGGCCACCTTGAAACCGTCGCCGGGCGCTCGGTGCCGCCGGCGGCGCTGTGGGACGCTACCTGCGTCCCCCGGGCGGCGGCACGAGAGGGGCCACAACTTCCTTGTTCTTGGCCCTTGAGGACGGCGACGCGGTGAAGGGTCTTTCTTGCTTTCGCGGGCGCGATCACGCCGCAACCCGTGGCCCGATGGCGGAGCCCCGACAACGAAGACACGGTGGGGGAGTGGCACCGAGCGGCAATGTGGTCACACGCCGACGCTTTAGTAGAGGCCCACCAACCGGTGGGACGGGCGGCGATGTCTTGGCAAAGGTGCCCCGGGCAACGCCAATGGCGGCGACGAACGACGGTAATGGAAACCATCGGCGTCGACATCGGGCAGTGGGGAGTGACTCGGGGCCCAAGCGCAGATGCGCCCGGATCCTTGGCGCCGATCGGCAACACCAAAGGCGAGCCGCACGTGCACCCCGGCCGCTCCGCGGGCGGCGCTGCCCGCCTCGCGACGATGACGCCGCCCTCTTCCTAGCAGGAGCACGACGCATGCCCTCCGCCTCCCCGTAGCACTCGCACCGCCAAAGGAGTGGCTCGAAGAGCCTTGCGGGCGGCGCCCGTGTACGCCGAACGCTGGCGCCGGGCAAAGCTCGCTTATCATTGACGCGCGGAGGATCGCCTTCCCAACGCCGAACTTGCCTCGCCACGACCGATGGTCGGGGTAGAAGGGGGGAGCATGTAGGGAGAGGGAGGATGGCAGCGCGCGTGCCCAAACGGGATCCCTCCCCAAGGCCTCGTGACACGCCCTCTTGATCGCCGATGTCCTCAACAAATACCATCATACGCCGAGGCGGGCGGCGACACCCGGCGGCAAAGCAATCGGCTCCCGCGCGGCGGCGCAACAGGGGAAGGGGACCGACGGAGGAGGAGACGCGACGCGTTGGGGTCGCGGCCGGGTCCATCGCCGCCGCGCACGACCGCCCTCCTCAAGGTCGCCGGTTGTTGTCGACCCGACCCCTCCCCACCGAGACCGCGGGTGGTCCGGCGCCCTGGCCGGCATCATGCGGTGACGGTCCGCCGTCGCACGACCCCGCAGTAATCGGTGCCGGTGCCCCGTGGTTAGCTATGGTCGTAGACAGGGATGGCGGTGGCGGACCGTCGGCCGGCGGCGGGGAGTGGACCACGCCGCTGTTGGCTTCAACGCCGAGGGCGACGCCGGCAACTCCGGCGACCTCAGGTGGTGGCGGCGCCCCGAGAACTTGAGGCCACGCGGCTGACTCGGGCCAGCCCGCCCGCCCCGTGCCGCTTCAGCGATGGGGGCGACCCACGGCACGACTACCCCGGGCGGGAAGGCAGCGCAGCCGCCTCCAGCGATGCGATCCGGCGGTCCGCCGCGATCCGGCCGACCTGGGGGGCGAGGGGCGCCGCATCGGCCCGGCGCGGCGCAGCACGCGATCCGCACGGCGTGCGGACGCCGGCATCGCTTTGTCCGCCCTGCGGCACGCGCCGACATCACGGACGTTAAGGCGGCCGTGGGACGGCGGGGGGCTAGGGAAGGAGAGGGGAGGTGGGGGCGCCGGGCTAGGGAGGCAGCCGGCGCCCGGCGACGGCGGACTCGGCGGAGACACAGCGTCCGCCCGAGACGCCCGTTGGGGGATTTTGGCAGCGACAGATTATTACTATTAGGTGTGCTACTTAATTAGATAGCTAGCTATCTATAAGTTGAAGGCACTCAACAATTTGATAATGCCCGTGCAAATGCATCTATATAATAAAATCCATAAATTGGGGATTCCTTAGCCAAGAAAATGCCAATAGAAGAGCGAAGATGCTAGTGTTGTATCATGGTCCTCCAATGCAAGAACTCTACACGGCAACGACAACCATATCATTATATATATAGTGTGGTTAGGATGTGCTATACCCATGCTAGCTATACAAATGTCTGAACATCTAAGCAAGAAACGTGGATGGGCATATTGTACGGGGACATGATGCATGTATATATGTCGATCTGGTGCATCTTCTTAGATTCGTTTCAAGATTTAATGTTGTTGCTTTTTAGTGATAGGTGTGGCAATGTGTTAGCGAGAGTCTCGTTAATCTCAATATCTATTGACTTAGTTTTTCGCACCGGCGGATTTAAGATTCAAAACCTGTGAGGTCAAACATGTTGATTTTAAGTAAATCACTACAACTTATATATAAAATATTATAATCTTCATAAGAGGGTATTGTGTTTTTACCCTTCTTTGAGATAGCCAATTGTGATTTTACCCTTGTTTTTCGTCATCTTGTATTTTTACCCTCACTCTGTTAGAATGAAGCATCAATTTACCCCTGCTTCTAACTCTGTTAGAATTAAAGGATTAAAAAATGAAAATTAAAATAAAACCCTTGTCAGCCTTTCTTTGGACAAAAGTACCCTTCTCAGCCATTCCCCACTCCCGTTCTTTTCTAACGCGCAGCAGCCCCGTCTAAAAAATGCGCAGCAGCAGCCCGACTCCCGCTCGATACTTCGCTCTTCCTCCCGACCCAAACCCTAGCGGCGGCTGTAGGGCGGCGCGGCGGGCTAGGTGGTGCGGGGATGCAGGGGCGCGGCGGGCTCGTCGGCGGCTCGGCGGGGTAGGCCGCGCGCTCAGTCGGCGGCGGCACGTCGGGCCAGGCGGACGCGCCCGCAGGCAGCAGCGCCGCGGTGCAGAGATCCTCGACTCGAAGCTACAAAAGCTTTGTCTCTGGTATGTGCCATCAATCATCCAGATTTTATGTTCACATCATTTCAACTGTGCAGATGCTCACAGCTAACATGTTTCTGGTTTTCCTACCACCATGTGTTGCTTGTTCTCGTGAGCAACCAACAGGACAGGGCATGGCATGATGGGCACCCAAAACAAACGCGTGTGACGCAAACGATTATGATTTATGAATGCACCAGTGGATCAGTGTGTGGGGCTGAAAAACAAAATTCAACGCCCTGAGATTATTCACTTGTTTTTCAGGCAAGAAACCCATTGGACGTGTAATCACTAGCTAGAAAAAGGAGACTCCGTGGCCGGCCGGGCTTCTTACGTTCTCTGAAGAAGTGATTTTTAATCAACTGGACCATGCAAACATGGGCAAGAGGAGTGCTAGTATGTAAGAGGAGTGATGCATGACCTGTTCTTGTTCCTGTTGCTGAAATCACTTCAAGCCCAAAAGGAACGTCGCCACAAACTTATGTTGGTTGATGGATGATGCTGTTATATGGATATATTTGGTACTTATATTATCTATCTATATTTGCATGTTGTGTGGAATTATATGTAATAAGTTGTGTAATGTTCTTTGTCATTTTTTTTTAAAACAGGGGTAAAATCACAATGCACACAAGAAAAGTAAGGGTATTTTGTAAGGGCAAAGTTGTCCTAAAAGGCTCGGTTAACACCGTTAGCACCTCATAACGGAGTAAGGGTAAACTTGAGCTTCGTTTTTATAAAACAAGGGTAATAATGCAAGATGACGAAAAGCGAGGGTAAAATCACAATTGGCTATCTCGGGAAGGGTAGAAACACAATAGCCCCTTTTCATAATGGAATTAAAGGTGAGTAGGCTTAACCATGTTGTTATTTGAGTGGTAGGCATGGCAACTTGTCCGGCCGATAATGAGACGTTTGTAGTGACTTTATCAATCTCAAGATCCTTCGGCTCAATCTCTCTTTGAGATATTCATACGAGGTAGAGTGAGTGTGCATACATGTATTAGTGTCTACATTTGCAATATGTTGATTCACAAAATGGTAGGTTGGTTGATGTAACATCTAGACCCAACATCCAAGCATCCTTCCCACTCTTTGTGTGCATATACGCCGATTTTTCCTCTTTTTTCTCCCACTACTAGATGGGCACATCAGACCCTTGTCCTTCACTATTAACCACTACTCCGAGCTTGCAATACCAGTCGAGCCAAAAATAAAAAAAACGACAATGAGCATTCTCACTTCACTCTTGCGACAATGAGAAGGCAATAGTTTGGACTTCCATTCTCTACTCCAACTTGCTCCTCATTAGCACACTTGTCGTGGTTGTACTTCGATATAAAGTTAATAAGGGGATCAATGTGAATAAAAAAGATCAGTGAGTGAGAGGAAAGGATAACAAGGATGCGATGAATGGGTGCATAGGATTGACTGACGATGAGAGACACAGAGTAAGAGGACAAATAAATAGAAGCAGATGAGGCTCGTAGGTTGTGCCCCATAAAGTTGACGCGATAAAAAATCATGTGTCATTCCTCATAATAATCAGAATAAAATAAAGTTCTGATCGACATTCGAAACTCGTCTTGAAAATCTTTTAAAAAAACATTTTAAAGTTGCCTTTGATTTTATTTATAGCATACAAGTAGTAGAGTTCATCTAAACATCACTGAACCGTTTCAAATTTCAGATTTTTTTATAACAATTCAAATTTCAGATCGACGGTTATAGCCTCAAGGGGGTGGTGCGGTTTTGAGAGCTGTTTTTATTTTTATTTTTTTTATTAAGCCGTGAGTCGCGAGTAGTCAAGGGGCCGACCGACCGTGCTTCTCTTCTCCACCCCCACAAGTCTCCCTCTCTTCTCGCGAGACCGCCGCCGCCGCCCTTCGCCAGGTGCCCGGGTCTCCGCCGTGTCCTTCGCCAGCGACGACCAGGTTCGCCTGCCCCTTCCTCTCCCTCTCCCTCTCCCTCAAACCCTTCTCCCAAACCTTAGCTGATGCTTCCCATTTCTGTACTTGCTGCTGCATCCGGATCTGGTCTAGTTACAACTGTAGCATGCTTGCTTCCGGATCTGATATAGTTACAAGCGTAGCGTACTTGTTGCATTCGGATCTGATCTAGTTACGAGCGTATTGAGTACAGTTGCACTCGGATCTGGGGGCGTAAAAGAGTTTTGCTAGTCGTTTGCGAACGAACTGATCTGAACTAATTGACTGGATGCTTCAACTGGGATGTCAGTTGAAGCTGTTGTTGGTGTGATTCCAGTGAAGAGCGGTTACGCTTTCGTCCGGAAGTGGATCACAGCACATATTGGCTTACTGGAATATATGATGTTGCAACTTGTAGTGAACTGATTGGATGCTTGAACTGGGTGGTGTCGTTCCAGTGAATAGCAGCTGGTCGTCCGGAAGTAGATCACCACACATGTTGGCTTATACCGGAATACGATGTTGCAAATTCTAGATGCTACAAGTACAAGTCATGAACAAAGTATTGTCATTGTCTGACCTTTTTTCCTGTACAAGAATTGGAGTTACTGCTTTCAGTTAGCATGTGTGTTCAAATCCAGTGTTCCTTCCAATCATATATTGAATGAAAAAAAAAAATACTGATGGCTTCTTTATATGCCATGATGCAGCAATTCTGTAGAAATGGCTGATGGTGAGGACATCCAGCCTCTTGTCTGTGACAATGGCACCGAAATGGTCAAGGTCAGTCCTTCTCCCCTTAACTAACCTCCTTTCTTTCCAAATATATCACTAATTATGTCAGTCTATTTATCTTCCAGGCTGGTTTTGCTGGTGATGATGCACCAAGGGCTGTTTTCCCCAGCATCGTGGGGCGTCCTCGTCACACTGGTGTCATGGTAGGGATGGGACAGAAGGGCGCTGCGTATGTCGGTGACGAGGCACAGTCCAAGAGAGGTATTCTCACACTCAAGTACCCGATTGAGCACGGTATCGTGAGTAACTGGGATGACATGGAGAAGATCTGGCATCACACTTTCTACAACGAGCTTCGTGTTGCCCCCGAGGAGCACCCAGTGCTGCTCACTGAAGCTCCTCTCAACCCAAAGGCCAACAGGGAGAAGATGACCCAGATTATGTTCGAGACATTCAATGTTCCTGCCATGTACGTTGCGATTCAAGCCGTGCTCTCCCTCTATGCTAGTGGGGCGTACAACTGGTATGACCTGTTTCTTCCTTTACTTTCGGTGCTGATTCAGTTTCCTAGTCCTAGTAATATCTCTGTGCTCCCAATATGCTGTTATCTTGTGTTTATCTGAGGTTATTGTCAAGGTCATATCATGTCACCATTAATATCTTCTATTCTTGCTCATGAGTTTGCATAACTCAGATGCACTGCATATGTGGTTACCACATCAGTCTGTGCGCTGATATGAATTCAAGCAAAAATAGTATAATATATTAAGAATAATAAATAATGGAAGTTAAAATTAATTAATTGTTTACATGGTGTAGCTGAAGTTTCCTCTTTTTTACTTTATCAATCTGCAGGTATTGTTCTCGACTCTGGTGATGGTGTGAGCCACACTGTGCCCATTTACGAAGGATATGCCCTTCCACATGCCATTCTTCGTTTGGATCTTGCTGGCCGGGACCTCACGGACTCCCTAATGAAAATTCTCACCGAGAGGGGTTACTCCTTCACAACCTCTGCCGGCGAGAAATTGTAAGGGACATCAAGGAGAAGCTGGCATATATAGCCCTTGACTATGAGCAAGAGTTGAAACTGCCAAGAACAGCTCCTCAGTTGAAAAAGAGCTATGAGCTACCTGATGGTCAAGTAATCACCATCGGTGCAGAGAGGTTCAGGTGCCCAGAGGTCCTCTTCCAGCCGTCCATGATTGGTATGGAGGCTGCTGGAATCCATGAGACAACATACAATTCTATCATGAAGTGTGATGTGGATATCAGGAAGGACCTCTACGGCAACATTGTGCTCAGTGGAGGATCAACTATGTTCCCGGGTATAAGCTGATCGTATGAGCAAGGAGATCACTTCCCTGGCACCAAGCAGCATGAAGATCAAGGTCGTTGCACCACCTGAGAGGAAGTACAGTGTCTGGATAGGAGGGTCGATCCTAGCCTCACTCAGCACTTTCCAACAGGTGTGTATTGTTTATATTACTTTCAGCTGCTGCATTTTATTTCTTTTAACTCATAATAAATGGCTGAAATGTGAACACTTCTGAATTCTGTTATGATGTGGTATTGATGTACCAGATGTGGATATCAAAGGAGGAGTATGATGAGTCTGGCCCAGCAATTGTTCACAGGAAGTGCTTCTAGGTTTCGCAAGTTCTTCGTCGTCACCTAGTCTCAAGTTATATGCCCCCATCATTTCTCGAGATATGTGTGGCAGATTTGCATGCTACGTTTATTTTCATCAGACATGAGTCTTCTCGGGGATAGGCCCCCTTGTATGTCGTGGCTCCATGTGCGAGCACACACTGTGTCGTATCACCTGGTTTGTGAGATGAGTTGTTGTCAAACTTGCTTGGCTTGATTGGTTGTACCCGTAAGAGCTGATAGTTTTATAAATTGCTTGGACTATGCTGCTGCTATCTATATAGCCTTGTATGTATTCTTTGAAGTGTTGTAATCTGAGCATCCGTGCAAGTATGAATGGGCTAGGATTTCCGGTTTCTTTACAATATGGCGTTTGTCAACTGTCATGACTTGACATATAAACTGCGATGCAGTGGAGATTATACGACAAATAAAGTATTTGCTGACACTGCGTGAGTTTTGAGATTTTCAGGACTAAGGAGTTTTGCAGTCAAATTTGACATAAACGGTGGAACCCAATCATCATACAAATGTGCCCTTTGAATTTGCTTCCTCATAAGATTTGGCTGGACTGCCTAATCTATTCTTTTGGTACTGATTATGCTTTTATATTTCGTTATCGACATGAATCCAAAATTCTAAACTTAGGGTGTGTTTGATTTCAGCGCCGTGTGGAGCCAGAACCCGTCGGCCGAGCCATGGCCAGGCTCATATTGCACATACCTCTTTGTTTGATTTGTTTGCACGAGATGAGCGGACTTCAGTGGAGTTGTTGTTTGATTTCTGGTCCAAGAAGCTATGGATACTCTCACGCACACATTTGATAGGCTTACCGGTTATCACCCGCCTCTCTTCTCTCGACATTTTGTCGAGCATTTGATGAGCATGGTGGGCGGCATGCTTCTCATCACCGCGGACCTCCGCTACCTCCTCACCTCGTCGGGGAATGAAATCAAACACTCGCCCAAGCCACAGACCTCCTTATCTAGCCGCCGCACGAGCACCGCCGCCTTGGGGAGGCTCCATTGACGTAGATGGGCTTTGGATGCCGCCGCACGGGGGACAGGGGGGTGGGGTGGGGGCGTGGACCTCCGTGCCGCCTCGCTGGTGTGCGGTAGGCGTGTTTGATCCTGTGGCACCAACGCCGGTCGTGACCTCTGCCCTCTTCGACGATGCCGATGCCTCCCGAGTTACCGTCATCGTCTCCCCCCAGCGCTTCGGCACCGGTCCCCACCACACTAGAGGGGAGGAAAAGGGCCGCTCCACAACCACCGGGAGGGGCGGCGAGAGGAGGAAGAGGGCTTGCCGGGAGGGGGAGGTGAGCCTGCGGTTGTCGCGGGAAGGTGACGGGATGCCTCACACGAGACACAGTGCGAGCCTCCCGGGCTCGAAGAAACAAAATCGGGAGCGTTGGGCTAGAGCCAAGAGAGAGAAGGATTTTGCATCCACTAGGCTCAGTAACAGTGCAAAGATATCAAACAAGCCCACCTGGCTCTCATGGACTCTGACACACTCTTTTGGCCCATATCAAACACGCCCTTATATTTCGTTTTACGTGTCCTTAAGACCAGCAGCTATAGGCACCGTTACAAAACTCATCGCATTCGTATGTCCCCATACATATTCAGCCTGGATAATACAGAGGCCTTCAAGATTAACATCTTTGATATGGTTAAATAAATTAATAAAAATTAACGAGCTAGTATTGTTTTTGGCTTTTTTTATGCTGTGCATTTCAATTTGGCAAAGCGTGCAAAACAGTTCCTCGAAGAAAGCTATTGAAAAAAAAAAATACAGTAAGCTTCTTCTTTGACTATAGTTGAGCCATTATGCATAAGAAGATGATACAAAGTGTAGATGCGACGAATACACAGCTTACACATATCATCATGGAGGAGTAAAATCATAAAACATTATTTTGAGTTTCTCATTTTTTTTTTCCTCCAGAGAAGAGAAACGCCCTGCGTGCTTCATTTCAGAGCTTCTTCGCAAAATAATTGATCGTGAGGGGCTTTTGCAATGCCTCCAGCAGCCGTTGAATCACAAGAAAGGTTAGAGAGGAGGGGATCCTTCTCCTTTCTTCCCTGTCGCCGCCGCCGCCGCAAGCGAGGGAGGGCCGGAGGGATGCTGACAGCAGCGGCCGCACGGAGGGGCGCGGCGGCGGCGTGGGCGGCACAAGCCTTCCACTCCTCCGCCCCAGCACTCTCCAAAGCCACGGTAAGCCCCTACCTAGTAACCTCATCCCCACCATTTACTTACTCCATTTGCCTCCTTACTAGTACTAGGAGAGATGCAAGGGTGATAAGTCTGTCTAGGAAGCTAAACAACGGCGACGTAAAACCTTCCGTGTCAGCAAACCATCCTTGGAATTCCAGTTTTCAGTATCAAACTGAACTGTCAGTAGACAATGGATTTAGCTTGCATTTCCTTCTAAACAAAATGTGCTGCACGCTGTCACTCTGCTAGCTGTTAGTGTTAGTTCAGATATATATTTGGAATTCTTAGTTAACGAATAGTTGAATAAGAGTTACTGCATTTAGTTTCTGCCTTGCGTATGAAACTACAAGTTCTTGTCTTACAATACAAGACCCAGCCCAGAGCTGAAATCATTGCTCCTGAACCACTTGCAATACGCCGTTGCATCGGCGTTTCTTGAATCATTTGGAACCTAACGGTTATTTTGGGCAGCCTCGTGTCCGTTTCTCCGTCCGTGAAAAGCGTGGGGATGCAAAGAGCGCCCTCAAGAACCTTCTGCTCAATGGCGGCAGCCCATGTCAGGTATTGTCTTGGTGTCCATTTTCCTACTCGTGGATTTTCTCTCTGTACTTGCAGACTAGTGGACTTAGCTTCTCTAAGCAATTCCGCTAATGGACTTAGCTTCTCTTGAACTGTATTCTCCAACCTGTTTCAATGCGTTGCCTCGGTATAACTGGACATTTCAATTCTTCTGACTCTAGCTGTACCAGTCCTGGACATGTGAATTTTTCTGACTCTAGTTGTACCACAGTCCAGTCCATGCATGTGATTGACTTGTTCTCTTTTTTTCTTCTTCGAAACATATTCCCCTGTGAAAATGTATTGCTTCAAAACATCGATGTTCTCTACAGGATAGCAGTAGCAAACAAATGAGACAGCAGAAAAAATAGCAGATCAAAGGTCCAGCGCTCTTCTCCAGGAAGAAATCCCTATGGAAAAATAAGAGTAAGCTCTTTCAAATCGTTTACCTTGAATGACTTTTGAATTTTAAATGCTTGGGCTCTTTTGGACAGCTCAATTCGATGTTCTCAATCATCTGGAATACTAGACTGACAAATGGATACTAAAATATATAATCATGAGTGCTCTCCCAACCTTTTACATATGCATTGGTTGCATTTGTTCTGCATTAACATTGCCATGTGAATATTGGCTTCTAATGATTTTTGCTCCACTATTTTATTTAAAATGGGGATTCTATTTGTCATAGTGACATTCATACATCTAGGTGGGGTGACCATCCCTAGCATATTTACTGTGTACCTTTTATTATTAACATTTCATGATCTGCTGTTACCTCAAAATTATTTGCTGTGTATTTGGATGACAAGGAGTGTGCATTGATGATTAACCTAGGTGGGCAGAACTGGAGAAGCTTTGATGATGATGATGAATGCACAGACACACCATATGGTACCTATGGTGGTAAGAAATCTTTTACATGGTAATGGCCTGGGGAGGATGATGGCCTTGGTAGTAATCCTAGTGGTTTTCAATGGAGGTAGGAATCTCAGTCTGCCAAATCAATGGAAAAGTTCTGGAACGAAAGTGATGTGGATGAGGAAGAGGTGTCGGGCCATGATGATCTGCGAAACCACAGGATCTCCCTTGGGTTGCCAGTTTTAGGCCCCTTAAAAGCTGGATCATATTAAGGCTGCGTGAGTCATCTAAACATTTCCTATAACAACACATTGCACTTTCAGGGCTTCATTGCCACAAGGTTGCTAATGGGTTCTTTCTCAACATGGTGTTTCTGCATTTTTCGTGCATCTGCTCTCAAGTGGCACCCGGACAAACATCAAGGGCCTTCCCAGGTTGGTGCCATAGTATGTTTGTTATCCTTGATTGTGTGATTCTGGTGATTGGTGCTTAAGTTTAGTGGATATTTCAATAGCTATCTTCAAGGAACTGTTTTGCATGCATTGCCTGTAAACAACCGGGGATAATAGATTGATTATGGAGGGTGTCAAGGTACACTTATATAGGCAAGGATGACCCTAAGGGTTTGGCTTATAGAAACAGAACCAACTAATGGTGATCCTTGCCTATAATATGATATCAATCCTAGCCATGTGGGCACAGGGGCTCAATAGGGCGCTAGTCAGACAGTCCAAATAGCCCCCGCACCTTCTTATTCTAACATTGCCAAATCGAAATGCACAGCATACCAAATGGATTGAATTGATTTGTTGAAACTGTGGATTGAACATAAAAATAGCCCCCAAAACAATAGCTTGGTTCTTCTTTGTTGATTTCAACCATATCAAAGATATTAATCCTGAACACATCTGTATTCTCCAGGCTGAAGCAGAAGAAAAAATTCAGACGATGCGTGGAAGCGCATAAACGCATTGACCTGTGTCAGCAAATACTTCATTTTTGAT
Organism: Hyparrhenia diplandra; assembly: GCA_015847255.1. Taxonomy (NCBI): domain Eukaryota; kingdom Viridiplantae; phylum Streptophyta; class Magnoliopsida; order Poales; family Poaceae; genus Hyparrhenia; species Hyparrhenia diplandra. The sequence continues at coordinate 68,951 of JADLZK010009626.1, read as the reverse complement.
ATAAAATGGGGTAGAGTCAGCTTTTGTAAAAAATTTTCTTGTGATGATTGAACTAGTTGAATCCAAACCAGGCTACCATTGCTGTATAATCTCCAGTTGTTATGGTTCAGCATCTTCACTGTTCTACATCCTTCTTTATACTTGAAGTCTTGCCAATCCGGTGTTTGTCAATGGATTTGACAAGTTAACATGGCTGGCACCAAACTATTTACATGGGAGCATGTGAATGCGAGGAAATTTTTGATGATTTTCTTATGAGAACAATTTTACATGGGAACATAGAAACAACTAGCTAGAAGAAATTTGAGTTTCGAGTTTGCCTTCATGTTTTTTTTTTTTAACCTTAGTTTGGCTTCATGTTGATACCATCGCTAAGAAAGAGAAAAGTAAACTTACTTGGAAAACTCAAGTTTTTGATGATTTTCTTATGAGAACCATTTTACATAGGAACAAAAGAAACAACTAGCTAGAAGAAACTGGAGTCTCGAGACTCCTGAAGACCTCAAACTCCTGTAGTGCCAGCAAATACTAGTTCGTTTGACATAGAATAGGCTATGTAAAATACAAGTTGTTTTGTACTGGTTCAACTAGAATCCAAAACAGGCTTCCTTGGTTTTATAATCTCAGCTGCAACCAAACAATCAAAGCATATTGCATCCTCATATATAGTTAATATCGCCAATACAAAAGCTTACTTGGAAGTTCATACTTGCACGGATGCTGAGATGACAATGCTTTCAGAATTCAGATTCTGATACATACAAGACTATGGATAGCACCAGCACAGTCCAAGCAATTTATATAACTATCAGCTCTTACAGGTACAACCAATCAAGACAAGCATGTTTGACAAAAAACTAATCTCACAAACGGCACATAAGCCACAACACACAACGAAGGGTCTATCCCAGAGAAGACTCAGGTTTGATGCAAATAAACGTAGCATGCAAATCTGCCACACATCTTGATTCTTGAGAAATGAAGGGAACATAACTTGAGACTAGGTAACAACAGGTGACTTAGAAGCACTTCCGGTGAACAATTGCTGGGCCAGACTCATCATACTCCTCCTTCGATATCCACTATATCAATGCCACATATCATAGCAGAATTCAGAAGTGTTTTCATTTCAGCCATATTACGAGTTTATAATGAAATAAAGTGCACAAGCTGAAAGTAATAATATAAACAATAGATACCTGTTGGAAAGTGCTGAGGGAGGCTAAGATCGACCCTCCTATCCAGACACTGTGCTTCCTCTCAGGTGGTGCAACGACCTTGATCTTCATGCTGCTTGGTGCAAGGGAAGTGATCTCCTTGCTCATACGACTTCATGATTGAATTGTATGTCGTCTCATGGATTCCAGCAGCCTCCATACTGATCATGGACGGCTGGAAGAGGACCTCAGGGCACCTGAATCTCTCTGCACCAATGGTGATTACCTGACCATCAGGTAGCTCATAGCTCTTTTCAACTGAGGAGCTGTTCTTGGCAGTTTCCAACTCTTGCTCGTAGTCAAGGGCTATATATGCCAGCTTCTCCTTGATGTCCCTTACAATTTCTTGCTTGGCAGAGGTTGTGAAGGAGTAACCCCTCTCAGTGAGAATTTTCATGAGGGAGTCCGTGAGGTCCCGGCCAGCAAGATCCAAACGAAGAATGGCATGGGGAAGGAGAAGAATAACACATACGAGTGAAACCATATGAACACCTAATGGGAAGGAGAAAGTTGGGGAGGTGCACCATATCTATGGTTGCTCAAGGGTAAGCAAGCCACCTAGAATGCCCACAGACTCCATTGAGAAGCTTGTAGCACACAAGTATGAAAGGGTTGAAGAAGTTAGGATTTGAGAGACGTAGAAGGTATATGTAAAAGCTCTTGTCGCTATATTTGTATCTAGGGTGGAGTGGTTTTATCTTGGAATCTTTTACAACTAGAATTCTAGATGATTCCTACAGTTAGGTTAAAATTTTTCATTTGCTGAAACAGCCCAACCAGAAACAATTAGGCCATAGTTAGCCCAAAACGGTTGTCAACATGTTGCAATGAGATCTTCAACTACCTTTTGCCCTTATTCACTTGACTAGATCGACTTGGGGCTAATCTAGTCTAGTTAGTGTTAGTTAACACTCGGGGGATTCAAACACGGTGCACATCCCACACTTGGTCATTCACTTCATGACTTGTTAAAGTGTGTGGCGGATTTTGGCGCAGCTCGCTATATAACCATGAGCCGGCACACCCCTAGGCCCAGGTCCACTGGAGATGCAACAAAACCAAGACTTTAGACCTAACTCAACCAAAAGGACTATCCTAATAGGTGAGAGTTGCCCTTACCTTATATGCTGTGCTCCTCCATTAATTTCCAGTGTGGGACTAAACCCAGGGCTGTCCCAATAATTTCTAGGGCCCTTGGGCAGGCAAGAGACTAAGGGCCCGATAATCTAATGTTTTAATTTGAGAATAAAAGAATACAATAATATTTGCAATCTAATGTTTTATTATTGTAACAAAAATGGATCTTAACTCATTTTAGTTTGGATTTTGATGTTTGATGATCAACATAACAAAAAAAACTAGTGTATTGCAAGTATGATCTTAATCAACACCTCAAAGAAATTTTCTTCAAGCTAAGTTGAAGATCTATATAAACAAGCAAAATTCAAGTCATGATGTTTAGAGCTGAGCTAGATGATAAATGACGAAGAAATAAAAAAAAAGAAGAGAAACCATATACATGTATACATCTGAACAAAGCAGGCAGCTTGCCAACTCACGTGCACTAATGCATCAGTAGAGGAAGGCAAAAGAAGCTAGCTAGCTAGCATCGTACACATGCATACATATATTGCAGGTACAAACAACTAGCAAGTAAAAGGTAGCAGACTAGCAGTACTAGCAAGTAAGCAAGGTAGCAGTACGCGACGTGTATGAGGTCATGCAACAAGGAAGGCAGCAGCGCAGCATCACGACGCCACTCATGGGCCCTTGGGCATCGCACCCCCCACCCCCCCACCCCCACCCCCGGGACGAGCCTGACTAAACGAAACAATCTTTCCCGACTATTATATATCGGGCCAAACCATTATCTAAAAAAAAAAAAAAATATCAGACCAAACTCTTCGCATCACACAACACCGTTTGTGATTTTTCAGAGGACATTACTGAGACCGAGTCCAATGCTCCATGTCACATACAATCTTGTGACCCTGTGAGATGTTAACTTGCTCCCCCATCACCATATGATTGGTGCTATTATCTAGGTTTTCTGAGATGGGCTTTGACCACTTTGTTAGAGTGTGTAGTGCATCCAGGACTAGGTCCATTGGATCCATAACAATATAAGGCTGCAAGCCTAACTCAACCCAAACGACAAGGCTAATAGGTGAGGTTGCCCCGCCTTATATGTTGTCCCCGTAGCCCACCTCAATTTTTGATGTGGGACTAAATCTAACATGACTACCGCCACTACAACATAATATGGCTAGCTATAGTGAATAAGAAATTTGGATGTTTGTTGGCGAGGTCATGTGTTCCTTGCTCTATGGATGTAATTGGAATGGGAAACAATAATTAGTTAATTAATATAGTAGATGGAGACAGGTCATATTTGAAGCAAAATGGACCAGGAAGGGGTGGCATTCCAGTGTGAAAAATGACGCTCGCAATGGACTTTGGCGCAGGGTGCATCCAGTGCGAGCGTCAAGCGTGTCCGTTCGGCGGGTTGCGGCAGCGCGCGGTGTGCTGCAGACCGGACGCATCGGCGCGTCCGGTGGTTTGACCTTGCGGGTCCTGTGCAGCATTGACTCGTGCGATTTGAGTTTTTACTGTTGAAGAGCGAGGTGCTAATTTTGAATCACAAAGACGTGTGGCGCAAACCGGTTCACCGGATGTTATGGCACTGGACTCGGTGCGTTCAGTGGGCACGTCCAGTGCGTGTGCAGACTGCCTACCGAGGGCGCAACGGCTAGCTCGTTTGAGGGAAGGCTATGCATGATTTGGCTGGCTCCATGTGGCACTTTGAAGCATTTGTCATCCCTTTGAACTAAATAAAGCAACTCCCTCCCACTCATCTCTCTTGCTTGCTTGCAAAATCAAAGAGAGATTGAATGATTTCAAGTGCATTTGCTTGTGTGATTGTATCTAGTGGCACTTGGAGATCGTTTTGCCGGTGGATCTCTTGTTACTCTTAGTGATTGCCGTCACCTAGCCGGCTTGGAGGCATGGAGAAGCTGTGGCAAGAGTTGACGATTGTTCTTAGCCATCTCCGGTGATTTGTTGGGATTCTTGTGCCTTTACCGACAGAGCACCAAAGACAACTCTAGTGGATTGCGCATAATTGAGCTACCTCACTTGTGAGTAGGTTCTTGCGAGGGGCTCGTGGTGGGCGAGGTTCATGCAACACCTCTTAGCCACCGAACCACCAAGTGTTGGTCGACACAACAGGGACTAGCTTACCGATGAAAAATCATTTTGTTGTCTTGTCTCCCGGTGATTAATTGGGTCTCAGCTTATCCTTTTTAGAAATATGCCTATTCCTTGGTTCATCTTCTCTACACCGTTGGTATAAAATTCTCTCTCTACCTTGTATTTATTAGCTTATCTTTGGGTGTAGTGGTAGTGGTAACTAGTTGAGTAGAAGTAACTCTTATAGTCATTTTAGCCTTGCTTCTTGCCCACTAGTGGTAAAGTAGTGACTTAGCACTTGTGTGGCGTAGAGATTATAACATACTAGAATTATTTGCCTTCTAGTACTATTCTTTAATTAATCTTTTAACTGAAACTTGGGATCTCAAACGTGTAATAAAAGCCCCGCCGCGTGAAGGGATGCATGGGTCGAAGATTAGTGACTAGATGTACAAATCACTACTACTAAAAAGCTTACGTAGAGGGGGTGCTCATTTGGAGGCGGTAGGGGCGGTTTTCAAACCGCCCTAACACGCCCCCTAACTCTCGTTCCTACGGTGACAACACCGTAGGGGCGGTTCCCCTGAGCCGCCTCTATCAGGTCACCGTAGGGGCGGCTAATAAGGCCAACCGCCCCTACCGTGGCTTTTCATCGAGGAGCGGCTCAATATAAAACCGCCCCTACTCAAGAAATCTTCAGAGGGGCGGTTGTTTCTAAAAACCCCCTAAAAGGAAAGATCTGTAGGGCGGTTTTAATCTAAAAACCGCCCTAAACCGGATTTGGCGCAAAAAAAAAAATTCAAAACTGAAATATATATACCCACCTCTATAAACATCTATAATTCACAATTCTCACAATATATGTACATATTATATTTAATAAACATCTATAATTCACAATTCTCACAATATATATACATATTATATTCAATAAACATCTATAATTCACATAACTCACAAAGTATCATCTCCATTACTCAATGTTACAATAAACATTCATTATTCACATAAGTTGTCTGCAACAAATCCTCGTGTAATCAAATATTGTCTGATGGTCTTCACATCTCTATATGCTATCTCGTTCTTGCAATCACGGCACGGACATATTATGATATCCTCTTTCAATGTTTTCGCATGATTCTCGGCGGCTTCAATAAATTTATCCACCTCGTCACGAAAACCATCCTTCCACCTTAACGTGCCATACATCCACTCATTCCCTGTACTCCATCCTTTAATACAACAAAGAAAAAAAAAATCAAATGTGTAGTTAGTCATATATATGAGTATATATGCATGGCAAACCCTAAATGGTTAAAATTAATAAATGCATTAATATCAAAGTTGTAGCACACACTAAAAGGTTATCATTTTAGAAAAAATTTTAAAAAAAAACCGTATTTGCACATCATATGAGAGAGAAAAAAACTTGTTAGAAATTTAAACTAAGAATTAAAAAACACATGTTCATCAACCATGAACACATGAAACCCTACCTATTTTATTACTCCACTAAAATCACATGTAAGAGCCACTAAAAAATGGGTCTAATTCAATACTCTTACTAATCTCCACTACCACTTCCAATCCTAAGCTCTACTTTGCTCCATATAAAGCTCAAGCACCATAGAAAGTGAGAGGAAAGCAAAATTTAAATTACTCCACAACTAACCATAAAAATCGAATTAAAGTGGTAGGATTAGCATTTTCTTACCTTTTTGAGCCTCCCCACCAAAGGATTTGAGTTGAAAACCTCCCCCCTTAGTAGAGCAATTTTTGGGAGGAGCCCAAGGCCTCCCAACCTTTTTTTTTTTTTTTTCGAGTTTGAGTGGGTGTCCCGAGGAGGAAGAAGGTGGCCGGTTCGGCCTTATCTACGTACCACTATAGGGGCGTTTGTCGAGCCGCCCTCCCTATTACTAAGCTAGGTTCACATCCCCGCCCGCCCCTAATGACGGCACATTAGGGGCGGCTGGATGTCGGAACCGCCCCCACTAACAAGAAGGGGCGGTTAGCCGACACCGGCCCCCCCTCGTATCTTTTCGGGGCGGCCGGTAACGGCCCCCGCCCGCCGCACGTAAGGGGCGCTGAAACAAGAACCGCCCCTAATGTAAACGGGGGCGTTCTTACAAGAAGCTATTGTAGTAGTGAGTATCTCGATCATTCCGATGCGTGTATATATCGACAAAGATAAGAAAATTAAAAAAGCTCTTGTAGAGAAGGAATGGTTTTATGTGGTTAATAAGCCGGGCGGATAGTATCTCTATCTCTTCTCTTCTTCTCTACAATATAATATAAAAAGGATGAAAGCAAAAACTTGTCTACAATATAATATAAAAAGGATGAAAGCAAGACTTGTGAGGTAAAAAAAAACTTGGTACGTCAACCTCACCGCGTGCGATCGCTGCCTTCTCTTCCGTAAAAACGCGTCGCCAGGTGGGACCGCGGAGCCCAGAAGGAAACAGCCCATCCCCGTGCGATCCTATTCACAAAATCACGCCCTCCACTCTGTGCACCCGTCTGCCCCACCGCCGCCGCCCCGGCCCCTGACAGCGCCTCCCTCCCACAACGCCTCCAACGACGGCGGCTACGATCCCCGTCGGCACCTGGATCCCCACTACCCCTGCGCCCACCCCGAGTCCCGTCGGCGATGATCCCGTGCAAGATCCCTCCCCCCGAGTGCTTTCTTGCCGCCGCGCCAGCGCCGCCACGTGCTTGATGTTGTTGCTACTCCATGCCGCCGGATGCCAACTGCTAGCCGGCAACCGCGGCCTCGTACATGCCCCGTCCGTAGGCGCCGGCCTATCCGTGCCATCGTACATGCCCCATCCCGCGCTGCAGTGCTGCTGCAAGAAAATCCGACCTGTGCCGCCGCGTCGCCAATCACAGATCGGCGCTCATCATTCCCTGCTGCTAGGACGGAGCACTGAGAAAAAGGTGCCGCCGATGCACCCCAGGGATCAGGTCCTCATCGGCCCTTTGCTAGGGACGAGCACCCAACAGGTATGCCCACCCTTCTCTTCCCTTCGTGCTGTGCAAAACAGAGCACCCAATGCTAGATTCAGCTAATTTCTTATTGCAAGCCATACATCTTATGCTGCTGCTATGTAGGAGACATCAAAGTTCATTCAAATGGGCGATATGGCTATCTTGCAGTGACATGTGGCTTTCTTTTGGACACTTGACAGTCCTTTTCAATAGGTACACTATTAATTTGATGGTAATTCTTTTGTTTTTTTTGAATTTTGTGGTAATTCTTTGTTGCTTGGTGCCGAAGGTAGTTGAGCTCAAATAATACATCATTAAGAACTCCACAATTGCTGCCGCTGCTGCCACCAGGGCTGAGGTAGATAGTGATCTCCTCCATGACCTACTTTTTAACTGTGTTCTAATTGGCACATGGAAAATGCATGCTAAAATGAGCTGGGGATGGGTTTGCCATTTTCATTGTTGATTTTGCACATGTCCCTATTGTGTGTCCCTGCACATTTTGCATTTGAGGTGTATGCTGTGATGTAATGCTACTGCAAAAAGAAGAGAATTTCTCTTGGTTTACAGGTCCAGAGGTGTATTATGTGATTGATCAAACAAGAATTGCTCTACTATGATTATCTTTTTAGAGAATTAATATTTTTGGTTAAAATTTGAACCTATTTTTCTATTTGAGCTATCTCAAAATTGATGTCTTCAGCCATATGTAATATTTGCAAACTTATGCCTACAATATTTAGACAGTATGGAATGTTGAGGTTTTTTTCCTCGCTTGTCTTGTTTATGCAAACTGACAAGCCTTTGGTAGTAATTTTTAATCTGTGCAGACCACTCTTCCTAAATACAGATCTCTCCCCTCTGTCCCTTCAATTTTGTACACTTCAATGATCCTATTTTGTGTTTTCTTTTTGGTTGACACATATTTAGGATTGAATTACCGGATCCAGATGCTCCACTGAAATCGCTGCTCCTGAATAAGGATAAGAACCGATATGCATCTTTGGAGCAGTACAAGCTATACTCATCTACTGAGAAAGAATTGTCATTTTACTTGTAGATCATTTCAACTTAGTTATGGTTTCTTGTTATTTTATTTGAACATCTTTAGATGACATGGAGCCACTCTTTTTGCTTTCTGCCGGCTTCCAATAATGCCACACTATTGTTGTTGGTCATTTTACATTATTTATGAGCAAACAACACATTTTGGTCATTGTTGCATTGATGCCTAATCTAATTTTCTGTGCGGGTTATGGTTAGATAGGTCTTTTTACCTATTGAGGTCTTCATTGTTGGGATAAGATTGCAGGAACCTGAAACTTGAAACTGAGCACTAAAGTTAACCTGAAACTGAGAACTGAAGTTACTCTGGTGGTTGTCTGATCAACCTGATCATTGAAAGGTTTTTTATTATTATTTGTTGATTGCTAATGTACCTAACCATACAACCGAAATGGAAAAAGAACATGATTTATCTACATTTCATATTTGTGATCTCCTGCAAACTCCACACTGAAATCTTGTGGTCAGTTTAATAGGCTGGTTCAATGGGGATCATCTAAGTTTCGACGTCTCATTGTATCAACTGACTGGATTCCATTGACATTGTTAAAATTAAATTACCAATCTTTCATTATACTTTTGTCATTCACAGTGAAAAGCTGAATTTTGGTCTATGATTTGTTTCTTCTTCACATCAGTTGTATAAGATTAATCATCCGGTTTTTTATGTAACATTTATGTAACAGAAACTTTTTCTTCACTTTAAATGTCTCAGTTGTGCTTTGACAAGCTCAGAGTAGGTGCAATGGCAGATTGCAGCTGTCTGAGGAGGATTTTAGGCCCATGAGATTCATGATTACAAGGTGTTGGTAAATGTACAGGCCAGCTAATAAGAGAGCATGCACTTTCACTGATTAATGTCAAGAAAATGGCTTCAGTAAAAGAGGGTAATAAAGAAGAATGCGCAGATTGCAGGATTTACATGTTGCAAATCATCAACAACAGTAGTGAGACTCATTGGCTGTCAGCATAAGATTCATGAAATGCCATCGTGTGCTATAGAGTTTTTTCTTATCCTTTATGCTATAACAAATCAGTGATTTCAGAATGCTGTGGCTTATTGCAGAAAAGAAAGTGGCGTTCATGTTGTGATGCAGCCCTGTAAGTGTCATTTTTATGCAGTAGTCTAAGATTGAACGTGATTTGGCCTGTGAAAAATTTGAAGTTATCTTCTACATGAATCATATATGATGCAGCGCTTCTCTGAATCATATGTCATGTCATCTGTTGATTCTAACTGGTAATTCGAGGTTATATTACATCTGAATCAGGTGTCATGCCCATTCATTCAAAAAATAAATGAAGAAAATTCCATTTGCGCTCGAACCATAGGTAATGCCTAAATGTGAGACACAAGATAGAAATATTCAAAACAATTATACCCACCTTCTAAAATATTTTGTAATATTGTCTTGCTTTTCTGCAAGAAGCATCCAGTCAAAAATAGATTATGCGCATGCGACACCGCAATCTCCGTGGGTTATGTTAATTTCACAAAATTTGTGTGTTTGGATTAAATGTTAATTTAATGTCATTATTTAATTTACAATATTGTTATGTTATCACGCGATCCACGTGGATTTATATAAAAATGTGTTATCCCAGAAGAACGCACGGGCGTGATTTGTTATAAGAGAAGAACACTCCGGGCGGATAAGTCCCGGATGTTTGCTGTACCTGCAGGACGATCCAGAGGGCCCACGTGACGTTGGCGAGGATCATGAAGAACGTTCCTTTCACTCACGTCATCCTGCTGCTCGGATGATGACGATATTGTTGTTCGATGCGTGCACGACAGCTAAGGCGCGGTGGAGATTCACGGGGCTCAGCGCCGGCCAGGCGTACAAGTGCGCACATGGGATCCTGAATTATCCACATATATAAGTATCATATCGAGTCATATTTATATATACCATTCTAAGACGGGTGCAGTGTACTCTGAACATTGGAGGAAGGTGTGTTGTATATACACCGCTCTGTCTTTGCATTTTATTATACTACTGCATAAATATAAATATATATGATACTCCCACTTATTATACAGTTTAAAGAAGGAAACGAGACCGTTTTGCTGCGTAGATCTCTAGAAGCGGTGTTAGCTAGGCTCACACAAGATTCATTTTTGCGGTGCACAGTTGCGAAGATTCGTAATTGACAATCTATATGACAATCTATATCCCAACTTGCCAACTTGGCATTTAGATGATCATTGTGATAGTTCACAATTTGGAGAGCCAGCATGTGAACTTACACGGCAATTAATCACTATATATATGACAGGAGTTATCATCACACCAACTAACTGATTAATGTGTATAATATAAACATCACAGATTATATATTGTTGACGTGCAACGGCACGATGGAGACATTTGATCGATGAGCCGGGCAATTGGGATCGACGTCAAGGTCATCGCGTGAGGCGATAGCATGTGCGCTCCAACCCAGATCTCATCTGTTCTTGCGTATGTGCATATGCCACCGGCGCGACCTGCTGCCAGATTATTGAGAGAATTAATTTATTTTTAGATTGGACTGAGAAATAACTCAATTGGTGTTTCTAGGTTGGAACCTGCCCAACAGCTAGCTCCTAGGTGTTCATATTTTTAACGGTAGGTGCATGCCATGCCAGCCTGTCAATAACAAGAAATCTATGGAATATAGTGTGAGTCTCCGCCTCTATATATACTAGGTTACCAGCTCCTATGTTATATATATATATATATATATCTTATTTCTTATATATACTAGTTTGGCGCTTCAAACAGAGCGTTAATCATCGTCGGAAGTGTTAAAATAATAAATCTTAGAAATTCTCAAAATAACCAGGAAAATCCAAATTTTAATTTGTCAGACATTAATCATCATCATCATCATCATCACAAATAATAGCCATTACAAACCTCTAATTCTTAATAAATTTTCCAACTTTGCTACTATGAAAAAATACATAAAATACCCCTAAATTGTAGCTAAACTACCCACTCCGTCATTAAATATGAAAAAATATTATCTGTTTATAAAAATAATGCAAATAACCCATAAATTTTTAAAATTAGCAAAATAATTCATTATGATGTACACATAACATAATGTAACCCCTTTAGTTTGTATCCAAATTATACACATCGTCAGCTAAAAAAAATAAACTATAAGATATATAACCCTCAAATGTATATCTCTTTTCCAATATAATTTGTTATAGAAAACAATCCAATAACTATAGAATCGACTATGCTGCAGATATGCTCTAAATTACATACTTCAAAACTTTTCAATTAAAACTTAGCAGAAACGTCACGTGTCACCATGTAAACCATTTAGACATCATACATTTGGATAAATACTTATTTTAAAAATTTATCAACTGTGAAAATTTGTTCGCATAATAAATCATACACCAATGACACTAAGAATTCACATTTATACTTATACTTCATTTTGATAAAATTTGGAAGGCATTATTTTAGATAAATCTATCTATTTTGACTAAAACATATATCGTATCAATATTGGAAATTTAATGTTAGCCAATTTATGTTTTTCCATAAAGTAACATTACTACACATATAATTCTTAGACATAACAAATTCGATAATTGTTTGAAAGATGACGAATTCGCTTGTTCCATGACAAAAACAGATCGCCATAGAAGTTGAAATATACTAGTGAGAACATAGCATCTATAATACATGAACAACATTAAAAATATACTAGAACATCACATGTATAGTAATTGAACATCCCCGGATACATCATAGAACATCACATTTATACTACGTGAACATGTCGAACACAACATAGAACATAAAAAATATACTACATGAATATCACATATATAAATAATAAAATTGTTAAACAATTAATTAGAGTAAAACAACAAAGAAGAAAAATACAAAACAAAAACATGATTAACAAATGAAAATATATAGAACTAATAAATAAATGAATACCTTAAATAAGGATTAAAAAATAAAATATAAAATAAGAATGAAGATACTTAAAAAATAAAATAGAGAATAAATAGAAGTAGAAAAAAATAAAAATAGAAAGAAAAAAAAAGGAATATAAAGAAGGAGTATAAATAAAAACGAAGCATGAAAAATATAAAAGTAAAATTAGAAAATAAAAGAAAAGAATAAAAAAAAAGAAGAGAAAAGAAACGAAAAAAGAAAGAAAATAAGAAAAAAAAAGAAATAAAGAAAAAAACGAAAAGGAACCTGATTACCTACATCACGCCAAGCGGTTCAGGTCAAGTTATTAGCGACTAAATGCAAATGGTATGGCTCAATTCCAAATGTTCTCACCGCTGGAAGCTTATGCAAAGATGTGCTCTTATGTTGTCCAAGATGAATTGCCCCAAGATTATAATAGAAACTGATTGTTTAGAGCTGCAATCCTTATGGCGAAAAACAGAGAGAATACTAGACCAACTATTTTGCCAATTTTAAATGAGATTCAAGACCTTGTTAGAACATCCATGATCTTCGAAGTTGCATCATGTCAAAAGAGAGAAAATAATGTAGCCCATGATATAGCTAGACATCCTTTGTTATCTAGATCAGATTACGTTTGGATGCATGATGCTTTGACTTCCATTGTCTCTCAGTCTGTATGTAATGTTAACTCTTAAGTGATGCAATACAAGATCTTATTTTTCAACAACAAAAAAAAAAAAAAAATCCCGCACGCGGACTTCCCGCCACTGCCTACCATACCCCTGAATAAAACGTTCTGCAAAGAGGGTATCGATCCATCTCATCCCTGATGATCATAGCAGGCAAGCACATGGTAAGGCACAGCTCCAAACACATGTGAAACCACGTGTTGTGGCTGTGCAACTGCCTCACTCATTCACTCCTATAAATACAGCACACCCCCTCATTCCTCAGGCACAAGTAAAGAGCAAAACCTAACTCTCTCTCTCTCTCTAGCCATGGCCTATTGCGCAATTACTCCTGCTGCGCTAGCTCCACAACATTCCGAGCTTCTGATGACTCTATACACAAACAAGGAGGTGTATCAGTCTGGACCAGACAAAAATGGAGTAACGACCACAGAGGGGTCAAATGTAATGGACAAAACCGAGGTCTACTCGTGGCCTGTAGCCGATGGGCCAACTCCTGATGCAAACATCGTTGGCCATCTACAGGGCACTAGTGTGCAAATAGCCAATTCTCCCTCCCAGGTGTTTCATTACTCCCTGGGATTAGTGTTCAAGGATGAAAGGTGAGAACATGAGAATGTGTTATTTAGTAGTACCTACACACAACTTAATTTGTATACTACTTCCACAACCTCTCTGGCTCTCTCAAGTAGAACATCATGCAGTTATTGTTTCGTGCATATACACATGCTCATAGGACCACCAGTTTATTCATTTGTTCAATTCTCATTTTTCAAGATAAAAGCCTACTCATGGCATTTTTCGCTTTCTGTCAGCATACCGCATGATGTATATATATTGAGAAAACTTTATACTGGTTAACTGAAAGTCTGAAACTGCCACAAGCAGTAATTATTTTTCTCACCGCATGATATATATTGATGAGAAAAGTTACTATACAATAACACATCACATAACCATTTTGTGCACAACACAGGTTCAATGGGTCCACACTCCAAATGCAAGGGATTTCCCAACTGAATGGTGAGTGGAGCATTGTTGGAGGGACAGGAGAACTTACTACGGCAATGGGTACTGTCAAACGCAGAGAAATTGTATGGAGACGAGGCAGGATCTCAGAACTCACAATACATGCCTATTTATTTCGCTCCATTGAAGCCTAGCTGCTACACCTAGTGTAAGTAAAAAATACCAGATTATTCATACGAGCAGCTCAAAGAGTACCTTTATAGTCTTCCTAATGGATATGGATAGACATCTTCTCTAATTAGGTGCCCAACTATAGTCATCCTTTATTCCAGATTTCTTGCTAGTTAAAGATAGAGAGCGAGGCTAACTATATCTAAAGTGCGCACAATATATATAGAGAAGCTATTCAATTGTGGAAAGACATAGAGCTCCATTTTTATTCTAATGACTCGAAATAATAATGTAGAGAGTGAGTTTAAGATAATTTGGAGATGCTGTTATATATGCATACATTTATTCCCTTGATTTTATAGTTGAAACTCCAGATATATAGGGCATAATCCCTTGATTTACAGTGTTATTAAAATATATTGTGACGTATTAAGATGTAGACATGTACATTTACTGTTGAAACTTTATATTTCTTAACTTTTACATATTCCCTTGATTAATTATGTATATAATATACCTTATGCAGGTTTTTGAGGCTACTGAGTACATATAACCTCCAGAAGGTGTGAGCTTTATGCAATTGTTTACACTGGTCTTCGTGAATGCCAGATAATAATCTAACTGCACTTCGTCACTGGTGTTTCTTTCGTTATATATAACCTGGACTTTGTATCCGGGTTCCTGTCACCTTGTACTTTGCTGTAAGGGACTGTATCTGTATCAGTCGGTGTTGTAGTCACCTTGTGTACTCTTTTGTATTTCAATGAAATTCTATGCATTCGTGTCATCATGTGTATTATTAAGGCCGGGAAACAGTCCACTTTAGGTCCCTTAATTTTTAAGAAAAGTTCACTTTTACATCCCTTGTCTTTTTATTTTTTATTTATTTTGGCTGAATCTTTAAAAAAGATTATAGTAAATTATAGAAAAATCATAAAATAAAAAAAATCTAATTTTATTGGACTCCACATGGTCTACGAACATATAATATAGTATGCTTTAGTATAAAGTTTTTATTGTTGCTTTCGATCTAGGGGAGCGTATCGTATGCAAACTGAGTACCCCGTGCAACCTTTTAGAAACTTGAACCAGGGGCCATACGATCTGCATCCGATGGAGAGAATTGGTGGTGGGACAAATTTACAGAAAACGCCCGCTACTGCCCTTTCTAATCATACGATCTACATCAACTCACGGTGGTGGGGACTTGCGGCCCAGCTTTGCCGACCAACTCTTTGTAGGTAGTACCTATGAGGAATGCCATAATGATATCCGAAGTCGGCCACATTGGGAAGCTCGGTGCAATGCTTGAAAGGCGTCGGATGAACTCGTCGTCGAGTCTCGTCCGGAAAACTCGCCTAAGCAGCCTCCTCGAAATCCCAAGAGTTGCCGCGACGTATGTACGCCCTTGGAAATTCCCTTTGAAAACTCTCTCCGCATCATCCTAGTTGTGGATCTGATAAGGGGGAGATTGTAACACCCCCTGGTGTTACTATTACTAAAATATGACATGTCATCATGATCATCGCAAAAGCATGCATGTTTAGGAAATTTGAAATGCATTCAAATTAAAATAAGTTTATATTTTAGAAAAAATGTTGTGCTTAGGGGTTAGGTGCTTTTATTTTGATCACATGTGTTTGATCCAAAATTTTGGTGTGGATGCATGTTTTTATGGTTATAGTGTGGTAGAATGAAATTTGATCAAATTCTACCTTGATTTGAATTCGAAAACCCTAATTTCCTAACCCTTCTTTTACCCCTTTTCCATAGTTCAAAATCTAAGCAAAATTTGCAAAAATTTCGAAAAGCTAGTTTGTAGATCTTTTCTTGATGAACAAAAGATATGTACAAAGTTTTTCAAGTTTTTGAGTAATTTTAAAAGTAATTTTGAATTCAAATTTGTCCCTTTTTTGACCCTATTTCAAAAAGTCATATTTAGAGGCCGAATTTGAAAATCTTCCAATTGAGAAAATTGTAGATCTTGAAAAATTAAGTCAAGTTGCTTTTTGGAGATTTTTGAGTTCGGTTCAAATTTTGGGAGAATTTGATCAAATTCCGAATTAGGGTTTTGGGAGCTACAAGAATCGGCATGGGTGCCCATTCCGACCACCGCCGCCGGCCGCCGCCGGGCTCGCCTCGCGACTTCGCCATCCTCGAAGGTCACCAGCTACCTGGCCAGGTTCGCGATGTCGCCATCCACGCCAGCCCAACTTTCCCTTGCTCTATAAAGCTCGAAGCCGGCGACGTTCTTCTTCTTTTTTCTTCTTTCACCGCCGCCGGAAACCATCTCCGCCGCCAAGCCGTCGCCGCCACCGCTGAGCTCCACCCAACCAAATTGAGCACGCCATCTCGCCGCAACTTCCTTGCGCTCCTTTTGAACCCACTTTCGCGCTGCCCCAAACCCACCGAGCCGCCGCGGTAACGCCATCTTCTCCGGGTCCGGCCGAACGCCGCCGCGAGCCGCCGCCCCGTCCGGCCCGTCGGGTGAGCCTCGAAGTTAAACCGCTTTAATATCTAGAGTCACCTCGTGGGTCCCGATGCCGGGTCAGCTTGACCGCTTTCCGCGGCCGGAGTCCGCACTCACCGGAACGCCACCGCTGTTACCGGGAGCGCCGCCGCCCGGCTGTCACCATCGACGACCCTACCCGGCCTCCAAGCTCGACCCAACCACCTTGCCAATCGAGTCCGCGGTGAGCTCCCGGTCCTATCCCCCTTCGCTGGTCCGCTGTCGCGTCAGAAGGTCGCCGAAACGCTTACCGCCGACGAGCCGACGCTGCCGCTCCGCCCGCGTGCGAGCCGATCTAGCTAGGGTGCCGATTTAGTTCGATTAAGTGAGTGGAAATGATCGCCTAGGTGTGCTTTAGGTGTTGGCGTGCTCATCGCCGCCGGAAACGCCCCGCGAGCGCGTCTCCGCCATCCGCCGCGCCGCCACGCTTCGCCATGGTCGCCGGGCAAGGGTGCCGCGGTGCGTTAGGGTTTAGGTTTGGGGTGCCTTTGGGATGCGCTGCTGTCTGGAGCGCTAGAGGTAGGTCTCGCCGCCGGGCGAGGTCGCCGCCGGCGAAACGGCCGGCCAAAGTCGGCGCCGCTTCGGCCGCTGGGTGACCACGGCCGGCCCGCCAACGCGGGCACGGATCGGGCCGGCTCGCTAACGCGTGGGCCGAAGTCGGGCGGTTTCGGCCCGAAGACTGGTTTTCCTTTTTCTTTTGTTTTTCGTTTTTCTTCAAATGTGAATAGTGTCCTGTTTTGTAATTTTCATAGGAATTTGAAAATGGTCTCAAAAATTCTGAAAATTTTTGTAGAGTCTTCTTATGAGTATGTTTACATATGAAAATTTTGAAACTTTGATTTTGAGTAATTCTTGCATGTTTTAAAAATACAATCTTTAATTGAAAAATGCATCTTCTATGATTTTTTAGAAAATAAAATATTTATTCAAAAATCATAAAAATTTATTTGGTACTGTTTTTATGATGTGTCCTACTTGTATAAAAAGTTTGGAGTCATTTTGACATGTTTAAATTATTTTCTATTTAATGCTCTATTATTTCATGTGGTTTATAAATTGTTTAGAGTCAAGTAATTTATGTTTTTGTGTGACTTTTGGGTTGTTTTGTGAATTTTGGATCATATCACAATTAAGTGGTCCTTGAGAACTCCTTAGGCAATGGTGATGATATCTTGTAGAGTAGTTCAACAAGTTGGTTTTGTTGGGTTGCAACTTTATCGTGAAGGAAAGTTGTACTCAAGTGTTTATCATTTCATGCACCCGCAAGCATCATATTTAAATATATGGCATCATGTTGAGGCATACATTATTTCGTGTAGTGAACGAGATCGAGAGTGTCAAGTCCGAGCCGCTTCGAGGAGGTTCTTTATCCAAAGGAAGCGGATTCGATTTCGGTTTTCTCGAGGGGATAGTTTATTCCACAACGAAGGCAAGCCCCGGTTTCATTAAACCCTTTCTTGATGTTTTAAAAAGCTTTATATAACTTATGTCTATGCTATGTTGCATTAAGTAACTAGGAGTTGAGTGATAACCTAATTGCCGCATTACCATCCTTGTTTATTTCAATACCATCCTTGATAACCCTTTGTTTCATTTCGAAAATGCTTAGTGATGCTTAGCCCTCGCTTACTTAGTTAAGCTTTTTCATCAAAATGTTTTATTTGAGAAGATGGTACTGTTTTTGGAAAAGAAAGAGATGTAGTGATGAATTTGAGATCGGACGGGACGAGGTTGAAAGCCGGCGGGATACCTAGTCGTGCTTGTCCCGTGTTGGTCGCTTTTAAGGACCGTCCCCGCTGTTTGGATTGTTAAGTTCGGGACCTTTTGAACGCATGTTGCGCCCGAGGCCGTTTGGGTCAATGGCACGCGTCGACCGCGCCGCCCCGTGTCGACGAAACTAATCGCCACATGCCCCGGTAAGCCTCGATTCGGGTGTGCCAAATCGAACGGACAACCGCCAAGACCGGGAGTGGAGAGATGGCGGGGAGTAGCATGTACCCACCCTACCGGTCAAACCGCTATTAGGACGGGGGTAGGGAGGTGGAGTATCGCGTGCGGTGGCGATGGACCCAGTCCCGCTTTGGACGAACTGAGTGAGGGTTGATATATACAAGCTTAAGTGCTACATATGTCGTGTGGTTAGGGATCCCCACCGGTATTAATCGGTTCATGAATCGCCGTTGCTTCGGTTATGGAGACCCGTTCTTCCGCCCATTCATCGTAGTAAATGATGGAATATGTTTTTGAGGAAAGAGAGTTGGAATAAGAAAAGTATGTTTGCTCTAGAATAGAATAACCTAGAGTATATGAGTTACTAATTTGAATTAAAAGTATTGAAAGTAAGGATTCACTTATAGTAAGCTTTTCTCGCAAAAAGAGTCTTTGATTCTTGCTAAAACCTTACCTTGACTCCTAAGACCAGCATTCCCGAGTCTTCTCCCCTTTTCTTGGTCGGGTAAGTCTTGTTGAGTACCCCGCACTCGTGGTTCTTTTGACCCTTGTTGCCGAGCAGGTCATGAGCGTGCTTGTTTTGGTCCCTCGCCGCATGACGGTGTACCGGGAGGAAGATGACGAGTAGAGTTGCACCCTCGGGCGTGGGTTGTCGCTGTATTATATGTATAATGTTACTCCAATAATATCGCTTGTAATAATAATATTTAAGTTTACGTATTTGAACAAATGGTTTGTAAACTTATGGTTATGTAATCCTTCCGCCGTTTACTCATGTATTTTGAATAAAGTGTTGTAATACCGGAGTGACTTGTTAATGAGATCCCGTTCGAAGATTAATAGCACTTTCTAGATTATGGGGAACTCGTGCATAATGATCGAGGTCTTAATGGCAATGATAAGTGCATGTGGGCCCTGTAATTTAGGAGGTTCTTCATTACGCTTGGTACGAGCAATAATCATTAACGCATCTTGTAGTATTATTTTACAAAACTTCAAAATGATTTGAGTCAAATTAATTTAAACTCTTAATTTGGTCCAAATTGCTTATAACTTATCTTGAATCAATTTGTAAATCTTTTTCTTATAATTCAAATGTTTTGTAGTGGAGTAACATGTTATATTGCCCTATATAATAAGTTTTGTTTACGCATAGTTCGTAAGTTCGATTCATGCGTCATGCTTAATTAACCTGTTAATCACTTTCCCCTTAATTATGGTTTGGGTTAGGTATATCAATCCTATGCTTGCTAACCTGATAATCTCTTTGATCCATCCTTTAATTCAATCTTTCCTATCTATAGGATGGCCCGTACTAAGCTGACCCCAACAAAGAAGACAAGACCCAAAGGAGTTTCTCGACACCAACTTGCTCCAAGACATGATGGTGCTAGTAGTAGCAATAGTAGGCCTAATTTATCAGCTGAGATACAAAGGCTTACCAGAGAGTTGTCAGAAGCAAGCAGAGCTAGAGAAGAAGGTACTTCACAGATTGTTGATCTCCAAGCTGAAATAGGAAGGCTCATCAAGAATTGACGAAGCTACCGAGCCAATGAGGATGCTACCTTACAGATTGGTGATATGCAGGGTGAAGTGGAACGACGTGATCTAGATTATGAAGAATGTCGTCAGGTTTTATTTAATATACTTCACGAGAGGGAGTTTGAAAGGCAAGACATGATACTAGCCATACATCGTATACATGCCCTAGAAGTTCAAAAGTGTGGGTTTGGAAGCTTACAATGCAAATTTACATGAAGCCATCCATCGAACCACCAAAGATGGAGATGTTGAGGATGATGGAGGTGTTGTTGAAAATGAGAATGAGGAAGAAGCGGGAAATGAGGAGATAGCACCACTTAGCGATGGTGAAGAAGAAGAAGAACCGTGAGGAGATAGAGCACTACCGTGACAAAGGAGACCGATGTTTGAGTGGTTGTGAGGATGTTGTAAAATATGTTAGATAGTAAGAGTTTGTAGAACTTAGTGGGTTGGATGGTCCCGCTTAGTGCGTGATTGTATAATAAATAAGTGAACCGGTTTGGTGTGTTGTCAGTAACCTTTTTAGGAAGTTATATGTAAGCTAATGAATAAAGTCGGTTTGTTTGTAAATGTATGTCTCAATCCAATGCTAGTAGTTCGTGGGTCGCTCCCTGGTCCACCACAGTTCCTGTTAACCGACCGATGCCATAGCCGCTTTGGTCCAAGCCACTATCAAAATAGTCGCCAATGCGCGAAGTGGCAATAGTAATAGTCGAATGGTAATCGGGTAATCATGGTCGCCGGAACGATAAAAAGGAAAATTCATACCCTGATTTCATCGATACTAAGCCCCCAATCTTTTCGAGAGCAAATGAACCATTGAGGTAGATGATTGGCTCCGTACTATGGAGCAAAAGTTTGAGCTTATGGACTTTACCACCTACCAGAAACCCCATTTTGCAGCCTAACAGTTTAGGGGTGCTGCAGGAGCTTGGTGGGCTACTTTTCTTGCCATGCAGCCAGCTGGTCACCGAGTGACTTGGCCAGAGTTCCGTGAAGCTTTCCGTGCACACTACATTCCTGAAGGTGTGATGGCCAAAAAGTTAACGGAATTTATTGATCTGAAACAAGGAGATCAGTCAGTTATGGAATATGTTAGCCAGTTTTAATCATCTTTTCTCAATGCTCCAGAACATGTTAGTACAGATCCAAGAGAAAGGAGTGGTTCTTACGTGGTCTAAATATGAAGCTTCGCATAATGATGCCCACTGCGCTACGTATACTTATCATGACGTGGTAAATATGGCACTCCATGCTTTGAAGAAAAGTATCGTCAACACAAGGAGATTAAGAACAAGAAGAAAAATACATCTTCTGGATTTTCTGGTGGAAATAAGAAGCGTCAGAGGGTGATCTATCATCCGGTCAATCATTATCGCCCTCCTTATCGCCCAATCGCGCAGTTCCAAATTAGGCAGCAGCCCATTTGTCGCCCGCTACAGCTCTTACCTATCCACGCCAAACCGATGCTCCCGCTATTCGTAACCCTCGCTCCACAAGTCCAAGGTGGTACTATCTCGCTTTTTAACCGCGGGCAAGCCTCGACATTATTCCCGAGAATGCCCCAATCCTGGAGGTATAATCCCAATTTTCGTAGCATCGGAAGTCGCAGCCTACGTAACAAGAATAGTAGTGGACGTAATGCTCGGCGGGCAAAGTTGAGAAGAAAACCGGACGGGTGTTCTATACTAATGTTGATGAAATGCCCGCAGGGGAACCCGCCATGATGGGTATGTTTTTCGTTGCTAATCATCCTGCATTACATTGTTTGATTCCGAGCATCTCATACATTCATCAATAGAACATTTGTTGTGAAGCATGACTTAACCATTGGGGAAACAAAAAGAGGAATTCTTGATACAAATGCGCTGGGGACGCCTCGTTTCTAAAGAAATAGTATACCAAAAAGCAGTAAAGTTAGGTGGGCATAATTTTCCCACTAACATGCTAATTCTAAAGGATCAAGATATAGATGTGATCCCGGGTATGAATTGGATGTATCGGCATGGGGTCAAGCTATTGATGTTTTGAATAGAACAATAAGGGTAAATATACCCGATAGCAGTTCTCAACTTCTTATTCAACTCCCCATTCCTAAGAGGGCCGTTGAGAGAATCTCGCGGCTACATCCGTTAAGGAAATAAAGGATATCCCAAAGAATTTGTGAATTCCCTGATGTGTTTCCGTAAGATTTACCCGGTTTACCGCCGACAGAGATGTGGAGTTCGAATAGATCCGAAGCGTGAACCGCCCCAATATCCGTGAGAGCATATAGAATGCCACCTAAAGAATTAGCGAGCTAAAACCCAGTTGCAAGGATTATTGGATAAAGGTTTTATTCGACCCAGTTCATCACCTTGGGGTGCCCCCGCAATATTTGTGAAAAAGAAAGATCACACTTTGAGGATGTGTGTTGATTATCGCCCACCGAATGAAGTGATGATTAAAAATAAGTATCCTTTGCCCCGCATTGATCCGCTTTTGATCAACTTGCCGGATCAAAAGTCTTTTCTAAGATTGACCTCGAGGTCGATATCATCGATTAAGATTAGACCTATAGATATTCCAAAGACCGCCTTCACTACCGATATGGTCTATATGAGTATTTGGTGATGTCTTTTGGATTAACCAATGCCCCAAACTCATTTCATGTATCTAATGAATACGGTATTCATGTCGAACTTGACAAGTTTGTAGTGGTATTCATTGATGATATATTGATATATTCCAAGAACAAAGAAGAGCATGCCGAAAGCACCTTCGAATTGTTCCAAACGCCTAAGAGATCATCATTTATATGCCAAGTTTAGTAAGTGTGAGTTTTGGTTAGAGAAAGTACAATTCTTGGGTCATGTGTTGTCGGCCGGATGGAGTTTCAGCTTGATCCAAGTAAAGTCAAGGATATTCTTAACTGAAGCCCCCAACCACCGCATCAAGTCCGCAGCTTTTCTCGAATGGCGGGATATTACCGCCGGTTTATTCCGGACTTTTCAAAAGTAGCTAAGCCTATCACCGAAGTTGTTGAAGAATCAAACTAAGTTTGTTTGGTCATCCGAGTGTGAGAAAGCTTTCAAGATTCTCAAGAAGGCATTAACTATCGCACCCGCAAGATAGCTCAACCGGATATTGAAAAGCCGCTCGATGTTTATTGTGATGCTTCCGGTATTGGCCTTGGTTGTGTAAAAATGATGCAAGAAAGAAGAGTTATTGCTTATGCTTCCGCACAACTTAAACGTCATGAAGAACATTATCCAACTCATGATTTAGAATTCGCAGCCAGCTTGTCCATGCACTAAAGATTTGGCGTCATTATTTGCCGGGCAACACTTGTCATATCTATACCGATCACAAGAGCTTAAAATATATCTTCGCCACCGACCTGAATATGAGGCAAAGAAGATGGTTGGAGTTGATCAAGGATTATGATCCGAAGTGCATTACCATCCCGATAAAGCAAATGTGGTTGCCGATGCACTCGGTCGGAAGTCTCAATGCAATTGTCTTGAAGTGAGTTTAATGGATAAAACCCCGTGGTCAAGATATGGAAAAGTTGAATTTGGGAATTATTGAACAAGGCACTCTATCCAAAGATCACCGCGGAATCAAATATCCGAGATCAGATTATTGCAGCTCGTAGAGAAAAATAATGGTGTAGTACATATCAAAGAGAAAGTTAGAAGTGGAAAACCATCTTGTTTCGAATTGATGAAGAGGATGTATTATGGTTCAAGAATCGCCCTGGTAGTACCAAAGGTTCCCCGAAGTTACGTCGCCAGATCCTGGATGAAGCACACTTGACTAGGTATTCTATTCACCCAGAAGCACTAAGATGTATCGTGACTTAAAACAGAGATTCTCGTGGACCAAGATGAAGATAGAAGTTGCTCGTTATGTGGCTAAATGTGATACATGTCGACGAGTAAAGGCAAGACACATGAAAGTCGCAGGACGCTTAAATCCACCGCCTGTTCCGCCTTGGAAATGGGAGGAAATTACCATGGATTTTATTGTTAGTTTACCCAATACATCAAAAGGTTTTGATTCCATTTGGGTTATTGTGACGTACTTACTAAGATCGCACATTTCTTACCAGTGAAGACTCATTATAATGCAATAGATTATGCTAAGTTATATGTCGGGCCGGATTTTCAAATTTACATGGTGCACCAAAGGTTATTGTTTTAGATAGAGGTTCAATTTTTATGAATAAATTTTGGAAACAATTACAAAAGTCATTGGGAACCAAGCTCAATCATAGTTCAACTTATCACCCACGTGATCGATGGACGTGACCGAAAGGGTTAATCAAATTTTAGAAGATATGTTACGAGCCCGTGTTCTCACTTATCAAGAAAAATGGGATGAATGTTTACCTCTGGCGTAATTCTCTTACAACAACAGTTATCAAGAGAATATCAAGATGGCACCTTTTGAAGCTTTATATGGTCGCAGATGTAGAACTCCTCCGAATTGGTCCGAGCCTAGAGAAAGATGGTTCTTTGATGTGGATTTGGTAAAGGATGCGTAAGAGAAGGTTCGTGTCATACAAGAAAATATGAAAGTAGCTCAATCGAGATGTAAAAGTTATGCCGATAAAAGGCGCCAACCTTTGACATTTGAAGTGGGAGATTATGTTTATTTAAAAGTATCACCTATGAAGGGAGTAAAAAGATTTGGGATCAAAGGCAAGTTAGCACCTCGTTATATTGACCATTCCGCATTCGAAAGATGTGGAAAATTAGCATATCGCCCTGGAGTTACCGTAACACCTTTCTCTGCCAGTGCATAATGTGTTCCATGTTTCCCGCTTGAAGAAATGTCTTCGAGTGCCCGATCAAGTGGTTGACATTGAAGGAGTTGCACTTGAACCCCGATCCGGTTTATTCGTAATATCCTGCTCAAGTTCTTGACCGGAAAGATCGCGTGTCACTCGTAGAAGAACAACCAAATGGTATAAGATCCAATGGAATCAACATTCTCAAGAAGAAGCTACATGGGAGTCGAGGAATATCTCGCAAGAGCACTTCCCGAATTTCTTGCTTCTATCTAGGTTACAAATCCCTCCCCTCGAGTTATAGTTTGTCTCTTTAAAACCCTTGTAGCATATATATTAGAGAAAACCTTTCCTGCTTTATGAACTAATTTGAGATGTGTTTGCTTGACACATTTCCTTTGCCGTTACTTAATCCTGAGCCTTAAATCTCGGGACGAGATTTCTTTTAGGGGAAAGGCTGTAAATACCCCTCGGTGTTACTATTACTAAAATATGACATGTCATCATGATCATCGCAAAAGCATGCATGTTTAGGAAATTTGAAATGCATTCAAATTAAAATAAGTTTATATTTTAGAAAAATGTTGTGCTTAGGGTTAGGGTGCTTTTATTTTGATCACATGTGTTTGATCCAAAATTTTGGTGTGGATGCATGTTTTTATGGTTATAGTGTGGTAGAATGAAATTTGATCAAATTCTACCTTGATTTGAATTCAAAACCCTAATTTCCTAACCCTTCTTTACCCCCCCTTTCCATAGTTCAAAATCTAAGCAAAATTTGCAAAAATTTCCAAAAAAAGCTAGTTTGTAGATCTTTTCTTGATGAACAAAAGATATGTACAAAGTTTTTCAAGTTTTTGAGTAATTTTAAAAGTAATTTTGAATTCAAATTTGTCCCTTTTTTGACCCCATTTCAAAAAGTCATATTTAGAGGCCGAATTTGAAAATCTTCCAATTGAGAAAATTGTAGATCTTGAAAAATTAAGTCAAGTTGCTTTTGGAGATTTTTGAGTTCGGTTCAAATTTTGGGAGAATTTGATCAAATTCAGAATTAGGGTTTTGGGAGCTACAAGAATCGGCATGGGTGCCCATTCCGACCACGCCGCCGCCGGTCGCCGTGGCTCGCCTCGCGACTTCGGCCATCCTCGAGCGTCACCAGCTACCTGGCCAGGTTTGCGATGTCGCCATCCACGCGTCCAACTTTCCCTTGCTCTATAAAGCTCGGCCGGGCGACGTTCTTCTTCTTTTTCTTCTTTCACCGCCGCCGGAACCATCTCCGCCGCCGCCTCGCCGTCACCGTCGAGCTCCACCCAACTAAATTGAGCACGCCATCTCGTTTGCAACTTCCTTGCGCCCTTTTGAACCCACTCAAGGCCGCCCCAAACCCACCGGAGCCGCCGTAACGCCATCTTCTCCGGGTCCGGTCGAGGCGCCCGCCCGCGAGCCGCCCGTGCCGAAACCGGTCCGCCGAGTGAGCCTCGAGATTAAACCGCCTTAATATCTAGAGTCGCCTCGTGGGTCCTGATCGCCGGTCGGTTTGACCGTTTCGCAGCCTCGAGTCCGCACTCGCCGAACGCCACCGTTGCCACCGGGGCGCGCGCCCGCCGCCGCTGTTACCATCGACGACCCTACTCCGTCCCCGTTTTTCGACCCAACCACCTTGCCAATCGAGTCCGCTGTGAGCTCCCCGGTCCTATCCCCGCCTTCGGTTGGTCCGCTGTTGTCGTCAGAGTGAGCCGAACGCGCTTGCCGCCGACGAGCCGACGCTTGCCGCCCCGCCGCGTCGAGCGAGCGATCTAGCTAGGGTGCCAATTTAGTTCGATTAAGTGAGTGGAAATGATCGCCTAGGTGTGCTTTAGGTGTTGGCGTGCTCATCGCCGCCGGAACGCCCGGCCGAAGCGTCTCCGCCATCCGCCGCGCCGCCACGCTCGCCATGGTCGCGGCAAGGGTGCCGCGGTGTGTTAGGTTTAGGTTTGGGGTGCCTTGGGATGCGCGGGGCTGTGGGGAGCGCCAGAGGTAGGCCTCGCCGCCGCGAGGTCGCCGTGGCCGGCCAAAGTTGCCAAAGCGCCGCCGCCGTGGTCGCGGGGGCGACCACCGGCCGGCCTGCCAACGCCGGGCACGGGATCGGGCCGCCTGCTAACGCGTGGGCGAGTCGGGCCGGTTTCGCCCGAAGACCGGTTTTCCTTTTTCTTTTGTTTTTCGTTTTCTTCAAATGTGAATAGTGTCCTGTTTTTGTAATTTTCATAGGAATTTGAAAATGGTCTCAAAAATTCTGAAAATTTTTGTAGAGTCTTCTTATGAGTATGTTTACATATGAAAATTTTGAAACTTTGATTTTGAGTAATTCTTGCATGTTTTAAAAATACAATCTTTAATTGAAAAATGCATCTTCTATGATTTTTTAGAAAATAAAATATTTATTCAAAAATCATAAAAATTTATTTGGTACTGTTTTATGATGTGTCCTACTTGTATAAAAAGTTTGGAGTCATTTTGACATGTTTAAATTATTTTCTATTTAATGCTCTATTATTTCATGTGGTTTATAAATTGTTTAGAGTCAAGTAATTTATGTTTTTGTGTGACTTTTGGGTTATTTTGTGAATTTTGGATCATATCACAATTAAGTGGTCCTTGAGAACTCCTTAGGCAATGGTGATGATATCTTGTAGAGTAGTTCAACAAGTTAGTTTTGTTGAGTTGCAACTTTATCGTGAAGGAAAGTTGTACTCAAGTGTTTATCATTTCATGCACCTCGCAAGCATCATATTTAAATATATGGCATCATGTTGAGGCATACATTATTTCGTGTAGTGAACGAGATCGAGAGTGTCAAGTCCGAGCCGCTTCGAGGAGGTTCTTTATCCAAAGGGAAGCGGATTCGATTTCCCCGGGTTTTCGAGGGGATAGTTTATTCCGTCAACGAAGGCAAGCCCCGGTTTCATTAAACCCTTTCTTGATGTTTTAAAAAGCTTTATATAACTTATGTCTATGCTATGTTGCATTAAGTAACTAGGAGTTGAGTGATAACCTAATTGCTTTGCATTACCATCCTTGTTTATTTCAATACCATCCTTGATAACCTGTTTCATTTCGAAAATGCTTAGTGATGCTTAGCCCTCGCTTACTTAGTTAAGCTTTTTCATAAAAATGTTTTATTTGAGAAGATGGTACTGTTTTTAGAAAAGAAAGAGATGTAGTGATGAATTTGAGATCGGACGGGACGTGGGTTGAAAGCCGGCGGGATACCTAGCCGTGCTTGTCCCGTGTTGGTCGCTTTAAGGACCGTCCGTTGTTTGGATTGTTAAGTTCGGGACCTTTTGAACGCATGTTGCGCCCGAGGCCGTTTGGGTCAATGGCACGCCCGATCGCGCCGCCCTGGTCGAGACGAAACTAACTGGCCACATGCCCCGGTAAGCCTGATCTCGGGGGTGTGCCAAATCGGGAACGGACAACCGCAAGACCGGGAGTGGAGAGATGGCGGGAGTAGCATGTACCCACCCTACCGGGTCAAACCGTCATTAGGACGGGGTAGGGAGGTGGAGTAATCGTGTTTCGGTGGCGATGGACCCAAATCCCGTTTTGGACGAACTGAGTGAGGGTTGATATATACAAGCTTAAGTGCTACATATGTCGTGTGGTTAGGGATCCCCAAACCGGTATTAATCGGTTCATGAATCGCCGTTGCTTCTCGGTTATGGAGACCGTTCTTCCTCGCCCATTCATCGTAGTAAATGATGGAATATGTTTTTGAGGAAAGAGAGTTGGAATAAGAAAAGTATGTTTGCTCTAGAATAGAATAACCTAGAGTATATGAGTTACTAATTTGAATTAAAAATATTGAAAGTAAGGATTCACTTATAGTAAGCTTTTCGCAAAAGAGTCTTTGATTCTTGCTAAAGCCTTACCTTGACTCCTAAGACCAAAGATTCCTCGAAGTCTTCTCCCCTTTTCTTGGTCGGGTAAGTCTTGTTGAGTACCCCCGCACTCGGTTCTTTTGACCCTTGTTGCGGAGCAGGTCATGAGCAAAGCTTGTTTTGGTCCCTCGCCGCATGACGGTGTACCAGGAGGAAGATGACGAGTAGAGTTGCACCCTCGGGCAGGCGGGGTTGTCGGTGTATTATATGTATAATGTTACTCCAATAATATCAGGCTTGTAATAATGATATTTAAGTTTACGTATTTGAACAAATGGTTTGTAAACTTATGGTTATGTAATCCTTCCGCCGCTTACTCGATGTATTTTGAATAAAGTGTTGTAATACCGGAGTGACTTGTTAATGAGATCCTGTTCGAAGATTAATAGGACTTTCTAGATTATTGGGAACTCGTGCATAATGATCGAGGTCTTAATGACAATGATAAGTGCATGTGGGCCCCGTAATTTAGGAGGTTCATTCACGTAGATGGTCGAGCCGGATCTCACGGAGTCGGCTAAGATTAGGGGCAGGTTGCAGATGATGAGCGTGTTGTCATCTCAGTGCCACCCAACCGGCAAGCCGGCGGTAGTTTGCGGCGATGACTCGGGCTTCATGTCCCCCGAGTACTTGGTGAGATTGGCCGTTTAGCGGAACCGGGTGGAAACAAGGGCTCTATGTATGGCCTTCTTGAAGACTAGGGGACCTAGTGTCTTGGATGAGGGATCACGATCCTCCTCGGTGTCATAACGACCACCACGCCGTGGGTGGTAGCCACACGCGACGCCATTGCTCTTGCGGTGTCGCCACTCATTGACGCCGTTCCAGGCGTTATGGGCCTCGCGATTGTCGACGAGGCACTCACTCCTTTACCGGGGCAGCCTTGTTCCTGACCGGCTCGGGATGGACCGAGGCCTCCTGTTCCTACCTAGAAGGTGCCACGTGCCTCTCAAGGCAGGCTTGCATCATCGGGAGGCGGAGCTCTCGGCCCGCTCGACTGCGGCACACTCGAGGAGGTCTTGGAGTTCGCCTCAGATCCATCATGCCTCTGGGGTGGATGGCTCGGGCATCGTCCGGAGGAGAATTGCCGCTACTGTGACATTCTGGCTAGCTCTATTGAAGACTAGAGGTTGCTCAGCCCTTGCGTCCTCGTTGATGCATTGTAGGACGTCGCACGCCCTTTCGCGAGCCCGTCCGCGGCTTGGGCCTACCCCCTTGCTCAAGAGCATGCTGAAGCTGGAGAAGACACTCATGTTCTTTGTAGAGCTTGGCCTGGAGCTCACGAATTTGCTCGAGCTCCGCGCCTTGACATCCTGCGGGGGTTGAGGCTGCGCCGTGCTTTCTAGGGCGCTCGACGTGCTGCGCTGGGTGGCGTCATCTCTGGCCGCATCATGGTCATTCTCGTCCTCAACATCGTGGAAGCACTCCCGGGTTGGGTCGTAGTTGTCCTTGTCGGAACCGGTGTTGGTGAGGTAGTAGTCACACACGGCCACAAAGTGGTACATGGAGTCAGTGTTCTAGAGTCAGGAGAAATCCCAGTCGGTTTCTGCATCTGTGTCCTCCGAGGTGTCCATGTATGGGAAATCCGGGGTGGTCAGGAGCAAGTCGAGGGGTGGATCACAGAAGATGCCCAGGGAGCTCTATGTAAGCATTCATGTTGGTGCTTACGGATGAAGCGTAGCCCCTGGAAGCGGTTACTAACCCGAAAGGGTAGGCGGATGGCCCCGCTTGCGCTCCACGTACCGACGAGGTCGGGCCTGTGGGGCATGGCATTACTGAGCTGGTTGACGGGACGTCGCGCGCCGTCAGCGCCTTGCCTACTGCGAGGCTTGGGCTGGATAAGTCCCTCAAAAGGGAGTCGGCATCAATAGCCGGTCCGGATGTGTTGATGGGGCGTGGGACGTTGGTCGCATTGGGGATGACGGTGACCTGCCGCCGCCGCACTTGGCGAGAGCGCGGGAGTGGCGATGTGGGGGCCTTCCCTATATATAGCTCCATCATGTGGAAAGGGATGAAAGAAGCAGATGGACGCCACTGCCTTGTGAAATGGATTAGGATATGCCCAACAAATTAATGCCAACGGCCAAAGTTGTGGTTTTGCCTAAGTAAGTGTCAATGAATATATGCTAATCATTATCTAAAAAAAATATGTTAATATGAAAGCAAAGATTGTATTCTTCATTACCTGAAAATGTTGTTCAAGTACAATCATACCCCAGATCTCACTAGCAAATTATTTGCCTTCTAGTACTATTCTTTAATTAATCTTTAACTGAAACTTGGGATCTCAAACGTGTAATAAAAGCCCCGCCGCGTGAAGGGATGCATGGGTCGAAGATTAGTGACTAGATGTACAGTATCTCAATCATTTCGATGCAAGTATATATAGACAACATAAGAAAATTAATTAAAAAAGAACACTTGTAGAGAAGGAATCATAATATCTGTTCGGCTTATGGTTTTATGTGGTTAATAAGCTGGCGGATACTATTTTGTTATAAGAGAAAAACACTAACATGGCTGATAAGCCGGCGGATAAGTCCCGGATGTTTGCTGTACCTGCAGGACGATCCAGAGGGCCCACGTGACGTTGGCGAGGATCATGAGGAACGTTCCTTTCACTCACGTCATCCTGCTGCTCGGATGATGACGATATTGTTGTTCGATGCGTGCACGACAGCCAAGGCGCGGTGGCGATTCACAGGGGCTCAGCGCCGGCCCGGCGTACAAGCGCACATGGGATCCTGAATTATCCACGTATTGTAGGCATAAAAATCCTACTCCTTACGCCGCACACACTGACAAGCCGGAATAGCTAACTTTACTCTCGCTCGAGCGTCTTGAATCGAAGGCGTGCCAGTCAAGGAGGTAAACGTGAGATCTGGAACATGCCTGGTGAGACCAAGACAATTCCGCATGTATGGCTCTAAGGCCAGATGTAAAGACATATAGCTATGAGAGCTATCCGTCAAAGAGATAATGAATGCATTCGGTAAGCATGTAAAGATGTAACATAATAACAAATTGCCGAATGATCATAGAAGCCATGTTTGAACAAGTAAAATCGATCATCATGATATGACATCGTAGAGCTCTATTGCATGGATCGAATTAATTGACAACATGGAACAAAAAGCGTAACTCACAAATATAAACCTAATCTAAATGACACATGCATATGTTTCATCCAACTAGTCTCCGCCGCGCCTAGCCTTCCTAAACCCGTCAAGCTTAAACCCTTGCAAGCTAATCCACCGCATGATACCACTTGCTACCGATATAAACCACTTACCACAACTAGATAAATCCACCGCATGATACAATCTAACCATGATAAGCTAAAAGCACGCATACATCTAAATAGACCTATAAATGTTCATTACTACGTTGAAGCGTATGCATAGACCAAGAAAAGTGCATATGCAAACCTAATCTAAAGCAAAGCCGTGGATTCATCCCGATCAGTCCTAACAAAGAATCCACCGCATGATACACCGCAACAAGCTAATCCACCGCATGATACGGCTTGCCGACTTAACCGTTCTAAACCCTCTTCGTCCCCGACAAAGAATCCACCGCGCATGATACATCGCAACAAGCTAATCCACCGCATGATACGGCTTGCCATACTAGACTCTAACGATAGGTAGATTTACACATGAAAGATACAAGTAAACACATAATCGTGTTCGGCAAGGTTGCCGAATCCGTGGTCCATGAAGAAGAAACTCACACGTAAAACCTTAGCCCGCCGCATCGACTCATGACTAAACATGTAAGAACCCGCAACACGTGACAACCTAGATTGATCTAAGCTCGGCTATAAAAGCACAAATAGATCTAATGACAAGCTAATGATACACATTGAGAGTACTGATGACATATAGATCTAACAAAAGATAAAGCCGAGCCACATCAATTTAGATTGGGCAAAGAGTGTGTGCAAACATAAATAAATAAATAGATAAACAAATAGGAATCATGCACCACTCGGTAACTTAATGAATTCATTAGATTTGCCAGATCTAATGAAGCCGATAACTAGCTCTTAGCCAGATCTTAGCCCACCGGATGGCTCATGATCGACAAAAGAACCCTCTTGCCCCTGATAGCTTAAATCCGCCTGACGATACTAAGCGTGAACAAGACTTCTTGCAATAATCTAAATCCGCCTGACGATACTAGACATGGTGCAAGGTTGCCGGTACTTACGGAGGTCGACGGGTTGATGAATCCTCTCGCAGTAGATCGACGACACGACTGGACTCGAAGGGTGGCCGGAGCCAAGGCACGGAGCCGGGTTGGTTGTATTTGATTTGGTAGATTTTTTACAGTTGACGCGGGGTACATATTTATATCCTAGGCTACGACTCCTGTTGACCCCGTACATGCTTGCGTGACAATAAAGCAAAAGAAAATATCTAAACTAGAAACTAAGATACACGGACTCTAGCTTTCCCTTCCGCAGAATCCTTGTCAATGAAGCTCCTTGGCCGACGCGTCTCTGACTCAATTGGATGAATCGGCGAAGGTCCTGGTAGACACATCCTGCCGAGCATGTGTATGGTTATGATACGTCTGGCCTCATAAATGCATATACGTACATATCTTTTGCCTCTTCTTGCACTAGGACGTCACGTCTTCTAATAAAATATCAATAGATTCGGCCAACATATATCTGATAACCTCCCACGATTTTCTCTGATCTCTTCATGTGAACTTGGACACGTACATCTTCTGGTCACGCACGTAGCGATATATATGGAGTCCGGCCATGAATACTCATATACTGGCACACATACATGGTATATGTGTCCTTGCTTTCCTTGTTTTGCACCAGCCGGACGTCGTCTTCAAATAATACCATATTCTCTTTCTTGTACGTGAGCTTTCAACTTGCCTTATCTCTTGATGTACGTAGCCGAATGCAGTCATTCCACAGCTGATTACCGAATGGCCAAATAGCGCGCGGGTTGCCGAATGCCACAAACACCCGCTTGTCGAATGCTTTCCTGCCTGCCAAAGGCAAACTATTGCCGAATGACTTTATCTTCTTGAGCTACCTCGTTGATTATTGACATCTTGAATGGCCCATTGTCAGCTTCTTAGATTTACCAAAATTCAGTGTTAACACATATATAAGTATGAGTATCATATCGAGTCATTTTAGAAGTCATATTTATATATACCATTCAAGACGGGTGCAGTGTACTCTGAACATTCGAGGAATCGAGGAAAGTGTGTTGTATATACACCGCTCTGTCTTTGCATTTTATTATACTACTGCATAAATATAAATATAAATATAAATATAAATATAAATATAAATATAAATATAAATATAAATATAAATATAAATATAAATATAAATATAATATATAAATATAAATATAAATATAAATATAAATATATGATACTCCCACTTATACAGTTTAAAGAAGGAAACGAGACCGTTTTGCTGCGTAGATCTCTAGAAGCGGTGTTAGCTAGGCTCCAATAGAAAAAGCTAGCTCACATAAGATTCCTTTTTTTTTTTCCGACACACACATAAGATTCCTTTTTGCAGTGCACAGTTGCGAAGATTCGTAATTGACCATCCAACTTGCCAACTTGGCATTTAGCTGATCAATGTGATAATTAAAATGTCAACTTAGACGGTGATTAATCACTATATACATATATATAGCAGGAGTTATCATCACACCAACTAATAACTGATCAGTGTGTACACATTATATATTGTTGACGTGCAACGGCACGATGGTCACATTTGATCTCGATAGCCGGGCCATGTGCACGTATGAATGGAATCGACGTCAAGGTCATCGCGTAAGGCGATACCATGTGTGCTCCAACTCCAGATCTCATCTATTCTTGCGTACCAGGCACACACTGCCCTCGGTCTCTTCTTCTATAAAGACAAGGCGACGGTGCAGCTTCTGGTGCATCACCACCAGGCACCAGCCGTCCTAGTCATGGAGGTGACCAAAACTGGGCTTGTGGTCGGCGAGGACTACAGTAGAAGCCAACCACCACCACCACCACCACCACCACCACCACCACCAGGCACCAGGCGTCCAGCCCAGGTCCTGCAAACATTAGGGGAGAGCTTGCCGCGCTTTGCTTTCCCTTCGCCAGGTGCCCAGGTCTTCGCCGCGACCTTCGCTAGGTGAGGACATCCAGCCTCTTGTCCCACTAGGTGAGGACAACCAGCCTCTTGTCTCATTAGGTGAGGACAACCAGCCTCTTGTACTAGGTGAGGACATCCAGCCTCTTGTCTGCGACAATGGCACCGGAATGATCAAGGTCAGTGCTTCCCACCCCCCCCCCTTGTTTGTTTCCATAGATTCCATTAATAATGGCTCTCTTTGATAGGCTGGTTTTCCTGGTGACGATGCACCAAGGGCTGTTTTCCCGAGCATCGTGGGGCGTCCTCATTACACTAGTGTCATGGTAGGGACGGGACACAAGGACGCGTATGTTGGTGACGAGGCACAGTCCAAGAGAGGTATTCTCACACTCAAGTACCCAATTGAGCACGGTATCGTGAGTAACTGGGATGACATGGAGAAGATCTGGCATCACACTTTCTACAACGAGCTCCGAGTTGCCCCTGAGGAGCACCCAGTGCTGCTCACTGAAGCTCCTCTCAACCCAAAGGCCAACAGGGAGAAGATGACCCAGATTATGTTCGAGACTTTCAATGTTCCTGCCATGTACGTTGCGATTCAAGCCGTGCTCTCCCTCTATGCTAGTGGGCGTACTACTGGTATGGCCTGTTTCTTCCTTTACTTTCGGTGCTGATTCAGTTTCCTAGTCCTAGTAATATCTCTGTGCTCCCAATTTGCTGTTATCTTGTGTTTATCTGAGGCTATTGTCAAGGTCATATCAAGCCACCAAGTATCTTTATCTTCTATTCTTGCTCATGAGATTGCATAACTTAAATACACTGCATATGTGGTTACCAGCTCAGTCAATACGGTGATATGAATTCAGGAAAAAATTAAGTATCTCAACTAATATAACCAAGAGTAAATAATTGAAGTTAAATTAATTGTTTACACTCTGTGGCTGAAGTTTCCTCCCTTTTAATCTCTCTCTCAATCTACAGGTATTGTTCTTGACTCTGGTGATGGTGTGAGCCACACTGTGCCCATTTACGAAGGATATGCCCTTCCACATGCCATTCTTCCTTTGGATCTTGCTGGCCGGGACCTCACAGACTCCCTAACGAAAATTCTCACTGAGAGGGGTTACTCCTTCACAACCTCTGCCGAGCGAGAAATTGTAAGGGACATCAAGGAGAAGCTGGCATATATAGCCCTTGACTATGAGCAAGAGTTGGAAACTGCCAAGAACAGCTCCTCAGTTGAAAAGAGCTATGAGCTACCTGATGGTCAAGTAATCACCATCGGTGCAGAGAGGTTCAGGTGCCCTGAGGTCCTCTTCCAGCCGTCCATGATTGGTATAAAGGCTGCTGGAATCCATGAGACGACATACAATTCAATCATGAAGTGTGATGAGGAATTAGGAAGGAACTCTACGGCAACATCGTGCTCAGTGGAGGCTCAACTATGTTCCCGGGTATCGCTGATCGTATGAGCAAGGAGATCACTTCCCTTGCACCAAGCAGCATGAAGATCAAGGTTGTTGCACCACCTGAGAGGAAGTACAGTGTCTGGATAGGAGGGTCAATCCTAGCCTCGCTCAGCATTTTCCCACAGGTGTGTATTGTTTATAGTACTTTCAGCTTGCGCACTTTCTTTCTTTTAACTCATAATAATATGTCTGAAATGAAAACACTTCTGAATTCTGTTATGATGTGGTATTGATGTACCAGATGTGGATATCAAAGGAGGAGTATGATGAGTCTGGCCCAGCAATTGTTCACAGGAAGTGCTTCTAGGTTTCGCAAGTTCTCCATCGTCACCTAGTCTCAAGTTATATGCCCCCTTCATTTCTCGAGATATGTGTGGCAGATTTGCATGCTACGTTTATTTTCATCGGACCTGAGTCTTCTCGGCCCCCTTTGTATGTTGTGGCTCCATGTGCGAGCACACTGTGTCGTATCACCTGGTTTGGTGAGATGAGTTGTCAAACTTGCTTGGGCCTCGTTTAGTTGGGCAAGTTTTTGCCTCCGACTTTCAAGCTTTTAGACTCTCTTCATCACATCACATTATATACAATAAAAGATATATGTTCGAAGCAGTAAATATAGGTAAAAAAAAATACTAATTACACAGTTCTGTTTGTACATGAGACGAATCTTTTGAGCCTAGTTAGTCCATGATTGGACAATGTTTATCATAAACAAACAAAACGTGCTATAGTGTGCTACAAGAGTTCAAACAGTGCTTGGGGTAATTTTTTTGCCCAATTAAACAAGGCCCAAGGTTCGATTGGTTGTACCTGTAAGAGCTAATAGTTTTATAATGAGTAAAATGCATGAATAAGCCATTAACTTGTGCGGCTATCTCGATTTGGGCCATCAACTTTGAAAGTGCATTTTCAGGTCCAAAAACTGAACTTGTGGTGCACCAATAGGCCATATCCTTCGTTTCATGTTTTTAAGCCTCACGTGGATAGTGTCCTTCTAGCAAAATACCGCCTCAATCCTTCGTCTTCTCATTTAGTAGGCTTACCACCACACCGCACTCTTCTCGGGCATTTCATCGAGCACCCAAGTTGGCGTTGAACCGGCGAGGTGGCCGCGGGGGCGAGGGCGAAGGACGAACTCGCTGCCCGTGGGGAGCTCGCCGTGCCCGCCCACCACACGCTTGTGCCGCCTCATCCGGTTGTGGTGCAAGCTCCACGCCGCCGACGATGTCGACCACGTTCACACGTCCAGGGCGCGCGCTGCGCTGCTCCCGAGTGCATGACGGCCGCACTGCCGCCAAACAGGCTGGCGTCGCTCGAGAGTAGGTGTTTAGGAAGGCTGTGGAGCTGCTCCGTGGTCGGTTGGTGTCAAGTCTGCGCAATGTGGGGCTACAACTAGCCATAGGTTGAAAACTGGACTGAGAATGAGAGAACGGCGGATTGGAGGAGGTATTTTGCTCAAAGGACACCGGCCCACGTAGGCTTAAAAAACATGAAACAAAGGGATATGGCCTATTGGTGCTCCACAAGTAAAGTTTTTGGACCTAAAAATGCACTTTCGAAGTTGATGGCCCAAATCGAGACAGCCACACAAGTTAATGGCCTATTCATACATTTTACTCTTTTATAATTTGCTTGGACTGTGCTGCTGCTATCTATATAGCCTTGCATGTATTCTTTGAAGCAATCTAAGCATCAGTGCAAGTATGAATGGGCAGGTTTTCCGGTTTCTATACAATACAGCGTTTGTCAACTGAGATGACTTGACATATAAACTGTGATGCTGTGGAGATTATACGACAAATTAAATATTTGCTGACATTGCGAGAGTTTTGAGATTTTCAGGACTAAAGGAGTCGAGCATACATTTTGCACAGTCAAATTTGACATAATCTCACAGTGGAACCGTACGTGCTTATTTTACACTTGCAGCGTTGGTGGAACCCAATCATCATATAAATGTGCCCTTGAATTTGCTTCCTCATAAAATTTGGCTGGACTGACCTAATATATGCTTTTGGTACAGATTGTTATGCTTTTATATTTTGTTATCGACATGAATCCAAAACGCTGAATTATATTTCGTTTCTGTGTCCTTAAGACCAGCAGCTCTAGGCATCATTAGAAAACTCATTGCATTCGTATGTTCCCATGCATCGTCTGAATTTTTCCTCTGCTTCAGCCTGGAGAAATACAGAGCCTTTAGGCTTAACATTTTTGACATGGTTAAAAAAATAACTGCGCTGGTAATTTATTTATTTATTTTGGCTATATTTATGCTGTGCATTTCGATTTGGCAAAGCATGGAAAACAGTTCCTCAAAGATACGTATTGAAATAGGCCGCACGAGTCCATCTCCGCTGTGTCCCTTGCTCTTTGATCCGCTGCTCTTGGCATGCGTGAGGGAGGGTCTCAGATTTGAGCCGACCCAATACTTGATGAGCTTACTACCTCTCTCATCGCACGCCTGCCTACCCCGGTCACTACCACAAAGCAGGCCCGACCGGTGCTGTCGGAGCCGCTGTCGCCGCCACGGATGACCCGGCTCTCGCCGCGGATGCGAGACGGCTAGGGGCTGCCGTCGCCAACCAACCAGCTCCCCACGACCGGCCATCCCCATTGTTGAGACGCCGGTGACGGATGTTGGGGACGTGGCGGCAACGCTAGAGAACGGGCCCCATAGGGTCAGCGGTGGAGACCGCCTCCTTGCCGAGCCCTCTCGGCGTGCCTGCGTCACCGGTGACCGCGGAGACCACCACCACCCGCAGCCCCGCTGCCGACATTGCAGCCGAGCTACCCCCGCCGTGGGCCATGCCTAGTCTCACCGAGATCAGCTCCGCGGATGCCGATGCGCTTGAGTTGGGCGCCGGTCGCGCCAAGCAACAGGGCTACTACACCTCCCTCTCCCCGCCCCCGCCGCCCCCGTACCAACGCCGCTAGTGGCTGGTGCACCGACACTAGCCTTGGTGGATGCCTTCGTCGACTCCTCCAGGCTGCCATTGGAATAGCCTCTGATCAACGATCCGCCTCGCCATGGAAGGATCGAAGGTGGTCGAAAGTGGACACCCGTAGGAGCAACCGCCTCCACCGCCAAGTCCGCCTACGGGGATCCCAATCCGAGCGGCGGGCTCGGCCGATCCTGCTCTACAAGTGGGAAGGTAGGCCGGAGGGCGCCCTCAGAATACCCTGGTTTAAGGACAAAACCGGATACACACCATATGTGAGCCCAGGAAGTCAAATCTCACATATAGTCACAATTAAAGGAAATATCAAAACATAATGCTTAATAAATAATGAACTTAATACAAAAAGATAACCTCAAAGCACGTACAATGGACATAACTCCGATCCCGGATGAAGGCTCCACTCCACAGGGACAAACCGACCGGGTTGATCACAAGCCCGACTCCTTCAAACTCTAGTACTCGTGGCAATCTTCCCGGTTTGAGTGGGAAATTGCAAGGATGAGTCCATGTCGAACTCAACAAGAATAGTAATGCAACACCTTACCAAAAACCCCATGATCAATATAACATAATAATGTAGAGCATAAACGACAAATTATGAGTCGCGTTAAACAAGCATAGGTCATCATCTTAATGCAAAGGTTCCAAGGCCGCTCATGACCATGAGCACGGCCGATATACCGCTTTTACTCACAAGCAGAGGTGTACACTTTCACCGTGGAGTCGTGAATCGCCCTTTAAGCCCAAGGCCCGTCGACCCCTTAACCCTCTTCCTAGGATCTGCCTACAGGGTTCACTATGAAGCCTTTCATAGGTTCTCCTAACAAGTTAGGGCCGCTAGGTATCTTCCGTCGATCCGTGTGACACACCTCGGCCGATCCACGGTCCTGCGGCAGTTCGTGTGACACAACCCTCCTCCACGGGATCCACAATCGCTTTTTACCCTAACGCCTTTCGGTAACCTCTAACAAGCTAGAAAAGGTCCCGGGTACTGAGCTAAAACCAGAGCCCATTGGCCCTCCCAGTTTGTAATTGTTTTCCCGGAGACGCTAATATAGACAAGTCCACATGTTGCTAAACAATTCACATTTAACGCTCGGGGCATAAACATTAATCAAGTCATATGATCATGGTTTAAAGCTAACATATCCCAAAACTATACTTGCCTTAATATCGCTCCTTCTTCAAATCCAAAACTCCAAGAGATATCCTTCTTCACTTCCAAAGCTTCAAGACAAATCCTTCTTGATCAGCAACGTG
This sequence comes from Hyparrhenia diplandra, assembly GCA_015847255.1. Taxonomy (NCBI): domain Eukaryota; kingdom Viridiplantae; phylum Streptophyta; class Magnoliopsida; order Poales; family Poaceae; genus Hyparrhenia; species Hyparrhenia diplandra. The sequence goes on along the minus strand of JADLZK010009626.1, from coordinate 28,214 downwards.
CTCCAAAACACCACGTCAAGCTCACCGTCTAATTGATTCCAATCAACAACACGCAATCATATGGGGCCAATCATGCATTGCAAATAAAGCTACAATTAGAACAGTACACCAACAGTAATAAAACAAAATAAAAGGTTTATAAAATGAATCTACGCCTCACTACGATCATGCGACGCCAAGATCACCGAAATCGAAAGCTAAAACGTGAAAGATATGCATTTTATAAGTTTTACAAGAATAAAATAATAAACTAAATATGATCACGAAATTTAAAAGTTGGAAACTTAGAAAACAGTAGCATAAACATCTAGATTACGAAATTACGAATCCAACGCAATTTGAACGGTTCGATTTGGATTTAAAATGAGAAAGATATAAGCATTTGAATAGAATGGCAGACTTGTAATTAGACTGAACTTGATTTCAGATTTAAAACAAATGAAATTCCTTTTAAAATCGGATCAGGGGCCTGGAAGGAATTAACCATAGCCCCGAGGGACTCTTTAGCAAGAACGCCACCCGAAAGGGTATCTCACGATCTCAGCCGTTGGATCAGGAACCGACGGTCGAGAACAGATCGGGTTCAAGGGGCGGCGCTACCCGGCCGGAGAAGAAGGTGACCGCGGCGGTGGCCACTGCCGGCGGCGAGTGACCTCGCCGGCGAAGTTCAACCGGGCGCTACTGTGCACGGATTTGAACGGGACTTGTACCAAATGAAAGAGGAGGAGATGGGGAGCTCACCTAGGGCAACAGGGAGATTCGAGAGGGTTCGAGGACGACGTGCTGCTCGGAAAGGCGGACGGCGGCGACTGCAAAGTCCGGCGACCGGCTGTGAGCGACACAGCGCATGAAAATTAGGGAAAAACGCATCGGCGAGTTTGCGAGGGTGACGCGGATCCCGGCACGGGTCTTACCGAGGAACCAACGCGACGGAACGGCGAAACCGAGTCAGGCGGCGGCGACATAGGGGTTTCGGCTGCCGCTGCTTGCGATGGTGGCGAGCGCGAGGGTGCAGGAGATGGAAAGAGAGACACGGCGCTCGCTACTCGACTTAAGTAGGCACAGGTGTGCTCGAATTCAAGGAAAAGCGGCGAACGGGGAAACGCGCGTCATCACCGCGGCGGTTCCCACATTGGGGACGACGACGGCCAGGCAGAGGGTCACGTGAGCTGCGCGTGCGTCGCACGTGCCCAAGGCGTGCTGGACTGAGGCCGAGCTGGGCCTGGTTGGTGGCCTGGCGGCCCAAGGAGCAGAAGGAGAGGCGGGCCAAGTCAAAAGACATGGGCCACTCGGGCCAGATTGAGAGAATGGGAGCTGGGCCGCGGAAAGAAGGAAGCAGGCCGGGCTGACTTGCCTCGCGGGCCAGAAAAGCAAGGATGAGAGGAGGAAAAGAATAAAAGCCTCTTTTTTTATTTGAACAGCTTTCCAAAAACCTTTTAAAAGAGATTTCGAAATCCTTTTAAATTCGTTATCAAAAAAAGAAATCCTTTTAAATTCAAACCAAAACCAGACATCTCAAAATAATTAATGCTCCAGCATGAATGCAACATCATGTATCTAGGACTTATATTTGATTTTAATTTCATAAAAATTTATTATTATCTATATTCAAATTCTCACAAAATACATAAATAAATCAATTTAGCCTACTTTTGAAAAGTGCAAAATTTGGGGTGTTACAGCCCCTCTCTCAGCAGACCCCAAGATCGCGGAGAGATTCCACAGCCATTTCATCGGCCGGTCCCGAAGACAAGCACGAGGTGCTGGATGTGCTCATCCCCACGCACACCAGCGCCGGGGGGCGCCCCGGCGAGCAGGGGCCGTTGATTGTTGCCACCTCTCCTTCGTTGCACAACTGCTTCCCTCGCTTAGTACACCGCTCTAAACTCCATTGTTATAGCCGGGTGCCTTGTGTTAGTGTTTCACCTATTTGTCCTATCTAGCAACTTGCCACGGGGGGCATTTAGGATGTAATCGAACTATCCCACTTCTCTTAATGCAATCTTGGCAGGGAGCCCGCTTTCGAAAAAAAAAAAGAAATAGGCAGTAAAACTTCTTTAGACTATTTGAGCTATTATGCACAACCGGCTTATTAACTTTCACAAAACCACTATTCAATTAGATGAAATCAACCGGCTTATAGACCAGGTTTATGTTGAGTTATTTAGAAAGTTTACACAGCTCACACATATCATCATGGAGGAGTAAAATCTGATTCAACGTGTTGGAGCTTGTCAATCTTTTTTCCTCTAGAGGAGAAACGCCCTGCGTGCTCCATTTGAGAGCTTCTTCGCAAAAAATAATGGATCGTGAGAGACTTTTCTGCAAACACTTGCAACCAGTCCAGACAGCCGTTGGATCAAAAGTTAGTGAGGGGATCCTTCTCCTTTCTTCCCTGTCGCCGTGCGCCGCCGCCGCCGCCGCCGCAAAGCAAGCGAGGGATGCTGACAGCAGCGGCCGCACGGAGGGGCGCGGCGGCAGCGGCAGCGGCGGCGGCACCTGCCTTCCACTCCTCCGCCCCAGCGCTCTCCAAATCCACGGTAAGCCCCTACCTAGTAACCTCATCCCCACCATTTATTTACTTATACTCGATTTGCCTCCTTATTACTAGTACTAGTAGAGATGCAAGTGGGATCAAGTCTGTCTAGGAAGCTGAACAACGGCGACGCAGAACCTTCCGTGTCAGCAAACCATCCCTGGAATTTCAGTTCTCAGTATCAAACTGTCAGTAGAGCGCCCTCAAGAACCTTCAAGATAAACAATGGATTTAGCTTGCATTTCCTTCTAAACAAAATGTGCGTGCGTAATGTTGCACGCTATCACTCTGCGAGCTGCTAGTTCAGATATATTTGGAACTCTTAATTAACGAGCAGTTGAATAAAAGTTACTGCACGTTTATTTTCTGTCTTGCGTATGAAACTACATGTTCTTGTCTTACAAGACCCAGCCTAAAAGCTGAAATCACGTTTATTTTCTGTCTTGCGTATGAAACTACAAGTTCTTGTCTTACAAGACCCAGCCTAAAGCTGAAATCATTGCTCCTGAACCACTTTCCATGCGCCGTTGCATCGGCGTTTCTTGAATCGTTTCGAACCTAACGGTTATTTGGGCAGCCTCGTGTCCGTTTCTCCGTCCGTGAAAAGCGTGGAGACGCAAAGAGCGCCCTCAAGAACCTTCTGCTCAATGGCGGCAGCCCAGGTCAGGTATTGTCTTGGTGACCATTTTCCTACTCGTGGATTTCTCTGTATACTTGCAGACTTTTGAGATTGTCTCTAAGCAATTCCGCTAATGGACTTATCTACTCTGGAGCTGTATTCTCCACCCGCTTCAATGCGCTGTCCCAGTATAACTGGACATGTCAATTCTTCTGACTCTAGTTGTACTTGTACCACAGTCCAGTTCATACATGTGATTGACTTGTTCTCTTTTATTTCTTCCCCCTGTGAAAGTGGATTGCTTCAAATTAATACTCATTGATGTTCTCTACAGGAAAGCAGTAGCAAACAAACGAGAAAGCAGAAAGGTAGTGGCAGATCAAAGGTTCAGCACTCTACTACAGGAAAAAATCCCTATGGAAAAAATAAGCGTAAGCTCTTTCAAATCGTTTACCTTGAATGAATTTTGAATTTTAAATGCTTGTGCTCTTTTGGACAGTTCAATTCTATGTTTTCAATCATCTAGAATACTAGACTGACGAATGGACACTAAAATATACAAACATGAGTGCTCTGCCAGCCTTTTACATATGCATTGGTTGAATTTGTTCTGCATTAACATTTCCATGTGAACATTGGCTTCTAATGATTTTTTCTGCAATGTTTACTTAAAAATGTGGATTCTACATGTCATAGTGACATTAATACATCCGGATGACCATCCCTAGCATATTGCTGTATACCTTTTATTATTATGGATAAGTTTACACTTCATGATCTGCCGGTGCCTCCAAATTATTTTCTGTATATTTGGATGACAAGAAGGGCGCATTGATGATTAACCTAGGTGGGCAGAACTGGAAAAGCTTTGATGATGATGATGGATGCACAGACACACCATATGGTACCTATGGTGGTAAGAAATCTTTTACATGGTACTGGCCTGGGGAGGATGACGGCCTTGGTAGTAATCCTAGTGGTTTTCAATGGAGGGAGGAAACTAAGTCTGCCAAATCAAAGGAAAAGTTCTGGAACGAAAGTGATGTGGATGAGGAAGAGGAGTCGGGCCATGATGATCTGCGAAAAACCATAGGATCTCCCTTGGGTTGCCAGTTTTAGGCCCCTTAAAGCTGGATCATATAAAGGCTGCGTGAGTGATGTTTCTATAACAACACATTGCACTTGCAGGGCTTCATTGTCACAAGGTTGCTAATGGGTTCTTTCTCAACATGGTGTTTCTGCAGTTTTCGTGTATCTGCTCTCAAGTGGCACCCCGACAGACATCAAGGGCCTTCACAGGTTGGTGCCATAGTATGTTTGTTATCCTTGATTGTGTGATTCTGGTGACTGGTGCTTAAGTTTAGTGGATATTTCAATAGCTACCTTCAAGGAACTGTTTTGCATGCATTGCCTGTAAACAAGCGGGGATAATAGATTGATTATGGAGGGTGTCAAGGTACACTTAGGCAAGGATGGCCCTAAGGGTTTGGCTTATAGAAACAGAACCAACTAATGGTGATCCTGGCCTATAATAGATCAATGATATCAATCCTAGCCATGTGGGCACAGGTCCCAATAGGGCGCTAACCGGACAGTCCAAATAGGCCCCGCACCTTCTTATTCTAACATTGCCAAATCGAAATGCACAACATACCAAATGGATTGAATTGATGAAACTGTGGATTGAACATAAAAATAGCCCTCAAAATCAATAGCTTGGTTCTTTTTTGTTGATTTATTTAACCATATCAAAGATATTAATCCTGAACACATCTGTATTCTCCAGGCTGAAGCAGAAGAAAAATTCAGACGATGCGTGGAAGCGTACAACACATTGACCTGTGCCTTCAAGTCAAGTGGCTAACTACCATGGGGACATGCGAATTTAAGGAAAATTTTGATGATTTTCTTATGACCTCTAATGATGCGTGGAGCTGCTGATCTTCAGGACACACAAACTACTAGAAGAAAGTAAACTTTAGAGTTTTAGCTTGTTGATATAAAAACATAATCTGTACCAAAAGCATAGATTAGCTCAGTCCTGCCAAATAAGCAAATTCCAGGCTCATTTGTATGATGATTTGATTCCACCATCGATTTAAGTGTAAACACTGTTACAAGGTGAGATTTTTTGTCAAATTTGACACTGCAAAATGTCAAACTCGTGAAAATCTCCAGTTTGTTAATTGTTCAGTATCTGCACTGTGCTGCATGCTTCTTTGTATTTGAAGTCTTCACCAATACGGCGTTTGCCAATGGGACTTGACAAGTTAACACGGCTGGCACCAAACTATTTGCATGGGAACATGCAAATGCGAGGAAATTTTTGATGATTGTCTTATGAGAACCATTTACATCGGAACATAGAAACAACTAGCTAGAAGAACCTTGAGTTTCGAGTATGGCTTCATGTTTTTTTTTTAACCCTAGTTTGGCTTCACGTTGATATCATCGCTGTAAGAGAATAGTAAACACCGTTCCAAGGTGAGTTTTTTTTTTTCAACTTAACGCTGCAAAACATCTTGAGACTACCTGCAGTGCCAGCAAATACTACTTCGTTTGACATAGAATTGGGGCTATGTAAAAATACAAGTTGTTTTGTACTGGGTCAACTAGAATCCAAAACATGATTCCTTGGTTGTATAATCGCCAGTTGGTATATAATATCTGCACTGCATCCTTGACAAGTTGACACGGGGACCTCTACGCGGCGCACGCGCGCCAGCACGCGTCGCGGCGCACACGCCCGCCCCTCCTACTGCTCATCTTCCCACCCCCCCCCCCTTCCGTGCCTTGTTCTTCTTCCCACCCCGCCCCGCCCGGGCCCTAGGTCGCCGGAGCTCGGCGAGCCCTAAGCGCGACGCGGCGCCCTCTTCCCCCCTCCCGCCTTGCTCCCCCGCCGTCGTGGCTCCGTCCCCGCCGCCTACCCATACCCACCGGATGGGGCACGCCCCTGCCCGGCTCGGCGGCGCCGCCCCGCCTCGCTCACCGCCGGCCGAGCGCCACCCACCCCGGCGTTCACGACCGCCGCCCGAGCCCGGTAGGCCGGATTCTATACCCGGGATTCCTCGCCGGAAGCCTAACCCCGCCCGCGCCGCCCGTGCTCGCCGAAACCCTAAAGCTAGGGGATGGTGGCTGCACCCTAAAGCTAGGGCACGGCGGCGCCGCCGCCTCGCCCACCCCGCCCGGCGGCGCCTCGCCCGCCGGCCGCTCCCCCCCCCCCCGGGCCCCCTCCGGCGCCTGACGCGCTTCTACACGCCACCGTGCACGGCTATGGATAGCGGCGCGCGCGGCGCCGTATAAGAATCCTGAGTTGACACGGCTGCAACCAAACTACCAAAGCATATTGTATCCTCAGTTAATATCGCCAATACAAAAGCTTACTTGGAAGTTCATACTTGCACGGATGCTCAGATAACAATGCTTTCAGAACTCAGATTCAGATACATACAAGACTATTGATAGCACCAGCACATTCCAAGCAATTTATATAACTATCAGCTCTTACAGGTACAACCAATCAAGACAAGCATGTTTCACAAAAACTAATCTCACAAACCACATGAAGCCACAACACACAAAGGGTCTATCCCAGAGAAGACTCAGGTTCGATGCAAATAAACGTAGCATGCAAATCTGCCACACATCTTGATAAATGAAGGGGACATAACTTGAGACTAGGTAACAACTGGTGACTTAGAAGCACTTCCGGTGAACAATTGCTGGGCCAGACTCGTCATACTCCTCCTTCGATATCCACATCTGGTATATCAATGCCACATCATAACAGAATTCAGAAGTGTATTCATTTCAGCCATATTACGAGTTTATAACGAAATAAAGTGCACAAGCTGAAAGTAATATAAACAATACAAACCTGCTGGAAAGTGCTGAGGGAGGCTAGGATCGACCCTCCTATCCAGACACTGTACTTCCTCTCAGGTGGTGCAACGACCTTGATCTTCATGCTGCTTGGTGCCAGGGAAGTGATCTCCTTGCTCATACGATCAGCGATACCTGGGAACATAGTTGATCCTCCACTGAGCACAATGTTGCCGTAGAGGTCCTTCCTGATATCCACGTCACACTTCATGATAGAATTGTATGTTGTCTCATGGATTCCAGCTGCCTCCATACCGATCATGGACGGCTGGAAAAGGACCTCAGGGCACCTGAACCTCTCTGCACCGATGGTGATTACTTGACCATCAGGTAGCTCATAGCTCTTTTCAACTGAGGAGCTGTTCTTGGCAGTTTCCAACTCTTGCTCATAGTCAAGGGCTATATATGCCAGCTTCTCCTTGATGTCCCTTACAATTTCTCGCCGCAGAGGTTGTGAAGGAGTAACCCCTCTCAGTGAGAATTTTCATTAGGGAGTCTGTGAGGTCCCGCCAGCAAGATCCAAACGAAGAATGGCATGTGGAAGGGCATATCCTTCGTAAATGGGCACAGTGTGGCTCACACCATCACCAGAGTCAAGAACAATACCTGTAGATTGAGAGAGAGAGATTAAAAGGGAGGAAACTTCAGCCACAGAGTCTAAACAATTAATTTAACTTCAATTATTTACTCTTAGTTATATTAGTTGAGATACTTAATTTTTACTGAATTCAGATCACCGTACAGACTGAGCTGGTAACCACATATGCGGCATATTTAGAATTATGAAATCCCATAAGAAAGAAACCCAGCGGCTTGATATGACCTTGACAACAACCTCAGATAAACACTTGATAACAGCATAACAGAACCATAGAGAGATATTACTAGGAAACTGAATCAACAACAAAGTAAAGGAAGAAGCAGGTCATACCAGTAGTACGCCCACTAGCATAGAGGGAGAGCACGGCTTGAATCGCAACGTACATTGCAGGGACATTGAACGTCTCAAACATAATCTGGGTCATCTTCTCCCTGTTGGCCTTTGGGTTCAGAGGAGCTTCAGTGAGTAGCACAGGGTGCTCCTCGGGGGCACAACGGCTTCGTTGTAGAAAGTGTGATGCCAGATCTTCTCCATGTCATCCCAGTTACTCACGATACCGTGCTCAATAGGGTACTTGAGTGTGAGAATACCTCTCTTGGACTGTGCCTCGTCACCAACATATGCGTCCTTCTGTCCCATCCCTACCATGACACCAGTGTGACGAGGACGCCCGACGATGCTGGGGAAAACAGCCCTTGGTGCATCATCACCAGCAAATCCAGCCTGGAAGATAGACATACATACATAATTAGTGGCGTATTTGGAAAGAAGGGAGATAAAGGTTGTACAAGCTAACAGGGGAGAAAGACTAACCTTGACCATTCCGGTGCCATTGTCACAGACAAGAGGCTGGATGTCCTCACCATCAGCCATTTCTACAGAATTGCTGCATCGTGACATATAAAGAATCCATCAGTGATTTGTTTGTTTTTTTTATTGGAAGGAACACTGGATTCGAACACCCATGCTAACTGAAAGCAGCACTAAATCCAATTCTTTTACAGGAAAAAAAAAAGGTCAGACAAAGACAACACTTTGCTCAAGATTTGTACTAGCATCTATAATTTGCAACATCATATTCCAGTATAAGCCAACATGTGTGGTGATCTACTTCTGGAGGACCAGCTGCTACTCACTGGAATCACACCACCCAGATGAAGCATCCAATCAGTTCACTACAAGTTGCAACATCATACATATATTCCAGTAAGCCAATATGTGCGGTGATCTACATCCGGACGAAAGAGTAACCGCTCCACTGGAATCACACCAACAACTTCAACTGACATCCCAGTTGAAGCATCCAGTTCAGACCAATTCGTAAACGACTAGCAAACTCTTTTACGCCCCCAGATCCGAGTGCAACTGTATGTACGACGGTCGTAACTAGATCAGATCCGAATGCAACGAGTACGCTACGCTTGTAACTAGATCAGATCCGGATGCCAGCATGCTACAGTGTAACTAGACCAGATCCGGATGCAGCAACAAGTACACGAATGGAAAGCCTCAGCTAGGGTTCGGGAGACAGCACGAAGGGAGAGGGAGAGGGAGGAGCAGAGGCGAACCTGGTGAGCTCTCGTCGCTGGCCAAGGACACGGTGGAGACCCGGGCACCTGGCGAAGGGCGGCGGCGGCTGTCTCCCCGAGTCGTCGCGACGAGAGAGAGAGAGGCAGTTGTGTGGTGATGAAGAAGGGAAGGGGAGAAGAAAGCGCAGCCACGTATTGATTGGGTCTCCACCTTGACTTCTCGCGACTTCAAAAAAAAAAACTCAGCTCTCAAAACCGCTAGGCCGGCCCCGTTTGTTTCGGCTCTGACGGGCTTGGGCCTTGGGCTCTTGCGGCTACTGTGCCGCGTCCATTAGGAAAAATTCTACTCTGCCGCCCCTAACTTCCACCAAAGTCTGCATGTCCTCCTTGATTTGAAAAATCGACAAATCATCTCCATTAACTTTTCAAACTGTACAGTTTTACTCCCTCCGTCCCAAATAAACGCAATTCTTTGACTTTTTTAGAAACTATGTTTGACCACTTGTCTTATTTAAAAATTTTATTTAAATTATAAAACAAATTATGTTATTAAAATATCGTTTGTGATGTAGTAAGTCATAACAAAAGTGATAATATTTGTAGAAGAAAGTTAAATAAGACGAACGGTCAAACACAGTTTGTAAAAGTCAAAAAATTGCGTTTATTTTGGGACGGAGGGAGTACCCCTTTGTAGCGTTTTTTTGAAGGCGATTTTGTTATAGTAACCACGGGTTTGCTACATTGTGAAGTCTAACAAAATTAGATTTTCTATTTTATGATTTTTTTTTATTATTTACTATGATTTTTTAAAGATTCAGCCAAATAAATAAAAATAAAAATATTTATAGAAAACATTTGTACTAAAGCATACATTATTATATGCTTACTTTATAGATCTACTAATGTGAAGTCCAACAAAATTGGATTTTCCATTTTATAGTTTTTCAAAGATTCTTCAGAAATAAATAAAAAAAAAAAAAGACAAAGCCACTTTATTCTTAGTAGTAAAACCGCCTTCAAAAAACTGTTCCGGGGAGTTAAACTGCGGTTTGAAAAGTTAAGAGAGGTGATTTGTCTGTTTTTAGAGTTGAGGGACGATATATCGAGACTTTGGGTCGAAGGAGGGAAAGTAGACTTTTTCCTATCCATTATCATAAGATGAGTTTAACACAGATCAAAAAGCCCCATACATCTCATATTGGAGCTTTTTTGAAGTTCACGACATTTTCTATTTGCGCTGGTTATGCTATGTTTCCTCTAGCTTCAGGCGCATACTCCTTCCGTCAATGAACAAATAGATTTCTAAAGTGGTTTCAAGTTAAAAAAATTTAAACTTTATTTGAATTTTTAGAAAAAAAAAGCATTAAGATTTATGTCATAAAATTAGTATCGTTAGATATATCGTATGATATATATTTTCATAATGTTCTCAATTTATGTCATACTTCCTCCATTCAATATTGTAGTTTATTTTCTTTTTTTTTTTTTTTAAAGTAAGTTTGACCGCTTTTCTTATTCAAAAATTCATGCAAACATAGTCAAATTTAAATCATTTTTGAAGACTTTTATTAATAAATAAGACACAACAAAAGATGTGATATTTTGTATAATATTTTAAATAAAACAATTGGTTAAATTTGGGGTTAAAAAGTCAAACGAGTAACAATTTGGGACGGATTTAGTAGATGCTATTACTTTTCCTATAAAGCTAGTTAAATTTAAAATAGCTTAACTTGCACGGATTCTAGGAATTAATTTATTTGGGGGCAAATTGAATACCACTTTTGGTCGTCGCAACTCAAACTCCTTCATAAGAAAAGCATGGAGCTTTCTTTCGGTAGTGCTATTGTGGAAATGGAAAAATGTGAAATGAATTCATCAATCTTTTGTTATTGCTTTATGTACTTTATGGAAAAGGTTGAGCAAGGTCGAGGAACTTTTAATATTTGCTTGCATGAAGGACTAGAATTCAGTGCCATTATTTTGACTGGTTTATTTGATTCACTCCCACGCACGCATGCACGAGCTAACATCTGGCAAGAGCTATATTTGTATCCGAAGTCGACTGATAGAATTAATGCATGGATTATATTCATTGGTCACACTTGTTCAGCTAGTGGTAAGTGCTAATAATGTTGCCTCTTCCCGTCCTCCTCCTCCTCTTCATATATCAATGTCTACATGGTCTTGTGGATGACTGATCTTATTCGCCTCTCTGCACGGGTCAATGGTGGTCTCTTTGCTTTTACCCCACAATACACTATAGAGGCCGCCAACCAGCAAGATTCCACCAATAATGCTGTGGCAAAATGACAACAACAAGACATTCTTCATCATTGCTATATTATATGCACTCATATGTCCCCTAAAGTCCAAAGATCATTATGCATGTGAATGTGATGATGTGAAACATGTTTCTTGCATTCATTATAGCCACTATTAGTCCAAGACACTTGACTACTTGAGATATATATACCTGCCAAGGTGGACAATCTCTCCCAAGAAGAAAGAGGATGAGAATATCGTGAAGACTAAGCATAGAGGAGTCCATGCCGTGAGAAATACGGGGCCTTTCATCTCCACGCACCAAGTTTGCAGATAGTTGCCGACTCCCATTACTACAAACCCCTGACAATGGTTGATATGCATGTAGCAGTTCACCAGCAAAATTTCAAACATTTATTAATAGTTAGATAGATATATCTTCTATTTTTAGTTTGTGTAACTAAAATGCTACTTACCTAGACTTATTTTAGTGAAAAAAATCCAGCAAAAACTTACAGAGTAGAAAATGGCGAGCAAGCCAACATCGAGCGAAGCTTCCACTTGGAGAAGTTCCTCTCAGCCACAACTGCGATGACAAATGATCGCACCATGGCGAAGACGCCTTTGCACCACCGTCACAATGATCTTGTCCGAACACTCCTTGAGCACCGCATTCTGTGTTGTCGGTTACCATCCATAATTTTAAACACATAGATACTCCCTCCATACTCATAATTCAAGTCATTGTGGACCACGACTTAGGTCAAACATTGAGAATCTAATTGATGAATAACTTTTAAATCATTGAGTTTGGAATTGTGAAAACCATATGAACAAATTTGTTTTGAATTATATTTTCATAAAAGTATACATATATCGGTTTCCAACAAATTTAGGCTTGGAAGGCCATGTATGGAGGGAGTATACTTGTTCGTCATAATGGACTTGTTGTCCGACCACTATTAGGTTGATCTCCACCAACGGTCAACTTGGGCCTTCGATCTGCGCCTACGATCGATCGGCGTCCCAACCCTACGAGGTTGGTGGCCCCCATCACGCAACGCCTATTAAAAGGAGGTGGGGGCCAAGGGCACATGACACGAGGTTCACTTTGCCGATTCACGATGCCCCACCAAAACCCTAGTCCAATTGAGAGGCGGGCATTGCCAATGATGGAGAAAGTCCACCGCCGCCTGTTCACCATGCCGACATCAACGCCACCGCCACCGGGACGTCACTGCATCCTCACAACAGACGATCTCCACCAAGCCCAATGGTCAGGCACTTCTACCTCCATTCTCTCTCTCGATCCACTTTGTGTCCTAAGTGTTTTATCCCAAATAGAAGAGTTTTCACCCACTGATCTACACCCATTGTGATTCTATAAGCTTAATAACCATCATTAGGACAACTTGTGTTCTCTAAGATTTATTTAATCATGATGATTATGTCATCCATGCTAATTTATCTTAGAATGGAACTCTTGTGGGACGTGTGTTGCTCTATCTCGTATATGTATAGTCAGAGGCTTGGAGATTTATCTAATAATTGCATTTTAAGGAAAATGACAGCTTGGACCATATTTAATTTTGGTTATTGTATGACGACATGATCAAATGGATTGCTAGTATACAAGGTATTTGGTCTATTAGATGGAAGGATGGACATGGACTAAGACTGTGAAGATCAACACCTGGAGGACGATCCAAAGAGACCACGCCGCGTTGGCGAGGACCATGAGGAATGTCCACTTCACCCATGTACTACGCGTAACAACATGGGCAGCATCAGAGGCGAAGGCGCGGTGATGGTTGACAGGGCTAATCGACGGACCGGCGTACAAGGCGATGACCAAGACCCCGGCGAGGCAGAGCGCCACCCCGGCGATCTTGGCTACCCCTGACAAGCTCTTGAGCTTCACATGCTCCATCCTGCAGTTCTTTCTCTGCTTTAGTCTGAGCCATGGCGATGGTTAAGCAAGCAGCAGACATATATAGCTAGTACCTAAAGAGCAGTGAGAGGAAGAAGGTGACCACCGGCAGTGAGTTTTCAGTCGCGGATGCCACAGTTGCAGAGGTGAACTTGAGGCTTGCAGTGTACAGGTTCAAGCTAAATGTAATCCTGAGGACAAGAACAATTTATAAAGATGGTCTGTCCTAGTCTTATATACTTGATATGTGCCTAGTATAATACGTACGTACCCGATTGAGGCACATATGAAGAGCTTGAAAAGCACCACCAGAGATGGCATGGACCTTGCATAGTTCCTACAAATTAACTCGATAAATTAAAAGGATCACACCATATTTATTGTTTGTGTGATGAGCAATATGTGCATGAACCAACCTGTGGCGGAGAAGCAGGACTATAGGCATAAGGAGGAGAGAGCCAGCAGCCTGGCGGTAGAAGATGAAGACGAAGGTGTTGAGGCCATGGTCGAAGGCTGCCTTGGAGACCACGAACATGCCGGTGTAGATCACCTGTATGGCGATGCCAACCGCATACGCCTTCTTGCCTCCTGCAGCGTCGTCCATGGCACCACCGGCCAGCAGCAGAGGCACCGACGTGCTATTGGGTTTATTTGGGGCTCCAAAGCAGAGTAGCTAGTCCATTTATTTATGTTATCTTGCTCTCTGTCCAAAATATAAGACGACTCGACTCGGTATACAACGATATACTTCTTTTTGCTTGATATCCCCTAGAAGCATATATGCTAACAAAAGTTTGATCACTAGAAACTTTTAATAATTGGTAACGATCATTGTGGGATCTGAATCGACAGAGCAATGTCGGAATCCCCTTTCTCTGCAGTTTATAACCAAGCACACTGCTATATTTGAGTGAGTGTGGATATATTTGTACACCAAACTCAGCACTATCTCTGCAACATCCTGTGAGCTTAGCTGCTATATTTTTATTTCCAATTAATGATGACAAGATGAGAGTAATATATGTCATATTTTATTTTTAAAGAACATATTACTATAATCTTTTATCTAAAATTTGTTACATCATTACTACATAATATATATATTAAGGTTGTATCACTAGATTCATTTCCAAATAAATGGGCTTCACAAAACACATGGACCCTGCTAATCTCTAGTGTGTGGAAGTGTTGATATTGAATTTAAACATACAAGATTTCAGTCCCTTTGTCAGATTGGGTTGTACCATCCACATTGGTTGGCTATTGTTGAAAAAACAAAGTCATATATAAAGAGGGAGAGAAAAGAGTAGCAGACCTATTGATTTCTTCTTCCTCTAATTTGGCAGCGCCTTCCTTCTTTTACATTATTCTTTAACGAATAGCAGACCTACTGATTTTTACAGCTTTAGAGAGTGTTCTAGTGAAATTAAACATTCCTTCTCATAAAAAGCATTCGTGCAAAGACAAAATTTAATTTGTAATATGAAAGCATGCTGATTTACATATAAATAAATACATACACATACGGCTCTAAATAGTTTGAATGTGTTGAATAAACATGCTGACTGCCAACTAGTAGTAGTACTTTTGGGTTTTCTATAGTACGGTGCGGATTTTTCAATTGCCTTTAAATTAACATCTACACATACCCATAAGTACACTATGACACTTCACAACACTCTGACATTTTTACAAGCATGGCATGGCCGTTTTGCTCCACAAAATCCTTTCAACGCATTGTGGACTTACTTTTAAGCCACAAAATAAAGAATTGTTAATGATAACAAAAGGGATTGGCAAAGGACATCTCTATCCAATTAGAATTCAATATTGTCATTTTCTTTATTTTTTTTTCGAGGGCGTGCATTAGCATGTTTTTCATTAAGCATAAAAGGAGTTGAGTTACAAATAGTGTTAAGTTACGGTAATCCAAAGGTTACCGATATCCACACCAAACAACCTCAGTAGACTCACACGAGCTTGCAATTACATGATAAATAAGCTACTAAGCAACGGTGGTGCCGGTAGCGAGGAGCTAGATGTTCTCCTCGTCCAACCCGATCATATTCATGTTCATGGCCACCGGGTCCAACTTTCTATCGAGGAGACGCTCCAAATTCTCATGGGTGTAGTCCGACAACAACACCTTCAAGGCAGACTTGATCATGTGCACCGTCTCGAAAGCCGATGCGCCGATGCTGGTCTTTGGAGCCACCAATGCCAGCTTCTGCATGAGAACACAATGCGCTAGCTTGCATGGTGTTGTCTGCCTCGCGCAGCGTGGCGGCGATGTGTGCACTACGTCACAACATCGTTGCGGGGTTGGTGTTTGAGGCCTACTCAACCTTCACTACTACTCTTTTGATTTTCCGTGGCGTTTTTTTTAAAATTTTTCATGGCGGTTTTTGCAACCGCCACCAAGCTAGGGTCACGGTTAATCCTGGCGGTTTTTAATACCCCTAGAAAACCGCCACCATTAATGGTATAAAAAAAAAAAAAAAAGGAAAAAAACCGGATCCAGGGCTCAAATTGGCCCTAGATGCGGGCGCCGTGATGGATCCAACTAGGGTTTCCACACCGTGGGGATGGCGGCTCGGCGAGTGCCTCCACGGGCCGCCACCGCGCCACCCGCCGCCCGCCGGGGTCAGAGCGTTGCCGCCTCGTGTCACCAGCCATTAAATGTAATTTGTAATATGCAAGCATGCTGATTTGCATATAAATAAGGCAACATATCATATGGAAACCAACTTCTTGTGCAAAATATGAAAACTCGAATCAAGATCACGGGATGCTCATCCGATGGCCACATGTAGAGATAGGTTATTTTAGCATTGAACCCCCCATCCTACCTTAATCACAAATTTTGCAACCTGGTCCTGATCCAATCGTCCGCGGGAGGGGATTTGTCTCCACTTGGCCTGATCGCTCGACCGCGCAGCTCGATCTTTCTTCCAGCCTCGATCGACATCAGCAGGGACGATAACAATGGCTCGAGAGCGAGATCAGCATCTTTAATTTCTCAGATTATTGGTGAAGATGGGCAACGACGACGTATGTACGCTTCACCAATAATGCAACGTCGTCATTAGTGGCAGCTTCAATTCATGGATCGAGTGGACCAACAGATCACCAAGCACTACTACAGTTCTCAACATTAGGGGCGGTTTTAGATGGACATTAGGGGCGGTTTTTCCAACCGCCCTAAACAAGCGCACCTAATGTTGCGTCGACATTAGGGGCGGTTGGGAAAAACCGCCTAATATGTGGAGACATTAGGGCGGCTCCTGTTTGAGCCGCCCCTATGTGGGATATAGCAGCGCCTTGATTCTGCTCATCATAAACCGCCCTAGAGTTGAATTTCACACACAAAAAAATATAAATATATAATTCACAGATTCAATTGATAATTTGACACCAAATCATAAAGTTCACAATTATTCCCATCATACAATTTTGTACACCATATGATGCTACACAGTCTGTAGAGAACCTAAATTGCCAGAAAAGTCATACATCTTAATATGAAGCTACTATATCCCTAAGTCAACATCAGAGCAAAGCATCCACCCTAGAATTGCCATCCACCACCGAAAGAAGCATCACCAATTACTTCACAAGCTGCCAAACAGAACGATATTTACTTGACCAAATGATTTGCTGAAATTGGAACTGAGCTGCAGCACCAGTCAACATGGAAAGAATAGAAAAGCCAGTAACTTACCCAGAAAAAAACAATATCAAGTTGTTTGTTCCTCTGCTGCCGACCAACTAATGTGATGATCAAACTGACGGGAAGAACTGATCTGCACACAAATAAACAAGTAGTTTAACAACACAGAAACCAAAAACTGGGCAAAAGCAATCAACTCAAGTTGAAACTTGAAACTGGTACAAGAGATGACAAGGTGTGCTCCTAAAACCAAACAACTGCTATCTCTGGAAAGAATATAACAGTGCATAGGCTAAGCAAAATCATGCAATATTTCCACCTGCTTGAAGATACATATTTGTCCAGCAAATATTTCTTAGAAAACTCCAGAACATATATGAATGTGTACAATACATGGCTCACTATTTTTATAACTTAACTTAAAAGAATAAGGTCCAGTCCAAACTCAGATTTTTTTAGAAATCAAATGGGCAATTGTTAGCAATCATATTACACCATATATTCTTTTTTAGCTTGAAAGCAAAAACTAGAGCATACGCTGTATTGTACAGGTCACTGTACAACAAGTTACTGACGCTTAATTGATCTCTATTCTCAGGAAAAAAAATACATTAGCTTGTATTAAACATGTCATCTCTACAATAAAATGGAATTTATGTACTAACTTGTGCACTAACCTGCTAGTTGTGTCCCAGATCGAGTTGAGACACTTGTACTCCTTGACAACTGAAAAGCCAATATGAGCTAGTAGTAAGCAACCACAAACATACATCTATAGTTGCATCAAATAAACAAGCTAACAGAGAAATCAGAGAAGGGAGCTAATGCTACAAGTGTGCTACACTATTTTCTTTGTGCTGCAATTTATATGTATGATTAGACCTTCTACGACAATAACCACCTATAACCAGGTCTGCACCTTTTGGTGAAATAATGAAGTGTGCTAAACCATGCCATTTCAATGTACATATTCTCTAGTCTCTGGTATCTAATATCAAACAAATTGTAAATACACAGACAGGTTAACTGCAGTAAGTCTCCTGTTCAGAGCAGTAAGCAATTACAGTTCAGTACAACAATCAGAATAGGCTATTACTTCAGACTTAAGATAAAATACAGGTTCAAATTGCATAGGGCAATATTAACATTTGATAGAAATGAAAAAGAAGTATACTATTGCATTGGCAGTCAAATACAATTAGTTGGATTCAGGAAGATAACATTTTAAATGTGTGGAGCATTTGTCAGGTTTAAACATGTGCAACATTCAAGCAGCAAGCCAAACACACAGGTGAAGCAGTCACAGTTCATGTACTAGAAGCAGTACGTTACCTGCTTCAACAATCATTGTTTTAGTTCCATATAGTAACAAACAGCACCACCCGTCCATAAGGCATGGCCTGATACAACACACAAGCAATTCACCTTGACAATGTATGGAAGCACACTTGAAATGGAGAGGATATGGCTCACTTTAGGGTGTCAACGCGCCTATGCTGATGGCCTGCCAGTCGAAGACGTTGTCGTCGTCACCAAAGAACCCATCCACCGGATGCATCACGAGATCTACATCCATAGTAGGGGCTCACCTTGCTAGTGCAGCACCCAAAACTCGATGCAGCACGTCGGATCCCGGCTGCAGAGGGACGGATCCCTGCCGTCGTGCACCAGATCTCGGTCGCGGAGCGCCGGATCCTGGTCATAGCATGTCGACGGGGAAGCCACGATTACGATGACTCGGTTGGACGGGGACGGAGGACGATTGTGGCGCGGACTGGGGCAGCAGAGGATGGTTGGAGAGGCGACGACACCTAGAGGAAGGTGTGGCGGAGGATGCTGGCGGAGGATGCATGAGGGGCGGCGGGTTCCGGCGGCGGCGCTAGCAGTGACAAGCGCAATGTGTGCATTTGAGGAACAGGCAGCGACAGCCGAAACGGAGATTGGAATGAGGAAGACTCGAGCTAGGGTTTAGAGCGTTTTATACACGGAAGGTGGATCTCAGCTCATTGTCATCCATCAGATCGAGAATCGATGGTGAGAAAACTATGGACCGGTGGGCTCAATTGGGCTGTTGGGCTGATTAAAGGTTTATCTTTTTCCTTTTCAAATCAAAACACATTTCACCACTTAAAAAATTAGATTTGATTCTCCCTTAGAAATACATTTTTAATTCTAAATTCCAATGAAAAGTCCGATCATTCACATATCTTGATCCTCGTCGATCAAAGGTCGAATACCTGTGCTTCATTATTTTTTGATTGGGCACCGTTCTGGGTCATTTCTAAGAATGTCTCACTTTCAACCTACAATTATAGCATCATATAGCCCAGAAATTCATTTAAATAAAAAATAACAAAGCATCTTTAGAAACTCTAAAACTTAGCTTTTCATCATCCCGTAGCATGCATGAGCTTGACACATCTCTCTTAAAGTTTCATTTTTTATGTTCGATAAAGTTTTGATAGAAAAATACGGTAATTTCAAAAATGACTAAAAAAAACTAGGATTTTACGTGGGGACATATTTTGGGTGTAAATGACCACAAAAAAATTTGAGGAAGTTTGGACATAGGCGGAGCAGACGCGTGCTTCATAGTGGTATACTGTAACCTTTCACCTAACCCTATCTTTACACTTAGGTTTCTCATGGTTGTGTGGCTGTGCGCTTTGCGTTATGCTATCGGCCTCAAACTTTTTCTAAAGGCGTCTACATGGCATGTGTGAAGGCACCGCCAAGTTTGAGAATTTTCTGAAATTGTTTTCGTAATTTTCTCTGATTATTTTAATTACCGCGTGACTTCTCCCCAGAATTATACGTTGAACTATGACCACCCCAAAAGACTGAAACGATTGCCAAACTTTCTTGCAAGGTCTCTTGTGCCCTAGGAGGCAAAACTTGTGGAGGCGGTGCGAAATTATTGTGTTTTCAAAGTGTAATTCACCATATTTGGTCGCAAAAAGCGGCGCGTAGAAAAATCTGGTAATTTCAAAATGACTAAAAAACATAGGATTTTTGCGTGGGGCCATATTTTGGGTGTAAATGACCACAAAAAAAATTTGAGGAAGTTTGGAAATAGGCGGAGCAGACGTGCTTCATAGTGGTATACGGAACCTTTCACCGAACTCTATCCTTACACTTAGGTTTCTCATGGTTGTGTGGCATGTGCGCTTTGCGGTGTGTTATCGGCCTCAAACTTTTTTCTGAGGCGTCTACATGGCATGTGTGAAGGCACCGCCAAGTTTGAGAATTTTACGAAATTGTTTGGTAATTTTCTCGATTATTTTAATTACCGTGCGACTTCTCCCGGTAATTATACGTTGAACTACGACCACCCCCAAAAAGACCTAAAACGGTGCCAAACTTTGCCGCAAGGTCTCTTGTGCCCTAGGAGGCAAAACTTGTGGAGGCCGGTGCAAAATTATTGTGTTTTCAAAGTGTAATTCACCATATTTGGTCGCAAAGCGACACGTAGAAAAATACGGTAATTTGAAAAATGACTAAAAAAAGCCTAGGATTTTTGCGTGGGGCCATATTTTGGGTGTAAGTGACCACAAAAAAAATTGAGGAAGTTTGGACATAGGCGGAGCGAGGCGTGCTTCATAGTGGTATACGGAACCTTTCACCGAACCCTATCCTTACACTTAGGTTTCTCATGGTTGTGTGGCATGTGCGCTTTGCAGTGTGCTATCGGCCTCAAACTTTTTCTAAGGCGTCTACATGGCATGTGTGTAGGCACCGCCAAGTTTAAGAATTTTCTGGAATTGTTGGGTAATTTTCTCGATTATTTTAATTACCGCGCGACTTCTCCCTGTAATTATACGTTGAACTCTGACCACCCCAAACAAACCTGAAACGGTACCAAACTTTATCGCAAAAGGTCTCTTGTGGCCTAGGAGGCAAAACTTGTGGTGGCCAGGTGCGAAATTATTGTGTTTTCAAAGTGTAATTCACCATATTTGGTCGCAAACGACACGTAGAAAAATACGGTAATTTCAAAAATGACTACAAAAGCCTAGGATTTTGCGTGGGGCCATATTTTGGGTGTAAGTGACCACAAAAAAAATTTGAGAAAGTTTGGACATAGGCAGAGCAGACGTGCTTCATAGTGGTATACGGAACCTTTCACCGAACCCTATCCTTACACTTAGGTTTCTCATGGTTGTGTGACATGTGCGCTTTGCAGTGTGCTATCGGCCTCAAATTTTTTCTGAGGCGTCTACATGGCATGTGTGTAGGCACCGCCAAGTTTAAGAATTTTCTCGGAATTGTTGGGTAATTTTTTTCGATTATTTTAATTACCGTGCGACTTCTCCGGGTAATTATATGTTGAACTACGACCAAAATGACCCATATAACTAATGTTGATCTCGATGAGCTCTAACACGTTTGTATTCAAAGTTTTTCGATTTCAATACATTTAGTGCGTCGTTTGACCTCGTTTGACCAAGTTTGACTTTTCTAATTCAAACCAAAGACCCCTTTTGGAGATGTCCTCATCTTCAAAAGTCGCTAACACCGACTTTTTTGTAGCTAGTCAAGATCTACACTCTCTATATACAACTTTTTTTGTATTCAAAGGTTTTCGATTTGAGGTCATTTAGTGCTTCGTTTGACCAAGTTTGACCAAAATACATTAGGGGTGGTTGAATATAGAACCGCCCGATTTCACATCACATTAGGGGTGGTCGATATATAACCGCCCACGATGTGAGGATACATTAGGGGGTGGCTCAAATATAACCGCCCCTAATGTGTCAGTCACATTAGGGGCGTAACGTGAGCCGCCCCTAATGTGCTAACGATAGGGGCGGTTTGCTTCTACCACGGATTTTTCATACATTAGGGCGGCTCAAATTTTGAATCGCCCCTAATGTTCAGGTCAGGCGCTCTCTTAGTTCGTTTTTGTAGTAGTGAAGGAAATGGACCAGATCCATGTTTCGTTTCGTGGCCAGGTTTCGTCCAGCTGCCAGGTTGCACGCGGTCGAACGATCAGGCCGCGGCTGCGAATCTTCTCCCGCGGGCGATTGGATCAGGAGTACGTAGGTTGCAAAATTTGTGATTAAAATTGCCAAGATTTTTCCACATAGGTGTCATCGAGCACCACTGCGGTCTACATACGGCGTAACAAGTTGCTGCAACAACGAGCACGACACACGGTAACATACACGGAGTGGAAACAAAACAGATCGATCGATAAAAATCCCTCGCGTGGAGGTGACGTTTTCTCCATGCCTACCATTTCAGGTGGACGTCGTAAAAACACTTGTCGGTGTTGGAGCGACCTAGCTTATCGATCGGTTCCTCGTTTGGCAACTTGGTCATACATTGCCTACTAAAGTCTGAAGACTGACTCGAAGTCCACAGAAAATGCTAACGTAGGGAACACGTACTTTTTGCAGCCACACAACTGCTATATTTTTATTACTAATGATGACAAGGTGACACTAATATACCATATATTTTTATTTTTAAAGAACATATTACTATAATCTTTTATCTAAAATTTGTTAGATCATATATATAATAACATATATTACGGTTGTAGCACTAGATTCATTTCCAAATAAATGATGAGCTTCACAAAACACATGGACCCTGCTAATCTCTAGTGTACGTGCGGAAGCGTTGATTGAGTTTCCACTGGAGTACCGAATCATTCATTCTCTTCTTGTAAGCGCCGCCGGCGTGTAACCCGACTTTTAATAATAGTGAGAAGTGTTTGCCGGTGGCCCCTCCCGTGGTTTTTTACTTTCCGTATTGGGAGAATTTTTCACGTTAGTAGTACTTTTGGTTTTCTATGGTACGGTGTGGATTTTAATTAGAATTACAAGTACCCATAAGTACACTTTCCTCAAGAAATTCTAAATATAGAAAATGAGAAGCTCGAACTAGAGCAAAGCCGTTTGAATGTGTTGAATCAAGATGATGACTGCCAACTAGTAGTTGTACTTTTGGTTTTTCTATGGTACGGTGTGGATTTTAATTAGGATTACAAGTACCCATAAGTACACTTGCCTTAATTAGGATTACAAGTACCCATAAGTACACTTACCATGGGTATCGCTGCAAGACTTGCAATCATTCCTCAAGAAATTCTAAATATAGAAAACGAGAAGCTCGAACTAGAGCAAAGCCTGGATCTCACCCAGGATGTAACATCCCGCTCCAAGCCAAGCACGCACCCATGAAGGACTTCCCGGTCGGTCACCTATCGCTCCAAGCCAAACACGCTTAACTTTAGAGTACTTTGGAGATGGGCTTCCGGAAAAGAAGTTGCAACTTGTTTGTATGAGTATTGTATCAACTCTATTAAGCCCTAGACCGGGATGTCACACATGACCCTATGTTTCTTTATTTCGTCGGTCCAATAGTTTGGATGCACAATCCAGTAGTTTGGATAGAAAATTATAGACTTGATGAACAAAATCCGCATTCTTGTAACGCGGAAGATGGCGCTACTGAGCGAACAACAATCACTCATCATGAAGGCTGCCCTCCGCGGTGACCGTGTGACTCTTCACAACACACGGTAGTCTCTCTCTCTCTTTTTTTTTTGTGAATTACACAGTACAACGTAGACACTCACCCCTATGAATACACGTACGTAAACCCTACCCCTATGAGCACCTCCGGAAGGACCGAGCACCCGGCGGATCACGGAGATTCTCGGTCACCATTGGCGCCTCGTCGCCGACGGAACGTCGCTACCACCGAATGCATAACGCCCGGTAGATCTTGGGAAAATCCTAAGAAAGGTCGCGAGCACCGAGGATTTGAACCCTGGTGGGTAGCGTCCCACACTGACCGTCCCTACCATTGGACTAGAAGCCATTTCGCCCGCGGTAGTCTCTCTTTGACTACACCAAATCTTATCAGACCATTTTTATAAGCACGGCATGGCCTTTTTGCTCCACAGAATCCTTTCAACGCGGTGTGGACTTAGTTTTTGCCACAAATAAAGAATTGTTAATGATAACAAAAGGGACTGGCAAAATGACATCGCTATCCAATCAGATTGCAATAGAGTTCCATCTCGAATTGCCATTTTCTTTGAGAGCATGCATTAGCACGTTTTTCATTAAACGAGAAAAGAAGTTGAGTTACAAACAATGTTAAATTACGGTAATCCAAAGGTTACCGATACCCACACCAAACAACCTCAACAGACTCACATGAGCTTGTAATTACACGATAAAAAACTACTAAGCAACAGTGGTGCCGGTAGCAAGGAGCCAAATGTTCTCCTCTTCCAACCCGATCATATCCGGTCCATGGCCACTTGGGTCAAATTTTCTATCGAGGAGACGGCTCCAAATTCTCATGGGTGTAGTCTAACAAACAACATCCTGAAGGCAGACCTGATCATGTGTAGACTTGATCATGTGCACCGTCTCGGAGCCGACGCTGGTCTTTGGAGCCACCAATCCCAGCTTCTACATGAGAACACACTACGCTTGCTTGGTGCTGTCTGCCTCGCGCGGCACGGCGGCTATGCGAGCACTACTTCGCAACATCATTGCCGGGGTGGGTGTTCAAGGCCTGCACAACCTTGGCGGCCCACAGATGAGTGGCATCCCCAGTGGAAGGCATAGTCGCTCTGGTTTATTTGATTTACTACAGACACACACATATGTGTAACATCCGTCAAGAGCTATATTTGTATCCAAATAAAGCAGATCGATAGAATGCTATGGATTATACTGGTGTACTTGTTCAGTTCAGCTAGTGGTAAGTGCTAACGTTGCCTCTTCTTTCCTCTTCATCTCCTTGCTTGCTTGTTCTTCATATATCGATCTCTACATGGTCTTGTGGATCACTGATCTTATTCGCCTCTCTGCATGGGTCAATGCTGGCCTCCTTGCTTTTACCCCACAATACACTATAGAGGCCGCCAACCAGCAAGATTCCACCAATAATGCTGTCGTAAAATGACAACAACAAGACATTCACCAATAAGTCCAAAGATCATCATGCATGAATGTGCTGATGTGAAACTTGTTTTTTTCATTCATTGTAGACACTATTCGTCCAAGACTCTTGAGATATATACCTGCCAAGGTGGACAATCTCTCCCAAGAAGAAAGAGGAGCAGAATATGGTGAGGACGAAGCATAGTGGAGTCCATGCGGTGAGAAATACGGGGCCTTTCACCTCCATGCACCAAGCTTGCAGATAATAGGCGAATCCCATTATTAGAAACCCCTGACAGTGGTTGATATGCATGTAGCAGTTCACCAGCAAAATTTCGAAGAGTCATTAATAGTTAGATATCTTATATTTTTAGTTTGTGTAACTAAAATCCAACTTACCTAGACTTATTTTAGTGAAAAAATTCCAACAAACACTTACAGAGTAGAAAATGGCGAGCAAGCCAACATCAAAGCGAAGCTTCCACTTGGAGAAATCCCTCTCAGCCACAACCGCGACGACAAATGACTGTACCATGCCAAAGACGCACTGCGCCGCCGTCACAATGATCTTGTCTGGACACTCCTTGAGCACCGCTGTCTGCGTTGTCGGTTACCAAAGATATTTTTAGAAACACATAGGAGTAAATACAGTTGTTCGTTATAATAGAATATATGACCTATTGTGTGACCATCATCTGGACAACTTGTGTCTCGAAGATTTATTTAATGACGGTTATGTCATTCATGCTAATTTATCTTAGAATGGAACTCTTGTACGTGGGATGTGTGCTGCCCTATAGCTCATATATGTATAGGCAGAGGCTTGGAGATTTATCTAATAATTGCATTTTAATTAAGAAAAATGACAGCTTGGGACATATTTCATTTTGGTTGTTGTATGACAACATGATCAAATAGACTAATGTTATTTGCTAGTATACACGGTATTTGGTATATTAGATGGAAGGATGAACATTGACTAAGGCATTATGAAGATCAAGTGATCAATACCTCAAAAAAAGACCACTGCTAGACATAGGGCTCAAAAGACCGAACCAGGATAAATCCCTTGTGTTGTATAGTGTTTTGAGTGCTTGAGACCATCAGAGACACACACATAGAACAATCCGATGACTGTCATGGTTACATGCCCATGCAGGAAACCTAGTTTAGAGCTGCAAATAAATCTTGGCTAGCATCACACCAGCATTTTATTGTGTAAGCAGCCAAGCAGAGAGCGTGCTTCAGCATGACTCGACTTTTATGGGCGTGTGGCTCACATTTCATATACTAGGTGACTTCCCCGTGCGTTGCTGCAGTTATGCAAAAATAATTTTAATCTAGTTAAGAGCAATGTAAAAGTAATTTCAGTAATGAACTAAATAAAAAGCGTCATGATAATTGTAAATCTTTTAACTTCATGAAACAAAACATGCGTCACTAGAAGTGAAGGATAACATTTGGAACTTAATGTACAATACAAAAATTCTCGGTTTGCGGCAAGAATAGATTTGGTATGAGAAAGTACTAACCTTCTTTGGATCATTAATTGAAAGTGTTAGTGGGGCATTAGTGGGGCTGCTTAGGTGGATACTTTGCATGTTTGAAAGTGTTAGTGGGGCTGCTTATATGGCATGCTTGCATGTCGAGAGAACTCTTAGTGGGGGGTTCTCTATATAGGTGTGGTAGATAGATTTCTCATCGTCACAACTTATGCGCATAATATCTGACTCATTTTTGATGATGAGCCAATCTTTCAATGTGAGATTAATCCTTTATTGCACCTAGCTAGCTATCATTTACTCCCTTTGTTACAAATTATAAATTAAAGCTTTAATTTTTTTTTTTTTGGTTCATCCATTTTGCAATATATCTAGACATATATATTGTTATACCTAGATGTGTAGCAAAATAGATGTACCAAAAAAATCAAAGTGGCTTATAATTTAGAACGGATGAAGTATTAATTATATATGGGCCCTTGAATTTTATTTGATTTTGGTTGAAATATTTTAGACTTAATCATCTAATTTAACCAAATATAGCTTATTCGACGGCATTGAAGAGGTAGCTTTTTTTTTAGACAATGGAACCAAATGTTCTAGCTTCAGCTTCTTATAAAAGAGACTAAGGCCTGTTTGGTTTCCATGAGACTAGGGACTAATTTTTAGTCCCATTTAGCCTCTAAATAACCAAACATAAGGACTAGAGACTAATTTTTAGTCCCCATTAGTCTCTATTTCAATAGACTCTTTGGGAGAGACTAGGGACTAAATTTTTAGTTTCATTTAGTCCCTGGTCCCTAGTCTCATAAACCAAACAGGCCAAAAGCTTATTACCAAGAAGTAGCTAGGCGACGACTGACCTGGAGGACGATCCAAAGAGACCACGCCATGTTCGCGAGGACCATGAGGAATGTCCACTTTACCCATGCGCTGCGTGTAACAACATGGGCTGCAGACGAAGCGTGAGAGGCGAAGGCGCGGTTATGGTTGACAGGGCTCATCGACGGACCGGTGTACAAGGCGATGACCAAGACCCCGGCGAGGCAGAGCGCCACCCCGGCGATCTTGGCTACGCCTGACAAGCTCTTCAGCTTCACATGCTCCATCCTGCAGCTCTTGTCGATCTTTCTCTGCTTTAGTTTGAGCCATGGCGATGGTCGAGCAAGCAACAGACAATATAATTTCATTATATTTATGGAACTACTTCCTCCATCTCAAATTGTAAGTCATTCCAAAAAATCTTAGAGAGTCAAAGCATCCTAAGTTTGGCTAAATTTATATGGTAAAATAGTATGACATTTAGGATGTCAACTAGGTATTATTGCATTCTTTGTTAATTATATTTCATAGTATACCTATTTTTCTAGATTACACAAGACAACGCAGATGCTCAACATGCACGCACACTCACCCCTATGAACACACGTATGCAAAGCCTACCCCTATGAGCACCTTCGAAGGACTGAGCCGACAAATCTTGAAGTTCACAAAGTCACCACGCGCCCGCATTGTTGGCGGGGGACGTCGCCTACCACTTAATGCATAGCGAAAAAGTCCCGGGTATAAATTCAGGATAAGTGTCACACACGAGATTTGAACCCCGGGTGGGAGGCCTCAACCAATGGACTTTGCCATTGCGCCGTGAGCCCTTTGACTCATAGTATACCTATCTGATGTCACAAATTTTACAATTCTCTATAATTTTGGTCAAATTTGGGGCGGCTTTTTTCTTGAAGATTTTTGGAATGACTTACAATTTTGGATGGA